>CM069910.1:22529012-22955663 GCA_036172215.1 Camellia granthamiana | reverse complement strand
AGATGTTTTGTTCCAACTTAGGCGATCCAGTCTATACTTGTATGCTGTGCGCATCACATAGCAATTCTAGGTTAAATAACCGGAATAAGAGCACATGTGTTTTCAAAAATAAGATATCATGTTTAGTAGTGGCCGATCTTTGATCGGGTGAGCGGGGGTGCTCATTACATGACCTTCCCCTCTCGTACCCAAGTTCTCGAGCCGAGGCAACTTTGGTGCTGACAGACACGTGGCCTTAGGCGCGAGTCAGGATTTCCTAAATTTTCCAAAATAAAAACATTTAGGTGGTGACTCTGTATCTGGCAAAACAGTCCTATGTTTGGCACTTCTTTTTAAAAATCAATTTTTCAAAATGATTTGCCAGATTTGGACTCTTGGGTGATTTATCGATCTTGTATTGCACTTTGTGAGATTAGATTCAGAACCTTGACATTGAGTCCGAACTGTAGTGAGCCTAATGAACAAAATGGGATTTTCCCGGGACGTTCGGGCACGTCTACAGTTTCTGGCAACTATGCTGGGGATTTAGAGAACTTGACTCGAACTCATGATATCTTGTTTTGATTACACTTATGTGTTTCTTTGCATTGCATTTGCATTGGTGCGCCTAGGACACCGTGTTTGCCATCTGCTATTCCTGAATGGTTTGCCAGAGGCTCGCTTTGAGAAGCGTGCCATAAGGTTGATCGGTTACGGGCTCTGCCACGATAGGAACACAAACCCCAGTTTTTACCGGGGTACCCTTTTTGACCATTCGACCTAGTGCATATCAGAATCCATAGTGACTATCCCAAACTAGGACAGGTTGCTCACCTGATTATAGGTTGTTTGAAACCGCTGCGTGCGTAGTGAAACCCTAGCTCCTGAGAAAATAGGACAGGGAAACCCTACCCCAACATAGGGGTGTTTTGGATCTCATTTGCTTGCTATGTGCTGTCAGAGTGTGTCTCTACAGGTTGTATATATCAGTTTGCAAGTCTGGGTATTAGGCCTGTGGGCATCAGTATTTTGAGAATCGGTTATATCTGCGGGTATCAGATTCAGTTTTGGGGCAGTAATTTGGGGAACAGTGATCAGTGGTCAAATACAGTTATTCAGCTATGTTCATGTCTGTATTGATGAAATTGAGCTGAGATGCTCCCTTTTATCTCTTTTAGTTCCGAGATTCAGTTCAGAGCAACCAGTGTTCTCCTTTGCTGAGGCAAAACAGGAAAAAGGCCAGTCAAGGCTCAACGGTTCATCAGATCCGTTAGTCACCAGTCGCATCAGCTCTATTCGATTCAGTAAATTTATGATGACACAGAATTCGGAGGAAATCGTCGTTATGACAGTGGCACTAAACCAGGGAATCATCATGCAGGGTGATACCGACGTTGAAGTGTAGCACCCACCCAAGTCACCTGCCGCACATCCCATCTGGGAACCCCAGTTATTTCAAGTCCGTGAGCCCACCACTTTCGAGTTGATAGGAATGATCGGCGATCTTCAGAGATTTGTGGCTGATCTGGCCTATGGAATGTCGGCTCCTCCACCAACCACATCGTATCTCGGGAACTTCATGCCGGAAGAGCCCCTGCTACTAGGGCGAATTGTAATTGAGCTCAGCCAACCTGAAGCCATCCCAAGTTCAAGCCATGACCTGCCAACAACAACAAGGCTCCGCTCTTATCACGCAACCCAAACCTTTGACTGAGCTGAGGCGAGCGGTAAGAACAAGGTTGGGGCAGACATCAATCCCTATGAACAACTTCAGCAAGCTGTTGAGGCTTTGAAAGCCAGAGGATTGAACAAACAACAAGTGTTCGCGGTCGCTGTAAAGACTGTGGATGACATCTTCCCTACTCAGAATGAGGGCAGTTTAAGCCGAAGGGAAAATTAGGAAGAGGGCCATCGTACTAGAGCCGTTCCTTCCAACCCTATTTTTGCACCAGGGAAAGATCAGAAAACCAAACCAGCACCTGCTGATCCCTTTGCTAGTGCGTCTAACAAAAATCCACAAACCTCGAAGTATCTACCCCGAGGTCGCAAGGTATTCCATACCCTCTATATGCCTTTGTCTAAGGCTCTTCAAATTCTCGCTGAAAAGGGGCATCTCAAACCCCTCGAGCCTCAGCCTCTCCCAACCGTCTTCCATCTGGTCATGATGCTATCCAGTACTGTGCGTACCACCAGCAAACTGGCCATACTACTGACAACTGCTTCCGTCTTCGCCATGAAGTACAGGATCTGTTTGACAACGGGTTCATCCTCTCGCCGAGCTCAGCAAAGTCCATCGTCACTAGATCAGTGAACCTCGAAGATAATGTGATGTAATCAGGGGTTGAACCACCTGCGGGCGGCGCTCGGTTTACTTCAAATATGGCGTATGGCATGTACTGTTTTGAGCATTTGTGAATGCTAGTTTTTGTGGTTCTGACTTGGGTATTTAGGTCAGTTCAATTGTGTTGTTTTGAGTCTGTCTCTTTGTTTTGAGTCAGTCTTTTTGTTAAGGTCTGTCTTGTTGTATCGAGTCAGTCATGTTGTATAGGAGTCGAGTGATTTCGGGGATGTTACCTCAGATGTCACTATTTTGTTTTGTGTTTGTCTCTTTGCTTTCTTTTTGAGTCTGTTTCTGCCGTAGAGCCAGTTACACCAGAAGATCTGAATGAAGCAGCAGTGGTTTTCGTACTTTGTGCTTATTTCTACTTTGAGCCTGTTGTGCCAGCAAGTTTAGAATGAAATGGCAGTGCATTCCACCTACTCTTCTGTGCCTTGAAATTGTTGCATTGACCTAAGTTTTTCAAAACTTTTTAAACATTGTGTTGAAAACAAAGAGGAAGGAATTCCTCAGGTTTTGCAAAAATTTGATCAATTGAGAGAAAGAGAGACATGCTAAGCCCTTAATGAATGAAATCATGTTTGTTAATGTGAGTACTGAGAAGGACCCTGGCTTGATCCAGATTGGTTCTATACTGTCTTCAGCGCGAGTGATTTGTCGCTTTCTTAAAAATTTTCAAAAAAATGTTTTGCGTGGTCCTGCGAAGACCTGTGTGGAATCGCTCTTGAGATTGTGCAGCCTACGATCGTTCTCAGCCTCAAGACTTGACCCCTTTTGCTTTCAAACCTTGTACTTGGATTCAGAATGTTCAACGGTTAAACACAATGTGAAGCCTGTGTAGCCAGATTTGAAGCAGCCCTTGAACTAGGGGCAAAAATGTCAGATGCGCTCGAAGAGTCACAGATGAGTCTTTTCTGCAAACCAGGGAAGACTGGCAAGAATGCCAAATCCTAGAAGAGGGAAAGAAAAAAGTATTGCTGAAGGACAACCAAGTTCCTATCCACAACACTAGGGGCAAATTCACCCTCCATTGGATGGACTTCTACATCATCGGCGAACAGTAGCCATTCTCTTGGATTCAGATGGCTCTGAGATCTTAAACCATTCAACATGGACAAAGCTAAACTTTTACCCTTGAGAGGCTCACTGGGCTGAAAATCCGGAAGGGCGACCCAGGCAAAAGTTAGAGCAAGTAAAAGAACAAAAAAAGAAAAAAAAGAAGAATGCAAAGAATATATAAAAAAAAAAAAAAGAGAAAAGAAGAAAAATGAAGAAAATGAAAAGAAAAGATGAAAAAAGAAGAAGAAAAGAAATGAAAAGAATTGAAAAGAAAAGAAGAACAAAGCTCGCAAGGTTGAAAACCCAGAAAGGGCGGCCTTGGCAAAAGTTAGAGCGCAAAAGGAGAGGTTAATACCCGAGTGTACCTTACTCCCGAACTACGTAAGGCTTGATTCCCATGTTTGGGATACGTAAGCAACTTCATTTTGAAGTCTAGCCACAAACACTTCCAAATCGACTGTGTCCATGTAATGGATCTGATCATCGTTGTCTTCTCTGTATCTGAGAGTTCGGCTATGATTGTCACCTTGAGAACTGGTTACAGTATGCTGCGGTGCTATTCAAACAAGGGGCAACTTTCCGTTGCCGGGCAGTGCCGTTCGGGCAAGGGGCAATTTTCCATTGTTTTGGATCTGAGGTTGTGCACCTCAAGAGTAAGATCTGTGTTGGTCGAGCAGTGGCCATTTGCAAAAATAGTTTTTGAGATTTTTTAAAATGAAGTTGACTAATTTTCTTGAAAATTATTCCATTTTCCCAAAAACTGGACCATATCTTGGACCCCAAAAGGAAAATTTTTAGTGCTCATAGCCTGACTTGCATAATTTTAAATCAGAAAATCGAACAAGCATGTTAATCTAACTCTCATGTTGGTCAAAATTGTTTTAGCAGAACGTCAAAAACAAAAAAAAATGGTCAAAATGATGAACTAGGGGCACAGTTGAGTCAGGCTTCCCGTCTTTCCCCCGTTGTCAATGCATTTGCCAGAAAGGGGCACCATACTTGTCGGAAAGGGCACCCTATTCGCCAAGAAGGGCACAGCAGAAGCTAACAGAAAAGGGTTGAAAGCTCTCATATCCTCCGAGCAGCGAGGTATTAAGCCAAGTGCGAAGCACGAACTGGAATGGAGCAAGGTATTCCACTCCCTCATCCGGACAGATCTGATCACGTCTAAACTCCCCAGCAGAGCATCATCAACCGATGTCAGCTGCAGATTTGCTACACACCCAATTGTAGCGTAGCCCCTCTGTGGGAGAAACTCACTGTTGTGAACAAGAATAAGAATCTGCTAGAATACCAGGGGCAAGAGCCCATAACTTCCTGCTTATCCATCAACCACCCAGGGGAGGGATACAAAAATGAGAGATTGAAGAATAGAGAGATGTGCGCTGAGAGGAAAAGTGAGTAAAGGGCTTTTTCAGAAAAACAGAGCCTGAGGGCCGAGTGATGTGAGAATCACAAATGAGAAAGGGTGGGAAACAATACCCGAAGAAACTGGCTCCTCACGAACTGAGAGGTCTCTCGCCATTGGAACACATCTGAGTGTCGTGTCTCTTGTTTTTGTTTGTCTCGATTCTTGTTTTGAGTTGTTTCAAGTGTCTGTGTTTGTGTTTAGGTTGTTTACCTTTTGTTTTTCTTTGTTGAGTCGTAGTGCGCTGTGTTCAGTCGTAGGCTCAATACCTGGGTAAGAACTCATTTCTTAATTTCAAAATGAATCGTTTTGTGCTCAGGAGTGCTGTGCCATTCTCAACATTTGTGCAAAACAGGATTGGTTCTTTTATAAAACTGTAGGGTTCAACCCAGGTCATGTCAGAATAGTAAAACCAGGACCTATCTGAAGCTATGAAAGTTCCGGGCTGCAAAGCAAAAGAAAAGAGGGAAAATGTCGGGCATCTAAGTTTGTTTCAACTTCTACAAGTTCCGTCATTGCATCCCGTATGTTCAGAATGAGCAGTGTCTTGTATGAGCTGTGTGCCGAATAAACCGAATACTGTGTTATGAGCTGCGTGTTCAAAATGAACAATGTGTTGATACGAGCTGTGTGTTCAAAGTGAACAGAATATTGTGTTGACTGTCTCACTATTTCAGGCCAGAATGGCGATTAGAAGTGCTCTCCTTGAGTACCATTCCCCGTCAAAGTTATCTTGGCTATGTTTGCAATGAGGGAAAGTTATGAATATGATCAGGAAGGAAGATGACATTTGTGGCTTCTGCATGCAGAAGCTACCCCTTGTCAGCATTTCAAGACCTTTGTACTGCGAGTTGAAGGTAAGTGTTCGAAGGACACAATGGAGGGGAGATCCACGTCAGAGTAAAGCGGTTTATCGCCACTCACTTCATGAGGTGCGTTCTAAAGTGCCGCTTTGTTTGTTTATTGCATTCCCTAAACATCATGCTCTACATTGCTTGTAACATGTACTGTATCATCACACTTATTGCGTTTATTTGCATCTTGTGTTATCTTGTACCATTTATCCTTTTACGCCAAGCTGCGTTTAGGATTGTTGTCCTCCGGGACTTTCTCAAGTTGGACCGAGCACACACCTGATAGTTTGTTTCGAACCTCCTCTCATGATTTCAGCGTGGTTTGAGTGTCCTTTTCCTCACACGATTTCAGCGTGTTTGGAATTCATCCCAGGTTACGTCGTGTACGCGCTTGGGCGTTTTGTTTTCAGGCCTTTTCTTACGATTTCAGCGTGGTTAGAGTGTCCTCTTCCTCACACGATATCAGCGTGTTTGGAATTTATTCCAGGTTGCGTCGTGTACGCGCTTGGGCGTTTTGTTTTCGGACCTCCTCTCACGATTTCAGCGTGGTTTGAGTGTCCCTTTCCTCACACGATTTTAGCGTGTTTGGAATTCATCTCAGGTTGCGTTGTGTACACACCTGGGCGGTTGTTTTCAGGCCTCTTCTCACGATTTCAGCGTGGTTTGAGTGTCCCTTTCCTCATATGATTTCAGCATGTTTGGAATTCATCTTAGGTTGTGTTGTGTACGCACCTAGGCGGTTGTTTTCGGACCTCCTCTCACGATTTCAGCGTGGTTTGAGTGTCTCTTTCCTCACATGATTTCAACGTGTTTGGAATTTATCCCAGGTTGTGTCGTGTACGCGTTTGGGCGTTTTGTTTTCGAGCCTCTGCTCGCGATTTCAGCGTGGTTAGAGTGTTCTTTTCCTCACACGATTTCAGCGTGTTTGGAATTCATCTCAGGTTGTGTTGTGTACACACCTGGGCGGTTGTTTTCAGGCCTCTTCTCACGATTTCAGTATGGTTTGAGTGTCCCTTTCCTCACACGATTTCAACGTGTTTGGAATTCATCCCAGGTTGCGTCGTGTACGTGATTGGGTGTTTTGTTTTCAGGCCTCTTCTCACGATTTCAGCGTGGTTAGAGTATCCCCTTCCTCACACGATTTCAGCGTGTTTGAAATTTATTCCAGGTTGCGTCATGTACGCGCTTGGGTGTTTTGTTTTTGGATCTCCTCTCACGATTTCAGCGTGGTTTGAGTGTCCCTTTCTTCACACGATTTCAGCGTGTTTGGAATTCATCTCAGGTTGCGTTGTGTACACACCTGGGCGGTTATTTTCAGGCCTCTTCTCACGATTTCAGCGTGGTTTGAGTGTCCCTTTCCTCACACGATTTTAGCGTGTTTGGAATTCATCTCAGGTTGTGTTGTGTACGCACCTGGGCGGTTGTTTTCGGACCTCCTCTCACGATTTCAACGTGGTTTGAGTGTCCCTTTCCTCACATGATTTCAGCGTATTTGGAATTCATCTCGGGTTGCGTTGTGTACACACCTGGGCGGTTGTTTTCAGGCCTCTTCTCACGATTTCAGCGTGGTTTAAGTGTCCCTTTCCTCATACGATTTTAGCGTGTTTGGAATTCATCTCAGGTTATGTTGTGTATGCACCTGGGCGGTTGTTTTCGGACCTCCTCTCACGATTTTAGCGTGGTTTGAGTGTCCCTTTCCTCACACGATTTCAACGTGTTTGGAATTTATCCCAGGTTGTGTCGTGTACGCGCTTGGGCATTTTTTTTTCGAGCCACTACTCGCGATTTCAGCGTGGTTAGAGTGTTCTTTTCCTCACACGATTTCAGCGTGTTTGGAATTCATCTCAGGTCGTGTTGTGTATACACTTGGGCGGTTGTTTTCAGGCCTCTTCTCACGATTTCAGCATGGTTTGAGTGTCCCTTTCCTCACACGATTTCAGCGTGGTTTGAGTGTCCCTTTCCTCACACGATTTCAGCTTATTTGGAATTCATCCCAGGTTGCGTCGTGTACGCGCTTGGGCATTTTGTTTTCAGGCCTTTTCTCATGATTTTAGCGTGGTTAGAGTGTCCCCTTCCTCACACGATATTAGCATGTTTGGAATTTATCCCAGGTTGCATTGTGTATGCGCTTGGGCATTTTGTTTTCGGACCTCCTCTCACGATTTCAGTGTGGTTTGAGTGTCCCTTTCCTCACACGATTTCAGCGTGTTTGAAATTCATCTTAGGTTGTGTTGTGTACGCACCTGGGCGGTTGTTTTCGGACCTCCTCTTACGATTTCAGCGTGGTTTGAGTGTCCCTTTCCTCACACGATTTCAACGTGTTTGGAATTTATCCCAGGTTGTGTCGTGTACGCGCTTGGGCGTTTTGTTTTTGAGCCTCTGCTCGCGATTTCAACGTGGTTAGAGTGTTCTTTTCCTCACACAATTTCAGCGTGTTTGGAATTCATCTCAGGTTGCGTTGTGTACACACCTAGGTGGTTGTTTTCAGGCCTCTTCTCACGATTTCAGTGTGCTTTGAGTGTCCCTTTCCTCACACAATTTCAGCGTGTTTGGAATTCATCCTAGGTTGCGTCGTGTACGCGTTTGGGCGTTTTGTTTTCAAGCCTCTTCTCATGATTTCAGCGTGGTTTGAGTGTCCTCTTCCTCACACGATTTCAGCGTGTTTGGAATTTATCTCAGATTGCGTCGTGTACGCACTTGGGCGTTTTGTTTTCGGACCTCCTCTCACGATTTCAGCGTGGTTTGAGTGTCCCTTTCCTCACACGATTTCAGCGTGTTTGGAATTCATCTCGGGTTGTGTTGTGTACACACCTGGGCGATTGTTTTCTGGCGTCTTCTCACGATTTCAGCGTGGTTTGAGTGTCCCTTTCCTCACACGATTTTAGCGTGTTTGGAATTCATCTCAAGTTGTGTTGTGTACGCACCTGGGCGGTTGTTTTCGGACCTCCTCTCACGATTTCAGCGTAGTTTGAGTGTCCTTTTCCTCACACGATTTCAGCGTGTTTGGAATTTATCCAGGTTGTGTCGTGTGCGTTTTGTTTTCGAGCCTCTGCTCGCGATTTCAGCGTGGTTAGAGTGTTCTTTTCCTCACACAATTTTAGCGTGTTTGGAATTCATCTCAGGTTGCATTGTGTATACACCTAGGCGGTTGTTTTCAGGCCTCTTCTCACGATTTCATCATGGTTAGAGTGTCCCTTTCCTCACACGATATTAGCGTGTTTGAAATTTATCTCCGGTTGCGTGGAACGCGTTCCTGATTGGTTTTCTTTGTACTTTCTCCTCTCATGATTCCAGCGTGGTTGGAGTGCGTTACCCCATTTGCATCTATTGCTCTATCTGTTACATCCATTGTATCATATCTGTTTTATTCTGGTCTAGGAGACCTTAAATCCTCTAAAGGTTCAATTTCTTTGGTGTTTGTCGTGCCCGAATGACTTCCAGTGGTCTGGTATAGCCGCCTGCCTGTGTTTGCGGTGAGTTTTCTAGGGGACCAACTGAGACGGTGGAAACTAGAGTTCGAACGGCTCATGCCTAGAACGTAAAGGTTCGGGATTTCCGAGACTAAAGTTTGGTTTAAATACCCAGGGGTATATCCTCGGCTTGAAATCTGTATGGCAGCCCCATAGGTTGAGATAGCATATGTATGCGCCTCAATTCTGGATACTGAACCAACCTAGTCTGTCACCCTGTTGGAGAATAGAGAAAGATGCGACCACAGTCAGGGAGAAAAGTAGTACCTGTGGTTCAACCGAGAAGGAGGGAAAGGTCCCCAACAGCATGAGGTAGGTCATTGCCAATTGCCCCTGTAAGGTAACTTCGCTTCCTAACTACTACATCATCTAGTATGTCTATTGCATTGCATATAGAATATGTTGCATGCCTGTACTGCATATCCATTGTATCGCCTGCATCCTTTCCATGTTAAACTTAGTCTGGCATGTGTCCATACTTTTCACGTTAAAGCATGGTTCTGTGATTATGTGTACGTGCCTATTCCACTAAGAGAATTGTGGTTTGAGGGTGTCGGCACCATTTATGTGTTAGACGTGGTCTGTTTTGTGTCTATGCCTTTTCTAAGTAGAAATGTGGTTTGGTCGCGCACCTCATTCACTTCATCCACTGCCTCGCATTTTGTTTCGTTGCATTCAACATGTAGGATCACGATCTTTCCTCACCAGATCATTCCTCGCTTATATCATCCCACCCAATTACTTGTATTCTTTCTGCGAAACACATAGTTCTGTCTGTGCATGCACCTATTCCACTAAGAGAATTGTGGTTAGAGCGCTCCGGTACCTTTTCTATGTCATACGTAGTTCGATTTTGCATCTCCATCTCTTTATGATATTTGTGCGGTTTTGCACTGCTCGTGGTTTGATCATATTATTGCATTGCATTATATATTATTTACATTATTTTGTTGCATATCTTTTGCATCCTGCCCCTGAACTACGTTGGTTTGATTCCTTGCAAAGGGATACGTAGGCAGCCTGCGGGTTCAACCAACTACATCTGTATTTTGTTTGATTGTCCAAGTCTTCGGCCTTGTCAAAAATGGGTCGTCTCTGGGCTTTGACATTCACTCCCGTCACTTCTTGACTTCTGAGTTTTGTCAAAGAGGGACAACTGTAGACACCCCATTTTTGACCGCCCTTAAGACTTGGGCACTATTGATGGTTTACTTGGTAGAGAAAGGTGCGCAGGGCAAAGGCTCAGTTTCTTCGGCAAGGAGAGAGTCAAATCTCAACTTCATACCCCTCTTGGACCAAAACAATCTTGATCAAAATATTTTAGACCTTGAAACCCTCTTTTTCAAAATTTTTTGAAAATAAAGTTCCTACGATGTTTCGACACTCGCATTTTGTTAAATGTCGCGCTTTTCGATAAACCGAGCAAGGATAAAGTGGAAATGAATGAAAGAGAGATGAAATCTTTGAAAAATCTTCAAAACACTTTGTTTAGGGGTTTGGAGTTGAAGAAAAGAGGAAATGAGAGAAGAAAACTAGTTTGGGAGAAGTTCGGCATAAATCCGGGTAGGACCAAAACTGTGTGGCTTCACCAAAACAGGCATAACTTTTTGCATAGTTGGAATTTTGATGCAAAGATGCCACCATTGGAAAGATTACTTCTGGGGCTTCAATTTGGATACAAGAATGACCTGAAAAGGAGTTTAGATGAATGAGTTATAACCATTTGAAGTTGGACCTAAAAAGCAGAATTTTCCTGCCGACCAGAAAAGCTAGCTGGCCGACCAGAAAAAGTGGCTAAAAAAGTGGTCGACCGACCAGAAAAAGTGGTCGGTCAACCAGAAAAGTGGCTGGTAGGTCCCAAACTCAGATTCTTTGAAGATATTTTCTGTCCAGCTGTCTTCCACAACCTCCAGCTGTTCCATAGACAGATATTTTCGAGCCAACTCTCATTTTTGCTATATATGAGGCTATATCTCTCATTTTCAAGGGGGACAATCTTCTTGGAGAAGCTTGGGAGCTTGTCACTCTAAAAAGTCTCTCTCTCTCTACAACTTCTAGGGCTGAATCTCTGCCCCTCTCTCTATATACTGCACTCCCTTACCCATTTTGTGCATAGAAGTGCTTGAAAGTAAAGAAATGCTTCTAGTTTGCCTAGGCATCCTTCATCAAAGTTAACGACCATTGGGATGAGGTTCTTTGAGGACATTTTTGGAGTTTAAAAGAGCTGGTTTTTGGTTCCAAAGTTTGCTGGTTTTGCTGAGCTTCAAGGGTAATCACTTTTCCCTCTTTTAAGCATTATTTTGATCCTTCTCTTAGCCTCATTTGCATGCTTATTTGAGCTTTGTTGTCAACTGAAAAAAGGTTCATATTTAAGTGATTTTCAAGTTTGTTTAAGGCTTTTTTAGTGTTGGGGGTCATCTACCCTCTTGCATGCTCTATTTAGCCTTGTTTTGAGCCATGCCCTGAGACCTTTGTATTGAGCTTTGCATGGCCCTTTAGCCACTGAAATCTAGCGGATTTTCAGTGGTTGGCATGTGGTTTTGAGGGCCAAAATCAGAGAGGGATGACCCTCTCTCTTTTGGCCTTATTTGCTTGCATTTTTGGCTTTCCAAGGGAGCATATATTTCCACACTTCCTAGCTTTGGTTCAGGCCATTTTTAGTGACTTTTAGGACCTGCCTAGACTCTATCTATGGCTGGTTTGATCACCTTTTGTTTGCCTCTTGCATGTGTAGAACAATCCCTTGCATAGCTTATCAAAGTAACACCTCAGTCTTGCATGTATTGGTCATGTTTCAGTGGGTTTTTGGCCATCATTTGACATACCATGATTCTTTTTTTGGCTGGTTTGGTAGCCTCTCATATGCTTCACATGCTTGTAGTGTAAATCATGTTCACTAGCTTATAATGCATGTTGTTTTGGCCCTCTATGCTAGCATATTTTGGCCATGCTCCAAACTGATTTTGTTCATATTTTGGGTTGCCTTAGCTCTGTTTTGAGGTCCCTTGGTTGAATGATGCTTGCCACGTATGGTTGTAGTGTAATAGCCTTGCTTAGCCTTGAGTTTTGAATCCCCTTGCATGCTTAACTTGAGGTGTTTGCATGTTTTAGCATCCTTGAGCATGATATTTCAGAGTTTATTTCTTGGCCATATTCTCATGTTTGTCACTCTTTCAATGTGTTTGAGAGTTGCATCATTATACCTCATTTATGAGCCTTTGCATTGAGCTTCATTCTTATGCCTTTCAAGCCACCATCTTGGCTCATTTTGCCACTTTTTTGGGCCTGCTTAAGGTTTATTTGGAGTTGGTTTTATCATTTGAGCATCACCTTGCATGCCTCTAGTGTAATGTGCTTCACTAGCTTCGGTACTTGAGCCTTTCAACATGCATTGTGTGAGTTGTTTGCATGATTCGGAGTCATTTTGAATGTCATTTCAGAGCTGGAACATGTGTCATTGTATGCCATATTTCATCCTTTCAATGCTTTTGTAGAGTTGCATTTTGTGCCCTTGGGCTTCGGTCCTTGCATTATGTATGCTAGCATGAGTTTTGGAGTCTTGTTTTCATCATGTTTGGCCACTGATTTGGGTGTGGCTAAGGCCCATTCATTTTGGTTTAAGTCCATTTTTTGCATTGAGTATGCCATTGTATTCCATAGCATTGAGTATGCCACATTGTCGCATGATTGATCATTGCATTGTGCATACCTTGTTCATCTCATTATGTATGTTAGTTCTTAGGTGCATTGTGTATGCTAAGTACCACGTGCATTGAGTATGCCATTGTTAGTTCATAGCATTGTGTATGCTAGTTGCATGTTTGCATGTCATCCTTTGCATGTTTGCATCACTTAGTTGCATAGCATTTAGGTTGCATACTTAAAGTCGCATTGTGCATGCCATTGTTTGTTGCATTGTGTTCGGAATAGGAGTTAGTCCAAACACGGGAAACGAGGGACGTTTCGTACTCAAAGTGATGAAACGTGCCTTGATTCCCTGTCGTCGACACTCTTGACTACCCATGACGGAGTTGTTGGCTTTAGGTGCTTGTATATGCATTCATTTCACAATTGAGTCGTGCAATTCAACTCCTCGGCCATCATGCATTGAGATGTGCGACCGGTGGCCTGAGGGTCGAGGACTACACTCCCTAGAGCTAATGCAATGACGGGGAGAGTGGTCATGCACACATGTGTTGCAAATACCTTGTTGTGCCTCTCTTCCCTTTGTTGCAGAAAAACAGAATCCAGGAGAAGAAACTGGTCGGCCGACCAGGTTTTCTAGCAGGCCGACCACCTTCTTTGGTTTCCACCACAAAAGGTGGTCGGTAGTTGGTCTCCCATGCCCATAAGCTGGTCGGCACCCTTTCCACAGTCCCCCGGGGTGGAGTTTCATCTCGCTGGAGCTTTGTGCAAATTTCTGAAATCAATTGCAAACAAAGGCAAGCCAAGGCATCGCGATGGATTTACCGACAAGGCGACTTGAGCATGCATCCTTTATCATTCAAGGCAGAGCTGAGGCAGTCCACTTTCATTTAGTTTACATGCTTATTTAAATTGCTTACTTAGTTAATTCGTTGATTAATTAATATTGTGTAATAAGTAGTTGTAACTTGCTATTCCTTTCGTCGTGTAATCACTAGTTTAATTAGATTAGCTTAGATTAGCTAGCTGGTTCTATATTATTTATTCGGACCCTCCGTCGAGAGGGCAAATTTTGTAATAAGTGCGCGTGTGTGTGATGCATGTTTTCCAACCCCCATTCCTTTCTCCCTTTTATTTACTAGCTTACGATGGTTAGTTTTAGGACATGTTTCAATTAGCATCCTTATGCTTGTATGTTTGCATCCATTCATCTGTCTTGCATGCACCGGGCTCGGCGCATCATACTAACTGCATCGCATTTCAATTCCAAGTTGAATGCGTGTTATCTGTAGCATCTCATATGACATTTTAGAATAGCCGCGCCTATCTTAGTTGCATTTTGTATGTGTTGCATTAGGCATTCTTGACATAGCTAGGATCATGCATTGATTTCTAACATAGCTTTTGTTTTGGCTCGGAGTACTCGGTAAGTGTTTATGTTTTAGCATCCTTGCATGTGTGTGAGTGACTGCCATGATAGCATGCTTGCCATGAGGCTAACTGCTTATGTGATATAACTGCCTGAATGCCTGTGGGTGAAGGTTGGGTCACTTGAATTGGAACAATTCATTGATTGCGAGTTTTAAGCCCACTTGAGAGTGACAAATCACCATGTTTTCTAAAGCCCACTTAAGGGTGGCAAAATCCGCATTTTTGCCTATTTGCGAGTAGTAAACCGCTTTAAAAAACAAACATGAGATGTTTTGTTCCAACTTAGGCGATCCAGTCTATACTTATATGCTGTGTGCATCACATAGCAATTCTAAGTTAAATAACCGGAATAAGAGCACATGTGTTTTAAAAAACAAGATATCATGTTTAGTAGTGGCCGATCTTTGATCGGGCGAGCAGGGTTACTCATTACATGACCTTTCCCTCTCGTACCCAAGTTCCTGAGCCGATGCAACTTTGGTGATGATGGACATATGGCCTTAGGCGCGAGTCAGGGTTTCCTAAATTTCCCAAAATAAAAACATTTAGGTGGCGACTTTGTATCTGGCAAAGCAGTCCATGTTTGTCACTTCTTTCTAAAAATCAAATTTTCAAAACGATTTGCCAGATTTGGACTCTTGGGTGATTTATTGATCTTGTATTGCACTTTGTGAGATTAGATTCAGAACTGTGACATTGAGTCCGAACTGTAGTGAGCCTAATGAACAAAACGGGATTTTCCCGGGGCGTTCGGGTGCGTCTACAAAGTGCCACTCTGAAGTGGGCTAAAATGTGGATTTGCCACCTCAAGTGGGCTTAAAACATGATTTTACCACTTCGCAAAGTGGGATTAAAACTCACAATCGTTGAATTGTCCCAATTCAAGTAACAAAGCCTTCATCCACAGGCATTCATGCAGTTTATTACTCAAGCATATAGTCTCATGGCAAGCATGCGAAACTTGGCCTCACTCACACTCATGCGAGTATGCTAAAGCGTAAAACTTACAGTGTACTTCAAGCCAAAACAAAAACTAGTTAAAAACAATGCATGATCCTAACTATGGTAGATGCCTAATGCAACACATGCAATAATGCAACTAAATAGGCTCGGCTACTAAGATGGCATATGAATGCAACAATTTGATACATGTATTCAAAGAAGTATTGAAATATAATGTAGTTTGAGTGATGCACCGAGCCTGGTACATGAAAGACAAATGAATGATGCAAACATGTGAGCATAAGGTATGTTAATCAAAACATGCCGTAATCTAACCATCGAAAGTGGGTAAATAAAAGGGAGAAAAATGTGGGGTTGGAAGACATGCACATACACACGCACACTTATTACAACATTGCACCCTCTCGAAGGAGGGGTCCTAATGAATAAGCTAAGCTACATTAAGCTAAGATAATTATTACAACCCAACTAATTAACTATTCTAGATAATTAATTATTACAACAAAATTGAATAACTAGCTATGCTAAGCTAATTAAAATATTACAAAATAAATTAAACTAATTAATTTACAACACATATATTAATTAGCTACAACTAGGTAAAAAGCGATGAGATATGCATGCTCGGTTGGCTTTGTCCCAAAAATCCATCGCCTTGCCACCGGTTGCCTCTGTCTGCACTCTCCTTGATTTCTGAACACTGAACCAACTTCTAGACTGCTTCTGCCCCAAAACAGGAACACTTTTGCACAAAATGGACTGGTGGCCGGTCGGCCACAGAAGATGGTTATTGGCCACTTTAACTGGCCGGTCAGCTAGTTGAAGTGGCCGGTTGGCTACTTTAGGTGGCCGGTCAGCCACTGCTTTTTCTAGGCTTCTGCTTTTGCTGCAACAGAGAACAACAGAGGGAAAACAATGCATTTTTCAAGGAATGTGTGTACTGCCACCCTCCTTATCATTTCTCAAGCTCAAAGGAGTGTGACACTTGGCTCCCAAGCCACCAATCACGCATTTTTAATGCATGATGGCCAAAGAACCAAGCTTGTACAAGCTTAATGAATGCACAGATAAGACTCAAGGGACCACCACCCTATCATGCATGATTAAGGGTGACGGCGACCAAGAAATGTGACGTTTCATCACTTTGAGTATGAAACGTCCCACATTTCTTGTGTTTGGATTAACATTCAATCCAAACACATGCAATGCAACACATATGCTTATCTTGGTCATGTTTTACTTGTCTAATTCTTGTTTACACATTTTAGCATTACCAAGCCATCCTTTAGTCAATTTGTCCAAGGTGAGTGTCCTCTAATGAGAGAGGGGTCAACCAAATAATGATTTAAGACATGAGAGAGATCATGCCTTTGGCTAGGAGGAACCCTCAAAAGAGGGTTAAAGCCATTGAGCACAAGCTCTATCTCAAGCTTAAACACAATCGTAAGGTTAACCAACCCTCAAAACAAATAGAAAAATGAAGAAATGAGGGAGGTTGTAGACTTTTCGGTGCTAAAATGGCATGCTAAAGACACTAAATCATGCAAGCAACACATGCACAACATATTAAGAGCCAAAAACACTAAAGCTAGTGAAGAGCACTACACTAGAGGCATGCAATATCAAGCTCAAATGACCAAACCAGCTCAAAACAGAGCTATAACATGCCAAAATAGTGGCTAAAATATGCTAAAATAGAGGCATGAAAGGCAAGAAAAACATGCTCATGTGTTAGGCTACAAACAAGGCTCAAAGCACAACTCTCAAAAGCAATGAAAGAGTGAATTAAGTGAGTGTGTGACAGAGCTATATGCACTGAAATCACATGTTAAATGATGCTACAACCTGCAATCAATACATGCACAACATGTTAAAGGCCTTAAAACACTAAGCTAGTGAAGGCATTTGCACTACAACCATGCAAGACAAGGCTCATATGACCAAGACAGCCCAAAACAGAGCTAAATCCTGCCAAATCAGTAGCTAAAACATGCTGAGATAAAGCTAAGATATGCTATGAAAACTTGCTACCATAGAATGCTAACTAGGCATGCAAGTGAGGCACAAGGAGGGAAGGCCAACCCCTCCATTTTTGGAATTTAAAACATGCTTTTAGCCACTGAAAAACCTTTGAGTTTTAGTGGTTAAAAGGCCAGAAGAGTTTGATGAAAAGGTGGTAAGAAATGACACAAAAGGCTTCACAAGCCAAAGGGCAAAATGAGGAGACAACCCCCTAACTCAACAAGACTTAAACAATCATTTTGAAACCTTAAAAACAGAGTTTTTTATGGTTGAAAAACTAGGTTAAAACAGTATAAAGGGATGGCCAAGCAATTGATTAAAACAAAGCTTAAATGAGGTAAGCCTTATACCTTTGAAGCATAGCAACAAACAGCCACAATCTTAGGCTCAAATGACCTTTCAACATCCAAAAATAGGTTCCAAGAGATCTCACCCAAAGATATGCAACTTTGATCAATGATGTCTAGGCAAAGGAGAAGTGTATCTCTACTTCTATGCACAAAAGGGCAAGAGAGAGAGAAATCTAGAGAGAGAGGACTATATATATAGAGAGAGATTTTAGAGAGAGGGGCTCCTAAACTTTCTAACCCTTCAAAATGAGAGATATGGTCTCCATATATAGCAATATACAAGCCTCAGGTCGAAATATCTGATGTAGAGACAACTGGAGCTTGTGGAAGACAACTGGAGGTATATATCTGCAAAATATCTGAGTTTGGGACACAAGTGGCTGATTGGCTACTGTTGGTGGCCGACCGGCCACTTTTCTGGCCGACCGGCCACCTCTAGTGGTCGACGGCAAAAATCTGCTCTCTAGGTCTAACTTCAAATGGGCATATCTCTTTCATATGGACTCCTTTTCAGGTCATTCTTGTGCTTAAATTGAAGCCTGAAAGTCTTCTTTCTAATGGTTACAGCCTCACATCAAAATTCCAAGTGTGAAAAAGTTATGCTTCTTTTAGTGAAGACTTCTCAGTTTTAATCCTACCTGGATTCATGCTGAACCTCTCCCAAACTATTTTTCCTCTCTCCTCTCTCATTTTCTTCAACTCCAAACCCCTAAATAAGGTGTTTTGAAAGATTTTTCATAGAGTTCATCTCTCTTTCATTCATTTCCACTTTGTCCTTGCTCGATTTACCGGAAAGCGCAACATTTAACGAAATGTGAGCCTCGGAACATCATAGAATCATTTTTCAAAAATATTTTGAAAGAGAGGATTTTAAGGTCTAAAATCTTTAGTCAAAATGGTTTTGGTCCACAAATGGGGTGTGAGGTTGGGATTTGACTCTCTCCTTGCTGAAGAAATCGAACCTTTGCACTGTGTAATAAGCTCGCGAGGGGACCTCACTGGGTTACAGTTCGGACTCAATTTGTCACGGTTCTTAATCTTGAACCGAAGAGTCCAAATTCGGCAAATCGTTTTGAGAAAAACAGATTTTGAAAGAAGTGCCAAACATGGACTGCTTCGCTAGATACAGAGTCGCCACCTAAATATTTTTTATGGGGGGATTTAGGAAATCCTGACTCGGTGCCAAAGGCCACGTGTCCGTCATCACCAAAGTTGCCTCGGCTCGGGAACTTGGGTACGATTGGGGAAGGTCAGCTATGAGCACCCCCTCTCGCCCGATCCGAAGATCGGCCTCTACTAACCATGATATCCTATTTTGATAACGTTATGTGTTCTTGTTCCGGTTATTAGCCTAGAATTACTATGTTATGTGCACAACAAACAAGTATAGACCAAATTGCCTAAATTGGAACAGAACATTACATATCCGTTTGTTTGGAAAACGTTTTGGAATTTACTACTCGCAAGTAGGCTAAAATACGAATTTCAGTGAGTTGTTCCAACTCAAACAATCCAACCTTCACCCACAGGCATTTAGGCAATTATATCACATAAGCATTTAGCCACATGTTAAGCATGATGTCATGTTAACATTCACACTCGTGCGAGATGCTAAAGCATAAAATACTTACAAAGTACTCCATGCCAAAACAAGAACATATTAGTAATCATGCGCGTGATCCTAGTTCATGTTAAGTGGCTAATGCATCGCATACAAAATGTCACTAGAGTAGGCTCGGCTAATCTAGGAATGGCATGTGAAATGCTGCAATTAACAAGTATTTAACTTGGAATTGAAATGCAAGTGCAGTTAGCATGATGTACCGAGCCCGGTGCATGCAATACTGATGAATGAATGCAACATGCGAAGCATAAGTATGCTATTTGAAATATGCCCTAAATCTAACCATTGTAAGCGGTTAAATAAAAGGGAAGAAAGACGTGAAGTTGGAAGACATACACACATTCACGCACACTTATTACAAATTTGCCCTCGCTCGGAGGGACCGAAAGAATAATACAGATTAACTAACTCGCAAGCTAACCAATATTATAAACCACCTAATTAATTAACATATTAATTAATCTAATTAAGCAGTAACTAGTCTTGGGATGAAGACCCAATGCAGTGTGCGCTCAGTTTTGCTCGGAAATCTGCCACCATGCTCAAGTTGCCTCTGTTTTCCCACTCTGCTTCTCTGATGACTGCCAAAGTCTCAGGGTTGCTTCTCTGAGTGCTGTGGAGCACCACCGGCTGAGGGGATTGATCACTGGCCATGTATAATGGTCACTGGCCACAAAATATTCCATCGGCCAAAAATTGATGGCCGGTCGGCACTGAAGATGGCTGGCCGGCCAAATCTTCCTGCAAAAATTTGTTTGACAGCAGCAGAGGACAGAACTTGGCATAGCAATGCATTTCAAGCAATGTATGCACTAATCACATCCCTTATCATGTTTATGACTCAAAGAGACATGATCCTCGGTTCTCGGACCACCAATCGCGCATTTCCATGCGTGATGGCCCAAAGAATCAAGTGTGTATTTTGATATGGAATGCAATGCACATAATCAAACAAATTAAACTCAACCTCTATCACAAGCAATTCAAGAGGCCAAGTATACATGCTAATGCAATGCAACTCTAAGCATGTTGGCTAGTATGCAACATGGCAATACAAGGAAGCATACAAAGCATGCAACAAGCAAGGGGGTGGACCTAAACTAAATTAGGCAGCCCTCATACAAGCCTAAAACAGTGGCCAATGCTATGGAAGTGAGGTCCAAAACACACACACACATGCATGCAAATATGGTCCAATTCCTAAGCATAAAGGGACAACTTCTAAGCACACTTAAAAGAAGGTAAACATGGACAATTAGCATGCATAGAAAGCCCTGAAAATCATGTTAAAATGGTGCCAAACCCAGCCAACAAGACAAGCATAAGCATGCAATTAGAGGCCCAAAACATGGAGCATGAGATGACAACCTTATGAAACATTAAAGGGACATCAAATGCAAGCATGTAAGCACATCATGAGGTTTGAAATAACATAGTATGTGGTTCCAAACCATTGAAACAAAGCAAGGATGGCATGTTAGCAGGGCCAATGCTTAAGGCATACAAGAGGGATTGCATGGTAGCTGTACAAAGCAAGACATGAATGACTCAAATGACCTAAAACAGTCCTCAAGCACACTAAAATATGCATGTAAGCTTCACAAAGCTTGGCCTAATATATGCTTGAACAAGGGTTAAAACCTAGATGCATGTTAAGGCTACAATATGGCATTACAAGACATGTATGCTAAACAAGCAAGGTGTGTCCAAACCAATTAAACACAATGCTATATTATGACATAATAAGCATGAAAATCGGCTAAGGCATGGCCAACACACACTTAGACTAGATGCTCCCTCAAGAGGCAAAAATGGCCCTTTTCAAGGACAACAAGGAGAGGGGGTGGCCCTCTCCATCCTAGGACCTCGAGGCACCATCCTCACCTCTGAAATCCCTCAAGATTTCAGTGGTGAGGAGGCCCAAACACAATGGTCCCGGAGCTCAACCAAAATGGCACAAAATGGAGCCTTTCAAGGCTTAAGAGGGGTTAAACAACCCCAAAGCTTAGAGCACTCTTAAACAACTATTTAGAGGGCTCAAAAAAAAAAACTTTTCTATATTATATGTTAAGCTCAAAAATAGTTGTAAGGTAGGCAAAAATATAATGCAAAAATGGGGTATTTAAAGGAGTAAATGCTCACCCTTGTAGACCCTCTTCAAGGATGGGAGACCAGCAGCTTCCTTGGCTCAAACCAGCTTCAAAACTTCAAAAACAACCTTCAAGGGCCTCAGCTCCAAGAGGATAGTGTGATAGTGGGTGTTTGTGTACAAAAGTAAGACAAAACACACACAAATACAAGAGAGAGAGAGAGAGAGATATAGATATATGATAGATACACTTAGGCTAACCCTAAAAACCAGAGCTCTCCTTTTGAAATCTTGTAACCCTAAAAGAGGGAGAGAAGGCCTCCTCTTATAGAGCTCAATATTGTAAGCTTACAAGACAAGCTTGCTAAGAGGGAGATCCCTCCATACACGTGTATGGAGGGGAGCCAAGTGCATGCCAGCTGTACAAAAAATATCTGCAAAAGCAGATGCATAGTAGTCGGCTGGCCAAAAGTGCAATTGACCAAAGAAATATAGCCGGCCGGCCATCTATAGTGCCGACCGGCCAAACATTTGGCCGGTGGCAACAAAACACAGCCGGTGGCCTCAAGCCATGGCCGGTGATGGGTGGGGATGGTCAACAAGCCCTACCCTGCCCCTCAAAGGCAAAACACAAGTGTTTGGTGCAAAACCAGACACGAAACAGTCGAGTCGAGAGATCCTGAGGCAAGGCGTGTAGCTGAGACCTCCGGGAACTCAAGACGAACACAAACATAGATGATCACCGAGTGTTCAAGCGGTGACGTCAAAGTCTTGAGGACGGTCAAAAATGGGGTGTCTACACACTGCACAACTTTCATCACCAAGTAATCAATCAGTGGCACCCATGTCTTAAAGGCGGTCAAAAAGGGGGTGTCTACATCAACCTTTGTTCTTGAATCTATCCTGTGCTTCGAGGTTTCATCATTGTATTTCTAGAATGCCCATTTGTCTTGCTTGTTTATGAATTTGTAACTTTTCGTGTTTCTTGAATGTTACTTTCTTGATTCTGAATCATATTCTTCTCTATTTTCTTGGCTTGTTTTCCAGATTCTTGTCCTTGCACTTTTGTTTCTGTAGTTCTAGGTTCGGGATTTTCTTTAGAACCCACATCATTTAGGAAAAATGAGACAAATTTCCTTTTAGATCTTCAAAAAATCATCACTTTAGTGTTTTTCAGGGTTTAGCAGAGGTCTCTAAAGGCCAAGCCTGTTACCAAAAATTTGCTATTGAACCCACTTTAGTCGAGATAATGGGTATGTTCAAGTGGAGAGTAGACACCCCTACCAAACTAGAATACTTTAGGCAAGAGTTCTCCATTCCAACCGACGTTCAACTTCGGTTGGCCGGAGAGGATGACTCTATCATGTCTGGGAAGGACTACATGCCCTTTCCTGTAGTTTATATTATCGAAGATGGAGTCAGGTTTCCCCTAGACATCCTCTTCATGGAAGTCATCCATTACTACAAGCTTAATCCCATGCAACTGGCCGTAAACTCCTTTAGGATCATCAACGGCATTGCCGAGTTGGCACTTCGACAGAATGCTAGAATTACCCTATTCGACATCCAGTACCACTACACTATGTGTGGTCTCAAGACCAACATCGGCTATACGTACTACCTCAAGCCGCGATCTACATAGTACTAGTTGATAACCAACATTCCAAACTTCAATAAGGGCACGGTAGACGACTACCTAATTGTCTCGGGCAATTGGGAGTTCGCGCTAGATGATGAGCTCTACCTTTTTCCATTGTGCCGTGAAGTTTTTAGGGATAACAAGGGTAAGGATTTAGTTTCCCTCCCCCCCCCCCCCGAAGTCCTTTCTTTACCGCCTTATTCAACAATCTCTCTGTTTTTATGTTCCAATATTCTCCTTTTCGCCTTTGTAGCTCTCCCTTAGTGAGAAAAGAACTTCCGCCAATCTAACATACCGAGCAAAGACTTGGTCCGACTTCTCAGCTTGCTAATTGAACTTCGTAAGGCTCCAATCCGTCTCAACTACGTCCCGACTTACCAAAGCCCCTTGCCAAACGTTTCTTGCAAAACCAAGTTTCCTCTGTTTGCCACAACTCTACCAGCCACTTTATCACGAAGGCCAGATCAGGCCTCCACATTCGATCCAGTAGAGCA
Source organism: Camellia granthamiana (assembly GCA_036172215.1). NCBI lineage: Eukaryota > Viridiplantae > Streptophyta > Magnoliopsida > Ericales > Theaceae > Camellia > Camellia granthamiana. The sequence goes on along the minus strand of CM069910.1, from coordinate 22,932,298 downwards.
GCCATCCACCTCTACCCCCTAGTTGATTCCTCTATCACAATGCCAGAGCCGACGCCGAGCTCTCCCTAATGCTTCAGCTAGACGAACTCGCAGCTACAAATGCCGAAGTTTAGTCTCCTCAACCACAGACCCCTCTAACCCTCCTTTTGCTCTACCAGTGATTTATTTCGGCACTCGAGTAACTGTTGCCACTACTGCCAAGGAGATAGGCCGACAAAAGGTTGTTGCGAATGACCTTTTTATTGATATTCTTGGCGTGATCACTATCCAGTCTTCTTCCCAATCCCAGCCAAGGCAGAAACCAAAAAGACTAAAGAAGGTCAAAGCCAAGGCCATCATCACCCAGGTCCCATCTGACTTTGAAAAAGACCCAGAGGACTCAGTCCCCATATCAAAACTTGTCGAAGCTAAGAAGAGGCCTACCGAGGCCGAAGCATCTAACGCGTCTTTGCGCAAGAAACTATGATCAGAGGGTGCAGAGGGCCCAAGTGCTTCTCACTCTAATAAGCCTTGGTCTCCTACCCTCATGGTTGGGGACTAGCCTATGTCGACCAAAGACAGTGCCATCGATAGCATCTAAGTCGGTGCTACATTGTCTACAGCTATTCTCCTACCATCCGACATGAATAGAATGGCTGAGATTACCGAGTACGAGAACTTCACGCTCATGATGCAACATTTTGTTTTGGTAAGTCCTTGACTTACTTGTTTCTCATTTGGTTTCTTCATTTGTACTTAGTCAAAAAGTTTCTCTAACTTGCTCTTTCCCCTGTAGGCCATTCAACATGCTCACTCCTTTTGTGGTTAAAGTTAAGGAGGTGAAGAAGGAGCTAATGCGCAAGACTCTACCAAACTCCTTTCTTCATTGAATCAGGCCGAGGCACGTGTCCACCAATTTATGGACAAGGCAAAGGCTGCAGAGGCTGCTCAAAATCTAGCTGAGGATAAGGCTGAAGCCGCTGAAGCTGTCATCGAGATTGCAAATGCTATGGCCAAAGAAGCTAAAGCTAAGGCGGCCTAAGCCAAGACAGATCTGAAAGAGGCCATTGCCTCAAAAGAAGCCGAGATAAAAACGGCTGATGAGAAGGCACATGCCAAGGGGGTCGCCGACCTCGGCTAGATGACAACCCTGAAAAACCTGTTCGTCTCTGAGGATTTCCCCCTTCGCGACATCAACCAGCTCGTTGTTCCATTCCCTTCATCTCTAGCAGAGTCCGAGGAAGAAGGCGATGAAGAAGTTGTCGAGGTTGAAGAAGCAATTGAAGCTGAGGTTACCGCTGTGGATAAGCCTTCCATTCTAAATGATCAAGTCCTAGACTTGACTCAGGATAAGGAGGTGGAGGTCTCCAAAAGTGCCTCTCCTAAGGCCAATCCTGAGACCGAGGCTAAAACCGCTGAGAAAAGTTTAGACAAAACATTGCTGGAGATTGACACCGAGATAGTGAAACATTGGCGCTCGAGGTCGAGACCCCGCCAACGGCCGAGGTTGACCACTCTGACACCACTGTGTAGACACCTTATTTTTGACGGCCCTTATGACTTGGACGTCATCGGTTGCACACCCAATGATGAGTCTACATGCTTGCAAGTGCTCGAAGTCCTCAGCGGTATGCCACAGTTGTGAGCCTTTCAAACCCTACCCCTGTTGCCTCATTCTTGGACCAAACCCAGAGATCCTCAAGCTCGCAACCTATGGTGGCCTGTCGGCCACCTTTTTGGGCTACCGGCCATCACTCTTGGTTGCCGGCCACTGATGTGGCCTTCCGGCCACCAATGTCTTTTGTAGATATATTATGCCAGTTGTGCCAGTTGTTTGCACAAGTGCTTGCATCTGCTCCCATGTGTATGGTTAGATGTGCTTGAGGAAAATTTATGTTTTCTATATATAGAGGACCTCCCCTCTTGCTTTCAAGATTAGAAAAATTTTGGAACAAAATTTTTACTCTCTCTACAATTCTCTCTCTCTCTCTCTCTCTCTCTCTCTCTCTCTCTCTCATGAATTTCTTAGCCTTTGCTTGCATATCCTTCACCTTTGCCTATGCACCCTTATGCAAACCTCTTCATCTTTGAGTTGAGGTACCTTAGAGCCTTGTTTGAGCTTTTAAGGGTGTGTTTTCCTTGTTTTATTGCCTAGAAAGTGCTCCTCTTCAAAGGTATAAGGCTTTGTGTCTTTACTTGTTTTATTCACTCTTTTCCTTATTGTTTTCAAACTATTTTTTGGCTGTAAAAACTCTGTATTTTTTGGCTAAAACTTAGGTTTTTTAAGGCCAATAAAGGTTGAGGGGTGGCTCACCCTTCTTTACACCTTATTCTCAAGGCCTTTTTCCTTGTGTTTCCTACCTTTGCACTATCTTTTTTTGAGCTTTTAGACACTGATTTTCAGAGGTATTTTAGTGGCTAAAATCATGGTTTGAAGTCCAAAATTGGAGAGGTCAGCCTCCCCTCCTTGTGTTTTGCTTACTAGTCTAGCATGCTCCATATTTTAGCATATTATTCTAATTATTTTTGTCTTAATTCCAGCATGTTTTAGGACTATTTTTAGACTATTTTAGGACTGTTTTTTTTTTTTGCATTTGAGCTTTGTTTTGCATGCTTATAGTGTAATTGTTCTCATAAACTTGGTGTTTTAGGCATTAGACACCATCTTATTTGAGTTGATTGCATTTATTTATGGTTTTTCATACTTGTGATCACTCTTAATCACCTCTGCAACCTCCCCCCTTTCTTAGCTTTTGTTTTTGCTTTGAAAGTGGTTTCAAACAACTTGTTTGTTTAAGCATGAGATTGAGATGTTATAATTAATGGTTTTATCTCTTTGGGGGTTCATTACCAATGGTATGATGTCTCTTTCATGCCTAAAACAACACTTGGTTTGAGCCTTCTTTCCATTAGAGAACTTAAACTCACCATTGGACTCAATGAATTAAAGGATGGTTGGTAATTAAAATGGGACTGAAATGGTGCAAGATAATAATTGGTTTTGTGTTCAATCGGACGTTAATTGAACACATGGAAGCTTGAGGCATTTCATACTCATTAGTGATGAAATGGTTCAAGTTTTCAAGGTCACCACTTCCCTTAATCAATTCATGAAAGAGAGGAGGTTTGAGTCTTATTTGTTGCATTTATTGAACTTGCGCACTTTGGTTTATAAGCCATCATGCAACGAAATTGCTTAAGTTGATGGTTTGTGGACCAAGTTTTGTCTCTCCTTTGATCCGTTCATGATAAGAAAGGGTGAATTGTGCAAACAAACCCTTGAGAATATCTTGTGCATGCTTTGTTTGTTCTCTGTTGCAGCAAGATGAACTGTGTAGTAGTGGTCGGCCAGCCAAAAAAGCAAAATTCAGAAGTGTGTTTTTTTAGCAGAGCAGAGCTATTCTGGAGGTGGACAAAAGTGTAAGTGTTCTACTGTGCAACAGTGGCCTTTTCGGGTAGAAACCGAGCACGTGCATGAGCATTCCTCGCATATCGAGCCTGTTTAGTTTAAATATTTAGCTTAACTACTTTTTGTAATTAATTAGTTGTAGCTAGTTGAATTTGGTAAAGTGTTGTAATTTGATTAGCTAGAATAGTTAGTTAATTAATTCATTTGTTGTTGTAATAATTAGTTAAGTAGCATAGCTAATTATTCATTTCGGTTTGTAATAGTTAGCTTAATTAGCTTAGCTTCAATTAGTTAGTTAGCTAGTTAGTTTTCAGACTCTCCTTCGTGAGAGCATAATGTTGTAATAACGTGTATGTCTTCCAACCCCACGTCTTTCTCCCTTTTATTTAACTACTTACGATGGTTAGATTAAAGCATCATGTTTTGTTTAGCATACTTTATGCTTGCATCCACTTGTCTTGCATGCATCAAGGCTCGGTACATCACTCTTACTGCATTGTTAGTTTAATACTTCTTTGAATACGTGCTTAGACCGCATGCTATTTAATTGATTCATATACTATACTAGTAGCCGAGTCTATTTAGATTGCATATTGTATGTGTTGCATTAGCCATATTGCCTAGTTAGGATCATGCATTATTCTAACTCTATCACTGTTTTGGCTTGGAGTACTAGGTGAGCCTTTACTCACTTTAGCATATCGCATGTGTGTGATTGTTGCCATGTCTAGCATGCTTGCCATGAAGCTAAGTGATTAAATGATAAACTATTTGAATGCCTGTGGATGAAGGCTAATTGCTTGAATTGGAATAATTTGAGTGATGTTTATATGTGATCACTTTTTCAAGTGGTACATATTCGAAACAATTTTCAGAACAAACATGAATCAAGTGTTCCAATTCTTTCAAATTAGTTTATACTTATGTGTGTGCACATCACATAGTAATGCTAGCCTAATAAACTGGAACAAGAGTATATAATGTAAATAAAATTCATATCTTGATTAGCAGAGGCCGATCTTTGATTGGGCGAGTGGGGGTGCTCAATTCATGATCTTCCCCCCTCGTACCTAAGTTCCCAAGCCGAGGCAATCTTGGTAATGATAGACACGTGGCCTTTGGCATGAGTCATGGGTTTCCTAAATTTCTCCAAAAAATATTCAGGTGGCGACTCTGTATCTGGGAAAGCAGTCCATTTTTTGGCAATTTGATTCAAAATCGATTTTTCAAAAGATTTGCTGGATTGGGACTCTTTGGTGATTATCTATTTCACATTACACTTGTGGAATCAAATTCAGAACCGCGGGAGTCCGATATTGTAGGACTTATTTGTCTTCTGAAAGGGGGCGCGAAAAAGTTGAGCTACAATTTTTGGCGACTTTGCTAGGGATTTAGAGAACTTGACTTGAACTTCATGATGTGAAAGTTTATCTACACTTATATGTTTCTTTGCATTGCATTGGCATTGGTGCATTTAAGTCACTGTGTTTGCCATTTACTATTCCTGGACGGTTTACCGAAGGCTTGCCTGAAAAGCTCGCCAAAAGGCTAACTAGTCACAAGCTCTACCATGATGGGAACACAACCCTTAGATCTGGACAACCGCTGTACCGTTTGATCCTCATTTCACTTCTCAATGTTAGGTGTGAGAGGTATATTAGGTAGTCTTGCTGAGGTACCCTTTTAATCATTTGGCCTAGTTGCATATCAAAAAGCCATAGAGACTGTTCCAAACTACGACAAGATGCTTACCTAAAAATGCAAGATTGCGTAAAACTGCTTTGTTTGAATAGTGAACCCTAGTTCCTGACGAAACTAGGACAGGGTAACCGTACCCCCTTATAGGGGTGGTTTGGCTCTTACTTAACTGGTATGTGCTTTACAGTGAAACTATACAGGAATGTGTGTATCAGTTGCGAGTTTGGTATCCACTTTGGGGGCAGAATTCATTATTGAGTGCAATCCTACAGCTTTGATTACATCTGTGTTGGTAACATCCCAGCTGAGGACTTGTGCGGTTTCTGATTATTGCTTTCTTCTTGCTTTATTTCTTTTTGCTAGGTAGTATAACACCATAACTTCAAAAAGTTCGAATATCCCCCAAGTGCTATGGACCCGAGTCAAAAGGCTTTGCAAAGCCGGAGATCTTGTTAGGGGACAACCCGTGTTTACTTCGCTCCCACCGGTTACTAGACGGAGGAGAGTCAGGCAAAGTTCACCAGTCCAATTTTTACAACAGTCACCCCTCAATTCACCTGCATCCAGTCATGCTTAGGGACAGTCTTTTACATCTAGTCCAGCACGAGATCACAGTCTTTTACATCTAGTCCAGCACGAGATCACAGTCTTTTACATCTAGTCCAGCATGAGATCACTCACCTATCCCGATGGCACAGTATCCCCCAGTCAGTATAGAGGAATTGATCTATCACCTTCAGCAAATAGTTGAAACCTTGCAGTAAGACGCTGCTTGTCAGGTCGAGGTCACAGCACGTCAGGCTGAGGTAATAAACAGGCTGCAATAACAACAACCATAACTAGTAGCGGCTTCTACATCTCATGCACCTCCTACGGGTATTCTAGCACCTGGAGCCACTATCTATATTGGTAATGCACATGCTGAGAATCAGGGCAATCCGGGAGAGCCGATCCTGTCACAATCCTCCAAAGCACCTATGTATCAAACTGAGGCTCTATTTGAATTTGAGGTTGACCTAACTATGCTTAAGGTTAACAAGTTGGAGAAGCTATTCAAGAGAGCACAAGGTGTTAACTCTATTCTTGACATAGAAGATGGGTATACCGACTCTGTAGTGACATTGCCAGATCGGTTCAAAATGCCATACATCGATAGATTCGATGGCTCCGGAGAGGCCATGGTTCATTTACGGCTGCTTTCAGACATCCTGCTGATGGGCCTAACCAAATTACAGAAGCTCTCTCTTTTTGGTCAGACCATGTTAGGAATAGTAGCCATATGGTATGTGAAGCTGGAGGATTCTGTGAAACAGAATTGGGAGCAAATGGTCGAGGCCTTTGTTGCACAGTACTCGTACAACACATAAATCGAGGTCACAACTCGTGATCTCGAGACAATGCGCCAGGAGCCGAAGGAGGGATTCTTAGAATTTGTGACTAGGTGGAGGGCTAAAGCTTCAATGATGACCACACGGCTTTTCAAGAAAGACTAGATAAGGATGGTGGTCCGCAATCTGTACGGGAAATAGTTGCAGAAAATGATCGTCCTACCTCTGTTCACATTCACTGAGCTCCATGAGATGGGGGTTCAGATTGAAGACGCCATGAAACAAGGGCTGATTACTGATGAGAAAGAGCAGGCCAAGAGGCCTTTTGTACGCAGTTTCAATGCAACCACCAGTGGTAGCATAGCTGCGCGGCCGTCGGATGTGAGCGTCGTCACCACCACAACCAAGACCTCCACAAACTTCAAACAACTTTGCCCGATGCCAGAGGACCTTTACCCAACTCTACATGACCCTATCTCAAACCATGAAGGTGTTGGTTAAAAAAGGGCACCTCAAACCATTAGAGCCTCGCCCACTACCCGATCCTTTTCCACCCAAACACAACCCAGCGAAGTACTGCACGTTTCACCAGCAACATGGTTACAATACCAACTAATGCTTCAGGCTACGTCATGAGATTCTAGATCTCATTAACAATAAGGTGATCGTACCACCCCAAAAACCAAATGTAACTACAAACCCTCTCCTAGCCCATAATCAAGTTCTCCCACCACAAAATCTAAACCTAATCCATACATTGGCCATCCCTTACGACCCCAGCGTATATATTACCTCTTCCCACCTACTCAGACCGACGGTGTTCATTCCTGAAAGCACATATTTGTGCATGATGGACACGTCCGCACTTCAACCTAAACCTGTGGTGTTGATAGTTGTAGTAGAAAGGAGGTTGGGCTTAGAGGAAAGTATGAGTCCATTGCCAGAGAGCTCTGAGAACTTGTCTAAAGGGGTGTACGATCCAAGCTGTTACATTGTGCCGATTGATCAGGCCAAGACAGAAGTGGTATTGTCAACTGTAGTGGAGGTCAATGTGGTTAGGGAGGATGGCTCGAGCCAAGGGTTAAATGATTTGGCAGAACTCGAGAAGGATCTAGACAACCTGTAATTCTTTGACGAACAAGATCAAGAGGATGTGCATATTGACTGGTTCAATTTGAATGGATCAACGGACAACTCTGGGTGGTTGAGTGATGAATTGGACATGAAGGAAGGAACTGAAACAAAATCGAAGGAAGAGAAAGTAGGAATTGCTGTAGTGGTTATGTAGACACCCCATTTTGACCGGTCCTAAGACTTGGGCACTTTCTTTTGAACACCCCATGATGTAAATTGGAATATGTCATTTTATGAATTTCTTAACAAAAAAAATCAAAAACAAAAAAACTTTAATCCCAAACCTCACCCATGTTGGCCAAATTATTAATTTTTAGTATTTCATAATATTTTATAATTTTATGTGTTGTACATAGTTTTTGATGTTTTTATCTAAATTGGTATAACTAATTTTGATATTTGATAAAAAAGAAAATGATAAAAAAAAAAAAGTATATATATAAAATAAAAATAAAAAAAGAGGATGAATGAGTGGGGGGATGGAGATAAGATTTTTGGTGAGGTTGTGTGGAGGCAGTGGAAAACAATTATTGTTTTAGAAAAGGAAGGAACATGGTCATGAGGAAAGAGAATCAAAAAAGAAAAAAGAGAGCAGGTGAGAGTGGGTAGAGAATGATTTTTAAAGGAGCTGGTAGGTGATGATAAAAAGAAAAGGAGCAAGAGAAAGGACAGAGGAGGAGAGGACAACCCATACATAGAGGGGACAGACAGCACACATGGGGAGGGGGGATCCAATGACTCTCTCTCTCTAAAACCAACCAACCACCTTGGATCAAGCTCGGGCTTGGCTATATCACACAGATACACATCCATGGGCAAGGGGGGGTCTAAGCTGAAGAACACACGAAGGACACACACCTCTCTCTCTCTCTCTCTCTCTCTAAAATGAACACACACGGGTAGAGAGAGGGAGGAGACCACACAAACTCAACACCAGCACACACCCACACTGCTACACCATTGACACACACCAGAACACACACACACACAGAATAACACACATGCACACACCCATCACCATTGCACACACACACAACACACACTCTTACCACACACACACACAACACCCATGCACACCACCTATGCGTCACAGCCAAGCTCACACATATGCATACACACACCCACGGGATTGATAGACACACACACCCAGCACTCTCGAACACACAAGACACACGGCACATACACACAAGAGGATGGAGACCGAGACACCTAGACAAGACCGAAAGCTAGCTCTGTCTTCTCTCTCTAAGATTTTCTCTCTTTCGGCACCTCACAGACCCCGCATCACAGATAGCACACTGAACACACACACAAGCTCACCTCTCTCTTTGATCACCACCGTCATCACACTCACTCCATGCACATATTACACATAGACCCAGCAGAGCACAGACGGGAAATGGGGGAACTCGGCATCAACCTCTCTCTCTCTCTCTCTCATGGAGGTTTCTTGGGGCTCTATCTCTCTGAATATACACGGTTAAGAGAGGGAGGAACACACCACGGCAGTTGGCTCTCTCTCTCTCTAAAAAACAAGAGACCCAGCATACCCAAAGACCACAATACATGGACAACACCCAAAAAGGAGCTCTCTCTTCTCTCTCTAACATTTTCTCTCTTTCATGCATGCAGACTCAATATACAGAAACGAGAGAGCCAGCACACATCAAGGGATGATACACAAATGCACGGGCACAAGGAAAAAGTCTACCCACCAAATAAGGTGCCATCACTGTAGCACAAAAATGAAATTCGAGGAGAGAGTCTTGATTTGCTAAAATATATTGATAACTACTTGGAAGACCTATGCTGACATCATGGATTGAGGTGGGCTATATTCTTGGAGACAACCCAAGAGCTACAAGTTACATGTTGGGCCAGCTTGGGTCTGAAGGGCTTCAAATTTCTGTGTTGCCGAATTTGGTGAGTTTTGAAAATGGGTGTGGGTTCTAGTATGTGGGGCCCATGATGCAAGTTTGAGAAGAAAGGTGTTGCTGGTTGTGGCCGCGTTTTGTTTACCAATTAGTGGGCTGATGTCATGGCTTGAATGTATCCATATGGATTGGGCCCAATTTTCAGTGGGAAAAAGAAGTGGAATGTGCCAGTAATGAAGCTCTTTATTTTGTTTTTCTTTTCAGTGTTTGTGAGGATTTTATTTTATTTATTTCTCTTGGATTTGTAATATTCAAAGTGTTGTAATAATTCCCCACCCCGCTTCTTTCTATCCCATTCTTTAATCGCTTTCCCTAACTGTACATATGTATATATCTGACATGCCATGCATATCCATGCTTTACATTCATGTCTCATGCATTAAGATTCGGCTACATTTACATGTATGGATTTAATCAATTCTTCTGTGATTCTATTGGCTATCTCATGTTATTGAGATGATTCGCATGCCATATTTTAGAAGCCGAATCTTTAGTGCATCTCATGAGTGAATTGCATTAGGATTCTGTATATAAGATCATGCATATTTTACTAACTTTGTTTTGTAGTTGTTCGAGGGACGTCGGTCAATCTGTGAGTTTTTATGCTTTAGCATCCCATTTGTGTGTGTTTTTCTTACTATGTGTTAGTATTCTACCATGAGGCTACTTGCTACTTAATATAACTGTATGAATGCCTGTGGATGAAGGCTTATTGTTTGAATTGGAATAATTCAATAAATGTACGTTTTAAGCCTACTTTGCAGTGGCCAATTCACAAACTTTAAGCCCACTTTGTCAAGTGGCAAATTTAAACCCTTTTCGACAAACAAACATGAAATTGAATTGTTTCAATTTGAGCAAACTAGTTTATACCTTGTATGCTTCACATAGTAAATTTTAGGATTTATTAAATAATCAGAATATGAACATATAAAGAAACTAAAATTCATATCATGGTTTAGTAGAGGCCGATCTTTTGATCGGGTGAGTGGGGTTGCTCATTATTGACCTTCCCCTCTCATACCTAAGGTTTTGAGCCAAGCATCCTTGGTTACGACGAACAGTGGCCTTGGCACGAGTCATGAGTTTCCTAATTTCCCAAAATATTAGATGGCGACTCTGAAATTTGATGACGCAGTCCATTTTTGACAAAATTGCAATAAAATGGATTTTCAATAAAAGTTGCCAAATCTGGACTCTCGTCTATGTTTTACATTGCACTCGTGAGACTAGATCAAAGAGATCTTGGGAGTCCGAACTGTTTAAATGCGCGCGGGTATCCCCCGGGCATGTTACAGGTTAGAATGGGCGATGAAAAGGGAAAACTGCTGGAGAACATCGACGTGGAAAATTCAGCTCAGGAACTAGGCACTGTGAGTACTGTGGACATAGAATAGGAAGCTACGTTGAAGTAGTTTGCACAAGAGGGGATTGAAGACTACCAGAAAGTAGTACTAGCCCAATACCCTGCGGGGGATGCCTGTGAGGTGAAAGTAATTCGAACGGAGCCAAACAACTGTTTGTTGGCTGCCGGAGGTGTATGGTGGGATGATGACGATCTATATCTGGCCCATACCGACGAGAACTCGGGTGAGTTCCTCCCAGACAACACTTGGTACCCAGAAGAGATAGATCACATGACAAGAAATAGGCGGTATTTTAAGCCATCGCACTTAGATCAAGCTGAAGCATCTGGGAAAGACAGAGAGGTTGAGAAACAAAAAGAGAAACAGCTGGTGGAAGAGGCATTGTCAAAGCAACTAAAGAAAATCAAAGCTGACATCTCGATTTGGGGTCTTCTCATGGTCTCCTGGGTACATCGACAAGCTATACTGTCAGTAATGGACAAAGCTAAATTGTCCATTGGCACTACCCCTAAACAGCTTGTGGGATTGGTCTTCCCAGGTGGTGTCGGGCCAACCCTAACCTTTTCTAACAAAGAACTACCACCGAAAGGCTCAGCTTACAACAAACCCCTTTACATATCCGTTGAGTGCAAGGGAAAATGGGTACCGGTGGTGTTAATAGACACTGGTTCAGCTAACAATGTCTGTTCTTCCTGCACAACTTATGCCATCGGCCTTAGACCGGCAGACTTTGTACCCACAGCCCAAGTAATTCGGGCATATGATAATACGAGCAGAGAGGTAATGGGCACGGTGCAACGGAGTCTAGATAGGCCTAGCTCAGCAGGATGTCGAGTTCCATGTCCTGGACGTCCCGGCCACCTTCAACTTACTGTTAGGGAGGCCATAGTTGCATCATGTGAAAGCAGTCTCCTCTACTATCCATCAAATATTAAAGTACCCCTACGGGAAGGGAGTGACGATTGTTTTCAAGAATTGATCAATCCATCCCCGCCAGAGGTAACTACACCAATGTCAGAAATCGTTCATGGCGAGGAGGATGCATTCCTCTCAGGGTTTACTCTGGCCGAGACCCGGGTAGTGCAGACCATTCTGGCCGCTGATGAGGGTATGTATGTCAGCGTCTAGTCTATCTATGTCATGAACAAACTGCAGCATGTGCCAGGGATGGGACGGCATGTGCCAGGGATGGGACTTGGAAAAAGTGGCTAGAAAGATGTCAGCATTGGCCGATGTACCGAATAATCCACATGGTTTTGGTCTAGGTTATGTACCCACCAAAGAGGACTGGAGCGGGAAGGGAGAAAAAATCAGAGCCAAAGCCAAAGCCAAAGCCAAAGCCAAAGCCAATCAAGCCGGGAAACATTATGAGCTCATTCACAGGCCAATCCAGGGAACGTTGAATGGCCTCTTTGTTCGGGAGGGAGAAGATTTCCCCTTTTACGATTTTCTAGAGCCCTGGATAAATTCTATGAAGCAGTGTGTTCCTAGGTTCGAAATCTTCTTCGACCTATAGTTGCAAGCTAGTGATACCGAGGAAAAGGCTGAACCAAGTATAGAAGATGAACAAAGCATGAAAATGACTCGGACAATAGTGAGCTTGGAGTAGAGGCAGCACTGGCATCTCTCCTTACAGATCTTGCGGCTGACTTAGAGAACTTGGGGGATAACCTTACCATCTCCATGATCGAGGACCAAACGGGTGTGAACCCATCCAGCAGCATTTTAGATGTATCGGAAGCACCATCTCTTGTCTGGCACCTAAAGGAGGGCTACCTGTCTAGTTTTGAAGCAAGTGATGAGCTAGAATCTAATTTCACTAACTCTGTGGAGTCAGAATTAGATTCCGGTTCTTCTGAGTCTGAGTCCGAGGAAAAGACTAGATGCCAAGGTCTTGTCCAAGTTTTCTTTTTCTTTCGCTTTTGAGTCGGTTGTAACTGAAAAGCTGGATCTTATGAATGAGAATGTTGCTGATTCTGAGTATTTCTCTATACCGCTTGTTTATTGTATTGACCAAGATTTTTAGAATTTTAATGAAAATGAAAAGGAAGGAATTCCTCTGGTTTTGAAAATCATGATTAATCGAGAGGAGAAGAGGTGTAATAACCCGACCCTCATCTATGACCCTGGGATACTTTTGGCTTCCTTATTCTGTATAGTTATATGCTTATTGTGACTTTCCATGTGGAATTATGGCTAAGTAAGTAAATCCCAAGTTTAAAAGAAGTCTATCTGTTTCACAAGAAAACTATCTGTCACCATTAACATGTTTGACTTAAAAATTGGGCATCTTAACGGCTTAATTATCTGAAATTAATTATATATCTGTGATCAGCATAATTTTCTGGTAATATTAAGCATGTTTACGAAATTTCAATTTTGGAATGATAAAACGATTGATTTTTGTCTTATATGCTTTGATATTTTGTTATATATCTAAGTCTTGTTTTGGCCCTAAGATCAAAAACGTGAGGCCCTTTTTGGGAGAGAAAAATAAGAGAGAAAATAAGAGAGAGGGGAGAAGAGAATTGGGGGAAAGAAACAATTCAACAAAGAGCTTGGCAAATTGTTGGTGTTGTGGAATTTAAATCAAAGTAAGTTCAAGTCCTTCTTGTTATGGTGACTCAAGGTTTATAATTTATGATTATGTATGAATCATGTTGATTAATGAGGGTTTCTCCTCAAGGGGTTACTTTGACACCACAATTAGGTGTTGTATGAGATCCTACTTCAATCTTTGATTTTGTATCATTACCCCATGGTATCATGTTTATATTTGTTATATTTGGGGGAGATCACCATAAATGTTAAGGAATGAAGCTTGTATGTGTATACTCATGGTCTTCATCTCAATTTCAGGCTTGATCTTGTATTGTTGCATGTAGATTTTGTTTAGATGGAAATTTAAGTTGTTTTTCAAGTGTTATGGGTCTTGACTCTCCCAAATTTGAAGTTGTTTTGCAAAAGAGTGGTTGGGGGAACTCAAATTGGGAGTCCAGATTTTCGGAATTTTGCTTGGTCCGCTCGAGCGTAGGAAAGCCCGCTCAAGCAGGAAAATCGGCCTTCCAGCAGTTTGGTGGATTTTACAGTCCGCTCGAGCGGCCAAAGTGGCGCTCGAGCGGGGAGGCTTATTTTCAGAAATAAAGTGTGTTGTTTAGCTTTGCATGCTTGACTCTTTAGAATATTTTCTGATGCTTTTAAAGTGATTATAAATTCGTATGAAGTGTAATGACTCAGGGAATGGTTTCTCACTGATTTAAGAGAGAAGAGAACTAACTTATAAGTTATGATTGTGTACAGGACACACTCCGGGAGGAACCACCTCTCCGCAACAACACTATGAGTAATAGTACCTCAATGAATCTTTACGCAATTTATTATGTATTGACGTTATGTCTTGACGTTACACACTTTGTTGTCAAACTTGTGGTGATACAAAACATAGCTACACTATGAATGAGAATCTTTATGAAGTTATGGATGTAAATGGTAAAGCTGTGGATAAGTGAACCATTATGAACTTGTGGAAACATCAAAAAGGTTGTGAAGTGAACCATTATGAACTTGTGGAAACATCAAAAAGGTTGTGAAGTTATGCACGTCATATGTGAAATCTTGTGAACTTTTGGACTGTACCAAGGAAATTATGAATTTGTGAACCAATGTGGCCTAGAGCCGTCTGTGAATCAATGTGGCTTAGAGCCATTTGTGAATTAATATGGCTACGAGCCTTTTGTGAAACTATGAAGCCAAGGGCTGATATGTGAAACGTGAATTTGTGAACTAAGAAGTTATGAGGCCAAGGGCTGATATGTGAAACGTGAATTTGTGAACTAAGAAGTTATGAGGCCAAAGGGCTGATATGTGAAGCGTGAACTTGTGAATCTGTGAATCAAAAGGAGCCGAAAGGCTGTTCTGAGCCGAAAGGCTGTTCTGGGCCATAAGGCTGTTCTGATAATTCTGGGCCAATAGGCCGTTCTGTTATAACTGTAATATTGGGCCAGAGGCCGTCCTGAAAGTAAAATCATATCAGACGCATTTTTGGGATCTCAATTTGTGAACGTACTGTCATGCATTGTAATTACAATTGGTACTTAAACTGCTTAAGTATTATTATTCACTGAGCTAGTCTCATTCTGTTATTTTGTTTGATTCTGTAGGGAAATCAACTTGGGGGTCAGTCCTCGCACCGTTTCGTATGTCTTTTGTCAACCTAAGGACAACCAGGCACTTGGGGAAGCCTTTTTCATGCTAGGGCAATTTTGGTAGACCTTGTCATTTTGTACTAATGCTTGTTAGTCAGTTATTGTATCGAGTAATTTGTTGAATGCCCAATCTCTGGGCTAAATTTGTAGATGTGTATGTAACTTAATCACAGACGCATGTCCACTATGAGTTTTAATTCTGAATCGTGGTCCTGGCCTATTTGTAGTAGCTCAATGGATGTATCTGCACGTTATTTTATTATTTTAGCGCTTCCATTCAAGCCCCGATTATTCTATAAGTCAGGTTAAGTGTCTGTTTCTGGTTAGGTCATGCCAAAACTTTTAGGGGCAAGTTAGGGGCGTGACAAGAGGTTTGCAAAATCCTATGCTGATGAAATCATTGCTTTTAATGTGGGTACTGAGAAGGATCCGCGTCTGGTTCAGATCGAGTCCACGTTGTTTTCGGAGGAGCACGAGTGCTTAATCGCTTTATTAAAAGATTTCAAAGATATTTTCGTGTGGTCCTACGAAGACATGCCTAGAATCGATCCTGAGATTGTACAGCATCGGATCTCTTTTGAACCTGAGGCCAGACCCATCAAGCAGAAGTTGCAAAGAATCCGTCCGGATTGGGCATTAAAAATCAAGAAAGAGGTCACCAAGTAGATCGAGGCAGGTTTCTTGTTAGTATCTGAATATCTGACTTGGTTGGCCAACATCGTCCCAGTGCCAAAAAAAGATGGTAGGATCCGGGTATGTGTAGACTTTCGGGACCTGAACAGAGCCAATCTAAAGGGCAACTTTCCTCTGCTGTACATTGATGAGTTAATGGATTTCACTGCGGGTCATGCATTGTTATCCTTCATGGATGGATTTTTCGGGTATAACTAGATTCTGACGGCACCCGAGGACAAAGAGAAAATCGCATTCACTATGCCGTAGGGTACCTACTGCTATCGGATTATGCCGTTTGGACTGAAGAATGCCAGGGCTATCTATCAAAGGGCTGCAACCACTATTTTGCATGATATGATCCACAAAGAGGTCAAGGTGTACGTAGACGACATGATTGTCAAGTCCAAAGAAAGATAGGGCCACTATACCGCCTTAGAGAAATTCTTTCAATAGATTAGAGAATACAGACTGAGGTTGAATCCGCAAAAATGTACTTTCGGAATAACAGTAGGAAAAATGCTAGGATTTTTGATCACACAGAGGGGCATCGAAGTAGATCCTTCTAAAATCAAGGCCATCCCAGAAATACCACCACCAAGGACTGAAAAGGAGGTGCGAGGCTTTCTGGGTAAAGTGCAATTCATAAGACGATTTATTTCCAAATTAACCTCGACTTGTGAACCACTATTTAGTCTCCTGAAGAAAGGGAAGAAATCCCAATAGGATGATTGAAGTCAATTTGCCTTTGAGCAAGTTAAGTAGTACCTCTAGAATCCTCTTATGTTGTCCTCGCCAGAGTCGGGGAAGCCTTTGATTCTATACCTATCAGTGACAGACACAACTATGGAATGCATGCTCGATCAGGAATCTGAGGATAGGTGGAGAAAGCCATCTACTACTTAAGCAAGAAAATGCTGGATTACGAGACCCGTTATACTCCGTTAGAGAAAGCTTGCCTAGCCTTGGTATGGGCTACTAGGAAGTTAAGACACTACTTATTAGTTCACTTTGTAATCTTGGTTTTGAGATTAGATCCCATCAAATATCTCTTCGAAAAACCAGTGCTTACGGGTAGGCTAGCCCGTTGGTTGCTTCTCCTCTTCGAATTTGATCTCAAATATGTCACCCGCAAGTCGGTCAAGGGAAGAGCTGTAGCGGAGTTCCTGGCAGATCACTCGGTAGAAGGGGATGAGGTGGTGGAATACCTATTCCCAAATGACGCCATTCTATAAGTAGAGGAGGAGACTTGGACAATGTACTTTGACGGAGCAGCCAATCAGTATGGTTACGGGATAGGTGTGTTGCTGATAGCACCTAATGACTCCCACATACCTTTAGCCTTCAAACTCCGATTCAAGGTGTCCAATAACGAAGCAGAATATGAAGTGTGTATCACTGGTTTAGAAGCAACCCTGGAACTAGGGCAAAAAGGTTGGATGTTATGAGGGAGTCGAACTTAGTTGTTTCTCAAGCAAACGGAGACTAGAAAGTCAAAGAAGAAAAGATAAAAGTTTATCACCAGACCTTGGACATTCTGATTCCTAGGTTTGAAAAGCTGACTTTCACGCATCTACTAAGAGAGAACAATAGGTTCGCTGATGCTTTAGCAACTCTATCATCCATGGTAGACATTCCATTTGGAATCTGGATGCATCCGATTATCATCGAGTAGAAATACATGCCGGCTTATAAAACTATTGCCGCAATAGATGAAGCGTAAGACAAAAATCCTTAGTACTATGATATTTGGAATTTCTTGGAAAAGGAGATTTATCCACCAAGGGCAAATGCCAAACCAATGTAACTCTTGCCTTCTTTCAAACCTTGGGCCCACTTCGATCAACCGAATGTTGAACCTACCAAAGCTAGAGGCAAAAAGAAAATGAGAAAGCATACATAAGCAGAGGGCATGTTGCCGAAAACCTCGCCAGAAAAGGTCGTCTTTATCATCGACGTCGGAAAATCGATGAATCAAGCTGGGAATGTCTAGCTCTCCGTTGTGGGCCAAAGATCAAGCCTCGTGCAGAGTGAGCTCACACATCTGACCCAAAGCTTGGGCGTAGCCAAAACGGGATTGAGGTATGATTTCCTCATCATGCCGGGATTCTATTAGTGCTTGAAATTCTTTAATTGTTGGCATATTTCTTGTCCCCCGAAGTGAAAGACGTGTGTAATTGGGTCCTAGCATCGGGGCTGCGGCAAAGTGGAGTACGACTCAACAAAAAAAGTGCATTTATGCCAAAACCCTAAAAATTTACCTTTTTCGTGCCATCTAATGTCGCTATCCAATTAAAGAGTTTTTCAGCAAAAATTGGTTCCATCTGTGAAAAAATTACAGTTGAAATGAGGTTTTGAAGAGAAATCATGAAACAGAACCTTTTGAAGAAGATAAGACTTTGAGTGGAAGCCATCTATCAATAATCTGGAGGTTGCTTACACTGGCCACCCTTTATGGCCGACAAGCTTTATCTATGGCCGGCAGCCTTTTTTTCAGGCCTGTCATCCACTTGTGTACTAAATAGTGTTGGAAGCATGTGTTTTGTTTGATCTTTGTGTGTTTTAAAGTCTTGTTTTGAGTCTTTTTGGTTTTAGCAAGTTTGTTTATTTGTATTTAAGCTGTTTTTGCTTCGCTTATTGAGTTGTATTTTGTATTTTGTATTTCGCTTATTGGTCGGCTCATTACCCGATTGAGAACATTGTTTCAATCAAGTGCTCTATTTGTAAATTCGATTCCATGTCCATTTTCATGCAAATATGATGCTCATGATGCAAAAATGACAACATTTTTTATAAAAACTGCGAGGTTTTATTTCGATCATGGTTTTAACAAAATAGGAGTACAAGTTTCAAAGCAAAATAAAACCTATCTGAAGCTATACATGTGCTAGTGTTACTAAACAAAAAGAAACTAAGCAAAAAATTACAAAAAATTAACGCCAATTGCCTCAGGACTGAGAGGCCCTCTTCGCCCTCTTCCTCAGAGGGGATGACTCGAGGGCACTATCTCTATCGCATTGTTTTTCGAATCCATCTCTGAACTAGAACCCAAGCTGGTATCATCTCTACTCTCTACCGTAGAGCCCGCCTCGGCAACACCTCCGCTTTCGGAACCCGAGCCAGCATCATTGTTTCTACTCTCGGATGACTCAGAATGCTGACTCGCTACCTCTTTAGAGTCATTAGTCTCAGCATCATCATAGCTCAAGATGGGCTCCGAAAGAATGTTAGGGCCTCGGGCACCCCTATCTCGATCACGAGATGGGCCCTGTCTCTCTCTCCTCCCTGCTACTGGAGGATGTGCTGCCAGTGCCGGTGCCGGTGCTAGTGCTGTCGCCGGAGCCATCGATGCTGGTGGAATCTGGAAAAAACAATTGTCGACATATCAGTTACGGTGTGTGTATCAGATACAAGCATGGTATGCCAAATAAGTGGTATGCATAAATCAGATATAGTGTGTAATTGCAGTGTATCAGATGTAGTGTATCAGCGCATTTTGGGAAAGTTTACAGTTGAAATACTAGTGTATTAGTGGAAAGATGATAGCATGAAGCGCAAACTGAAGAAAATTACCTAGATACTGTGGAGACCAAGCAGTGTCTCCCTTTTCTGGACCGTGCCCATCAAGGAGGCCACCAACTCAAGACAGCTCCCCGTGTACCCTATGGATGCCTGCAAATACATTTGAATGATCAATGTTCGCAATAAACATATCTGATATGAAATGTGGGGTGCAAATCATAAAGTATGGTCCATACTTGAGACGAACCCCAAACTCTGACAAGCTCGTGTCTAGCCTCGGCTGGCTCGATCGGGACCTGGTAAGTAGCCCCAGTATGCCGCTAGCATGTGAGCGCGGTGGGAAGTTCTGGCTAATGGGTGCTCTACTTCGTACGGGGAGCCCTTCTAGCCTGGTCGCCCTAGTCTTCTCTCTCACCGCAGAAGCCCTCGCCCCCTCGCTTCTGTGAGCGCTTGTCAGAGGTGGTGTAAGGTGGGAATGAATAAAGGTCGCGTAGTCGTCCTCGCCTTTGAAGTAATTAGCATCCAAGCCTACCATGAATTGTGTAACTACATCAATGGATAAGCTGTCCGTTAACCTCATAGACTCTGGCAGTGGCATCGGAACGACCGGATCCGGCAAGCCCATAGTCTAGCGAACGAATCTCTCACTCAGGAACCAGTCCTGGCAGACTGGGCCCTCCAACAAGATCCAGAAGCGCGATGTGGCCTACGCTCCTGCATACTGATCTCGCACCCCGGCCGATATCATGGCCTATGGCTGCCACATGATTTGCAAACGGAGAGTGAATAGATTGTTAGTTGCTGTCAATTGCTAAAATGTGAATTAGAAGAGTTGTAAAGCAAAAATGACTGTGTTTTGGGTTACCTCGTTGGCGATCATTGTGGCAAAATAATGGCGGAAGAAAGTAAAGGTCTCGTGAGTCCGGCGTTGACACCGGCTATCGTACTGCCTCAAGTAAAGAACCATTGGGGGAAGCTCCTCCATAGGCTCTAGGGCGAGGGTTGGAAAATATGCATAAACCCATAGATGCAAGGAAAGTGCAGTGATATGTGATCAACAATGTATGAATAGATGCAGAAATTGCAAAGCAGAAAATAATGTATAAACAGATGCAGAAAATGCAAAGCAGATAGCACATCATGAGCAGATATAGAAAATGCAAAGCAGAAAGCACACAGCATAAATAGATGCTGTAAATGTAAAGCAAAAAGCACGGGTGTTGAATAGATATAAAGCAAAAAATGTAAAGCAAAAAGCGTCAAGTGCAAAGGAGGAAATCGAAATGTATACCTCATAGGCTCACCAATAGCCTCTGATTTGCTCTTCCCTCAGGCGGGAGGTAGAGCTTATATAATCGTACAGGGAGGCGAGGCCAGCTCCGCCCCAGTTATAGAAGTGTACCAGGGGAAAGGTCACCAAAGCGCTCAACATATATAAGCCCACGGTGTTCCACCTGTTTGAAAACAAGGTGGTACCAAGGACAAACATCAGGAAGCCTCTAGCATACTGCTCCATCTCCTCTAACGTCTCGGGCTTGCTTCCTTAAAATTGCTTGGCAAACTAATTATATCTGACCATAGTTGGCCGGTACAAGGGTGGGCGCGCTTCCAACAGCTCGATCCAGGCCGTTTCTCACTCCCCCATGTCGGTGTCAAAAAGGATCGGATCGCCCCTTACTCTTACGCCTGTGATCATGGCAAAGTCATAGGGAGTCATCGTTATCTCCCCGGTAGTAAAGAAGTGGAAGGAGTTGGTGATGTCCCACCACCTCTCCACAAGTGCTCCTTGAAGAGGACGGCTTGCAATGACCCATGTCAGGTCGGAGCAGAAAAGGCCGAAGCCGATTTCATCGACAATATCACAGACTCCAGCAGGGAGCTCGTCATACCAATCTCTCGTTGTCGTAGCTCCATACCCCCTATAGGCACGGGACTCTCCCTATGGCAAAGAACAGATGAATCAGATCAGACAGTGATGAAAAAGTACAGTTAGATGATAGGCAATGCAAGAAATGTAGTGAAAAGAAAGGCAAAAATGCATGAAAATAGACTTCATCCCTCAATAACGCTCGATGAAAGGTGGGAGGTTGGCTCCCTCAACAAGAGGTCCTCTGGTACACCGTGAACAAAGTTGTTGAACCGCCTAATGCCTCAGGGTGGCAATATGTGCGTGCATGGATGATATCTTGCAGAATCAAAAGGCCGCACTCTCAAAGGTAATGGCTCTGGGTCAACCTCAAGCTCAAACTCCGCCTCGAGGTCAGCCTCAACACCCTGAGTTGCCTTGCCAGCCTCGGGAGCTACCGGCTCCTCTACCTCGGCAACGGGTGGGAATTCGAACGGAACCTCGGGAAGAGACCTGTCATGTAGAATCTCATCGGCCATCTGGAAAATGGGTGGAAAATGGGTGAAAAGTGAAAAAAATAGAGAAAATAGTGTAAACATGGAAAAAGTCAACCCTATGAGAGAAAATGGAAGAAAAAGTCAAAGCCCGAAAAAGTTCACGAAACCTAAGAGAAACTCTAGGGGAACAAGCCTAAAGTGGTGGAAATCTAAGAAAAAATGTCAAAATCAAATCTAATCGGTTCAAAAGGAAGAGAACTATGAGTGTTTTACGAAAAAAGTTTATGTGGGGTGTTGGAAGACGCGTATAAAGTGCAAATCTAGAGAGAGGAGGCCCCTAGAGAGAGAGGGAGAGCAATTTCGAACCTAAGGTTGTGAGGAAATGAAGCCTTGAGGCTTATATTTAAAGACCCGTGAGCAAAAGGATAGAAATGCCCCAAACTGCCATCGGTGGTCGGCAGGTGGCTGACAAGGATTTTTGATGGTCGGCAGGTGGCCGGCAGCCTCTCCTTATTGCAGCAAGAGGCCGGTGGCCCTCTTTTGTGTTCTGATGCTATTTTGTGTCTTTGTTTCCCAAGAAGTGTAGGGAAAGTTTACTGTTTCTCAAAACTGTGCTTTGGTGCATGATGTTCCTCACTTGCCAACTTGAACGAGGTGTATCCTTTGTGAACCTGTTGCAACATCTCCGAGAGGTAAATCGGAGGTTGTCCTTGAATATAGGTTTTCGTCCTCTTGTTGAATTACATATTTATGTTTTTCCATTGCACAGAATGCGCATGTCACATATACGTATGCTGCATGCATGTCTTGCATCATTTATGACTCATGCGTAGAATATGTTGTCAATTTTGTATAGAATATGCTCTCGTTTCTTGCATAGAACATGCTTTCAATTAACATCATACGTCGGTTGTCTATCTTGCATGGAATATGCTTTGTACATCTATTGCATTTGTTCACTTTTGTGCATCAATCGCACACTTCTCTATTTTTATCTCGGGACGCGTGAAGCGTGAGCCCAAGCGGTTTTCTTGTATCTCAGGATGCGTGACGCGAGGCTCTGGGCGTGTTTTATCTCAAGACGTGTGAAGCGCAAGACCGAGCAATTTTCTTGTATCTCAAAAAGTGTGACATGCGGCTCTGGGCATGTTTTTATCTCTAAACGCATGAAGTGCGAGCCTGAGCAGTTTTCTTGTATCCCAAAATGTGTGATGCACGGCTTTGGACGTGTTTTATCTTGGGACGCATGAAGTGCAAGCCCGAGCGATTTTCTTGTATGTTAGGACGTGTGACGCGCGGCTCTGAGTGTGTTTTATCTCGAGACGTGTGAAGCGCGAGGTCGAGCATTTTTCTTGTATCTTAGGACGCGTGACGCGTGAAGCACGAGCCTGAGCAGTTTTCTTGTATCTTAGGATGCGTGATGCACGGCTCTGGACGTGTTTTATCTCGGGACGCATGAAGCATGAGCCCAAGCAATTTTCTTGTATATCAGGACGCATGACGCGCAGCTCTCGGCGTGTTTTATCTCAGGACGCGTGAAGCGCAAGCCTGAGTAGTTTTCTTCTATCTCAGGACGCGTGATGCACGGCTTTGGGTGTGTTTTATCTCGAGACGCGTGAAACACGAGCTCGAGCAGTTTTCTTGTATCTTAGGACGCGCGGCTCTGGGCGTGTTTTATCTCAGGACACATGAAGCGTGAGCCTGAGCAATTTTTCTTGTTTCTTGGGACGCGTAAAGCACGAGCCTGAGCATTTTTTTCTTGTTTCTCGGGATGCATAAAGCGCGAACCGGAGCAATTTTTCTTGTTTCTCGCGACGCGTGAAGCATGAACCCGAGCGGTTTTTTTTTTTCTCGGGAAGTGTGAAACACGAGCCCAAACGTTTTTCCTTGTTTCTCGAGACGCGTGAAACGCGAGACCGAGTGGTTTTTCTTATTTCTCGGGATGTGTGAAACGTGACCTCGAGCGATTTTCGTTCTTCAGTTTCTCGGGATGTGTGAAACATGACACCTAGCGATTTTTGTTTCTCAGTTTCTTAGGACGCGTAAAACGCAACCGTGAGCGGTGTTTTCTTTCCTCGTCTCGTGTTTTTGGCATGGTCAAAGTGTGTTTTATTCCTTTTGCACGGAACCTGTATTAGTTTTAAGCTTGAAGCTGCTCATTCATATATTGTTATCTCGTTCTTACTTATTGCATTCTTGTTTATTGCATCATCTTGCATGATCATGAGTTTTTAAAATAACCAACTTCGTGAAGCATGTGAGTCCAGCTTTCAAAGTCTTTGTGCATATTGTAGACATCCCATTTTTGACCATCTTCAAGACTTGGTTGTGCTTACAGGTACATCCAATCACTAGTTCGATTGCTCGTCGAGTACTCGACCGTCGCGGCAAAACGTCACAGGTTTGAGCTTTCCAAGCCCTGTACCCTTTCTCCCCCATTCTTGGACCATGTGTTGGCCTTTTCTGTATGCTTCTTGGGAGGCACTGCCGACCACCTTTGTCCCTGCCGGCCTTGATTTTGTCCCTGCCGGCCACTGATGAAGCCTGCCGGCCATCAATGAGCCACTGCCGACCACCACTGATGGCCGGCAGAACCCTTGCCGCAGCAAGTTTCACGCCAGATCTTTTGAGCCAGCTGGTTTTCACTCATCTCTCCTCCATACACGTGTATGGAGGGATGAGCCCCTTTCCAAGCTTGTTCAACAAGCTTTGCATTGCTCCCTTCTATATAAGGAGAGGCCCTTCCTCTCCAGCAGGGGTTGAGCCATTTTTTAGAGAAGTTGTATCTCTCTCTCTATATATATATATATTTCTCATTCTCTCTATATATTGCATAGAATAGTGCTCTAAAGTCCATTTTTCTTGCACTTTTTCACTACAACACATAGAGGTACACCACCACCTTTGGGCTGAGGTTCTTGGAAGTGTTACTTGAGCTCTGAAAGTTGGTTTTTAGCCTCAGAGCTTGCTGGTTTCGAAGTTGAACTTCAAGGGTGAGTATATTTCCCTTTTTAGCATTTATTTGTACCTCATTCTGGCCATCCTTGAATATTGTTTTATGCCTTGCTTTCAACTGAAAAAAGTTCTGTTTTTGCATGCTTTAGACCTTTGTTTAAGGTCACTTTTTTGTTGGGGGTGGTTTACCCCCTCTTGGGCCTTGTTAGGCCTTGTTTTGAGCCATCCCTTTAGGCTCTTGTTGAAGCCTTTGCATGACCTTTCTACCACTGAAATTCAGAGGATTTTCAGTGGTGGAAAGGTGGTTTTGGTGTCCTAAGTAGGAGAGGGTCATCCCCTCTCCTTTGGGTCTTGTTTACTTGCTTTGAATGCCTCATGTTTGAGCACCTTTGTTAAGCCTTTGTTGGCCATATCTTAGCTTGTATTTGTGGTTATTTTGCTAAGGCATACCACTGTTTTTGCTTGGTTTAGTCACTTCATGCATGGTTAATACACTTGTAGTGTAAATCACACAAACTAGCTTTGTATGCCTCATGAAGTAGCATGCCATTCTAGCTTGTTTTCTTTCCATTTTAGCATGTTTTTGGTGATGTTTTTCCATGTCATGACTCTGTTTTGGTTTGGTTTGGTTGGCCCTTGCATGCCTTATGCACTTGTAGTGTAATCCCCTCTGTTGCCTTAACATGCATCATGCTTTAACATGTCATTTTAGCATGCTTTTGGCTTAGCTCTGAGAAGATTTTGTTCATGTTTTACCATGTTTAAGGTCTGATTTTGGTTGTTTTGGCCATGCATGACTTGCTTTGTATAGCCATGGTTCAATCTAGCTTGTTAGCTTTGTGTACCAAGTCCACTAGCATGTGTTACCTGACCTATTTCAATATTTTGGCATCACTTGTTATGTTATTTCAGTCCATGTAATGTGGTCATACACTTGCATTTGACATGCTTTCAATGTCTTAGAGAGTTTGTGTTTTACGCCTCATGAATGGATCATTGTGCATGCCTTTATGCTTAGGTCTTTGGGATGCCATCTCAGTGGGTTTTTGGGCTTATTTTGACATGCCTTAACTTTGATTTTTATTGGTTGAGTCATCCCATGCTTGGTCTTAATAGGTGTAGTATAATCCACCTTACTTACCTTGTATGCATCATGCCTCATGCTCACCATGCTAGCTTGTTTTGGCTTACTTCCATACATGTTTTAGTCTCATTTTAACATGTTCTAGGACTATTTTGGGATGCCTTAACCACGTGCTTCATATTTTGTATACTTGTAGTATAAATGTTCTTGCTTGCCTCAAGCTTTGAGCACCATTGCATGCTTTATTTGTGTTGTGTACGTGATTTGGCATCACATAACATGACATTTCAGAGCATATAGCATTGCCATATTCCCACTTCAATCATGCTTTAAGTGCCTTTGAGTGTTGTACATTATTGCCTAGCTTATAGCTTAGCTTGTATGCTTGCATGCCTAGGTCTTTGGGCCCTCATCTCAGCATGTTTAGGTCCATAGTTTGACCTATTTGAGCTCTGTCCATGCTTAGTTCATACATTTGAACCATGTATTGCATGCCTCCTTTGTAGTCCTCCTTGATAGCTCCATGCTTTTAAGGATCTTCGCATGCTTTACTTGTGTTGTTTAAATGATTTGGCATCATTTCTTACCTCATTTCAGTGCACTTGGTGTTGTTACACTTCCATACTTTTCACTCTTTAGGTGTTCTTGAGAGTTGTACCTTTATACCTTAATTGGTGAGCCAATTGGCATGCATGCTTGTATGTGCTTTCGGTGCCTTCATCTTAGCATTTTGGCCACTGATTTGGGCATATCTGAGGTCTGTCCGTTTCGGTTTAAGTCCATTGAGCATGGTTGATTACATTTTGTTTGCATGCTTGCATTACATCGTATTGTTTATACCTTATACTTTGCATTGTGTATATGCTTAGGTAACATTGCATTGAGTATGCCATCATTTGCATTGTGCACGCTAATTGACATTTGCATTGTGCATGCATTAGCATTGTGCATGCCATTAGCCTTGTCAGTTTGTTCATATTACATTACATGTTTGCATGCTTAAGTCATATTGCATGCTCGAGTTGCATTGTGTATGCCATGCTTGTGTTGCATTGTCATTTGGATTAAGTGTTAATTCGAGCAAGAGAAACGAGGGACGTTTTATACTTCAAGTGATGAAACGTGTCTCAATTCTTGGTCGCCAACGCTCTTGATCAAGCATGATAGAGTTCTAGGCATTTATGTGTTTTCGTGCATTCATTTCACATTGATTTGCACATGTTGGATCTTTGGCCATCATGCATCGGGATGCGTGGTTGATGGTCTTGGATCCGACTATGCCTCTCTCTTGATGTTTCAAGGCGATATGGGGTGGCATAGTGCGTACATACCCTTGGGAGACTCTTCATTTTCTCTATTTTGTGCTCTGCTGTAGCTTGGTGTCACAGCACACCAGTGGCCAGCAGTGCCTTGCAGATGGCCGACAGTAGCTCCCCATGGCCGGCAGGCCGCTAGTGTATTCCCCAGACTGGTTTTGGTAAGATTCAGCAGGAATTCCTTGAGGACACCCTGCAGAGAAAGCCTCTAAAGAGCAATCGGAGAGCTTTTCGGGACGACAACCGAGCATGCATCCTCTTCTCCCCCAACCAGAGTTGGAATAGCATTGTTTACTATTTTCCTTATTTGTTAACTAGCTTAAGTTTTGTAATAATTAATTAATTTGTTAATTAGTTAGTTGTTGTAATAATTAGTTGTAGCTAATTATTCAATTTGGTTGTGTAATAATTAGTCTAATTAGATTATTAGATTAGTTGATTAGCTTAGCGTAGCTAGCTTAGCGTATTCATTCGGACCCTCTATCGAGAGGGCGAACTTTGTAATAAGTGTGCGTTCGTGTGTGCATGTCTTCCAACCCCCATTTCTTTATCCCTTTTGCTTACTGCTTTCGATGGTTAGTTTTAGGTCATGTTTCAATTAGCATCCTTCTGCTATGCATGTTTTGCATCATTCATTTGTATTACATGCACCGGGCTCGGCGCATCATACTAACTGCATTATATTTCAATTCCAAATTGAATACATGTTATCTAATCGCATCTCATATGCCATTTTAGAATAGCCGAGCCTATTTCCAGTCGTATCTTTGCTTGTGTTGCATTAGCCATCTTAACATGAACTAGGATCATGCATTGATTACTAACTAGCTCTTGTTTTGGCTCGGAGTACTAGGTAAGCTTTTACGCTTTAGCATACCGCATGAGTGTGAATGTTGCCATGATAGCATGCTTGCCATGAGGCTAACTGCTTATGTGATATAATGACCTGAATGCCTGTGGGTGAAGGTTGGATTGCTTGAATTGGAACAATTCATCAAATCCTCGTTTTAGCCTACTTGCGAGTAGCAAACTTCAAACCGTTTTTCAAAACAAACAAGTATGCAATGCTTTGTTCCAAATTAGGCGATCTAGTCTATATTTGTATGCTGTGCGCATCACATAGTAATTCTAGGTTTAATAGCCGGAATAAGAACACATGTATTTTCAAAAATAAAATATCATGTTAGTAGTGGCCGATCTTTGATCGGGCGAGCGGTGGTGCTCATTGCATGACCTTTCCCAATCGTACCCAAGTTCCTGAGCCGAGGCAACTTTGGTGATGATGGACACGTGGCTTTAGGCACGAGTCAGGGTTTCCTAAATTACCTTAAAATAAAATATTTAGATGGCGACTCTGTATCTGGCAAAGCAGTCTATGTTTGGCACTTCTTTATAAAATCAGTTTTCTAAAATGATTTGCCGGATTTGGACTCTTTGGTGATTTATCGATCTTGCATTGCACTTTGCGGGATTAGATTCAGAACCGTGACATTGAGTCCGAACTGTAGTAGTAAGCCCAAAAGAACAAAACGGGATTTCGCGCCCGATTTCGCGCGCGGAGCCCCAGGACGTTCGAGCGCATCTACAGTTTCTGGCGACTCTGCTGGAGAGTTAGAGAGCTTGACTCGAACTCATGATATCTTGTTTTGACTACACTTATGTGTCCCTTTGCATTGCATTTGCATTGGTGCGCCTAGGACACCGTGTTTGCCGTATGCTATTCCTGAATAGTTTGCCGGAGGCTTGCTTTGAAAAGCATGCCATAAGGCTGACCGGTTGCGGGCGCTGCCACGACGGGAACACAAACTCCGATTTTTACCGGGGCACCCTTTTTGACCATTCGACCTAGTGCACATCGGAATCCATAGTGACTATTCCAAACTAGGACAGGTTGCTTACCCGATTATAGGTTGTTTAAAACCGCTGTGTGCGTAGTGAAACCCTAGTTCTTGACAAAACTAAGATAGGGAAACCCTACCCCAACATAGGGGTGTTTTGGCTCTCATTTACTTGCTATGTGCTTTTAGAGTGCGCTTCTACAGGGAATACGCATATCAGTTTACAAGTCTGGGTATCAGGCCTGAGGGCATCAGTATTTTGGAGAATCAGTTTTACCTGAGGGTATCAGTTTACAGGCAGAATTTTGGGCAGAATTCAGTAGAGAGCACAGTCATGCAGCTATGCTCATATCTATTCTAGTGAAATTGGGCTGAGATGCTGCCTGTTTTCTCTTTTGCTAGGTAGTCTTGGGAACTGTAGCTTCAGAAGGCTCCAATATCCCCCGAGGTTCATTAGATTTGTGTTGATAGACTTTGTCGGGTCAGAGATTCAGTTCAAGAGCAGCTGGTATTTTCCTTCGTTGAGGCAAGGCAAAGAAAGGCCAGTCAAGGCTCACCAATGTATCCGATCCGTTAGTCACCAGTCACATCACCTCTGTTCAGTTCAGTTCAGCAGACTCATAATGATGCAGAATTCAGAAGAGATTGTGGTCATGACAATAGCTTTAAACCAGGGAATCGCCATGCAGGGTGAGACCAATGTTGAAATGCAACGCCCACCCAGGTCACTTGCCGCATATCCAATCTGGGAACCCCAATTATTTCAAACCTGTGAGCCCACCACTTTTGACCTAATGGGAATGATCAGCGATCTTCAAAGATTTGTGGTTGATCTAGCCTTCAGAATGTTGGTTCCGCTGTCGACCACATCATATGCCGGAAATTTCATGCCAGAGGAGCCCCCGTTACTGGGGCGACTTGTAATTGAACTCAGCCAGCCTGAAGCCATCCGAAACTTGGGCAATAACATGTCAACAACAACAGGGCTTCATACTGATTTAGCAACCCAAACCTTTGACCAAGCTGAGGCGAGAGGTAAGAACAAGGTGGGGGCAGATGCTAATCCCTATGGACAACTTTTGTAGGCTGTTGAGGCTTTGAAAGTCGGGGGACTGAACAAACAGCAAGTGCTCACAGTTGCTGCAAAAACTATGGATGACACTTTTGTCACTCAGAATGAAGGTAGTTCGAGCCAAGGGAAAAATTGGGAGAAGGGCCGTCATACCAGAACTGTTCCTTCTAACCCTAATCCTACACTCGGGAAAGATCAGCAGACCAAGCCAGTACCTGCCGACCCTTTTTTTAGTGCACCCAACAAAAATCCACAAACCTCAAAGTATCTACCCCAAGGGCGCAGGGTCTTCCATGCCCTCTACATGCCTTTGTCCAAGGCGCTTTAGATCCTTGCTGAAAAGGGACATCTCAAACCCCTCGAGCCTCGGCCCCTCCCTAGTCGTCTTCTACCTAGTCATGACGCCACCCAGTACTGTGTGTACCATCAACAAACTGGTCATACCACCGACAATTGCTTCCGCCTTCGCCACGAAGTACAGGATTTGTTTGACAACGGGGTTGTCCTCCCACCAAGCTCAGCAACGTCTATCGTCACTGGATCAGTGAACTTGGAGGATAATGTGATATGATCACGGGATGAACCACCTGTGGGCGGCGCTCAGTTTACTCCAGATGTAGCGTATGGCACGCACTGTTTTGAGCATTTTGCGAATACTAGCTTTTGTGCTTTCTGACTCAGGTATTTAGGTCAGTCTTGCTGTTTTGTATATAGTCAGTCTTTTTGTACTAAGTCAGTCGGGTATGTATAACCCGACCCTCGTCTATGATCCTGGTATACTTTCAGTTTCCTTATTCTATCTATTTATATGCTTATTGTGAATTTCCATGTGGAAAAAATTCCAAGTTTAAAAGAAGTCTATCTGTTTCACAAGAAAACTATCTGTCACCATTAAAACGTTTGATTTAGAAATTGGATGCCTTAATGGCTTAATTATCTGAAATTGATTATATATCTGTGATCAGCATAATTTTCTGGTAATATTAAGTACGTTTACAAAATTTCAATTTCGGAATGATAAAACGATTCAATTTTGTCTTATTATAAAACATAAATATCTAAGTGCATATATATCTATAAAACTCCTTGGAAATGTTGACTGAGAACTCTCTTGGAAACAAAAAGGGGGGGAAATCGTGGGTGTGGGAGAGAAGCTCTCCAAAGTGAAGAAATTGGGGGAAAGTTGTGAAGATTGTGTGGATTTAACTCAAGGTATGAAATTCCTTGATCTAGCATCTCTCTCTTGCTCTTAGTTTAGCATTTCCTTTTTGTTTGGAAAGCTAAGGTAGATGTTGCACATTTTATGTGATAACTTGTGGTTTAGA
This sequence comes from Camellia granthamiana, assembly GCA_036172215.1. NCBI lineage: Eukaryota > Viridiplantae > Streptophyta > Magnoliopsida > Ericales > Theaceae > Camellia > Camellia granthamiana. Next base: position 22,901,117 of record CM069910.1, on the reverse strand, counting down.
ATCAAGATGAGTCATGGAGGGAATTTATACTTTAAAGCCTTGCTATTCCATGAAAATATGCAATTATGAGTTGAATTGGAAGCTTGAGTAGCTCTATGTGTATATATGTGTGTGTATATGAAGTATGAAGTGAGTTAGGAGTGGGTTATGGGAATTTAAGTGAAGATTGAACTCAATTTTGTGGGAAGATCTAATTTATATGGAATAACTGTGTGTTTGAATGATTTTCGAACTATGGTAACCCTTGATCATGCTTGTCAATGAGAAATTGAAGTTTGAATATCAAGTTGGAACTCAAATGGAGAAAAACAGAGTTTCAGAATTCGTCTGGTCCGCTCGAGCGAAGGACTGCTTTTCAGGAAAAATTCTGTGTTGCTCTATTTTATGTGCTGTACCCTCTGGTCTTGTTAGAATATTTGTTTTGATGACTTTGAACTGATTATATATTCGTATGAACGAAAGGAAAACTAATTTTTAAGAATGATTGTGTGCAGGGCACACTTCTGAAGGCACTAGCACGCCAACACATCACTGTGAGTAATAGTACCTCAATGAATCTTTACTCAATTTATTATATATTGACGTTATGAATCATTATGAAATTGTGGATGTAAATGATAAAATTGTGGATAAGTGAACCATTATGAAATTGTGGAAACGTCAAGAAAGGTTGTGAAGTTATGCACGTCATATGTGAAATCTTGTGAACTTTTGGACTGTACCAAGGAAATTATGAATGTGTGAACCAATGTGGCCTAGAGCCATTTGTGAATCAACGTGGCCTAGAGCCATTTGTGAATCAATGTGGCCTAGAGCCATTTGTGAACCAATGTGGCCTAGAGCCATTTGTGAATTAATGTGGCTACGAGCCTAATTGTGAAACTATGTGGCCAAAGGCCATTTGTGAACTAAGATGTTATGAAAGGGCCATTTGTGAAACTATGTGGCCAAAGGCCATTTGTGAACTAAGATGTTATGAGGCCAAGGGCCGATATGTGAAATATGAATTTGTGATCTTGTGAATTTGTGAATCAAAAAGAGCCGTAAGACTATTCTGGGTTGTAAGGCTATTATGGGCCGTAAAGCTGTTCTGAGCCGTAAAGTTGTTCTGGGCCAAAGGCCGTTCTGGAAATAAAACCGTATCAGACGCATTTTTGGGATCTCAATTTGTGAACATGCTGTCATGCATTGTAATTACAATTGATTATTAGACTGCTTAAGCATTATTATTATTCACTGAGCTTGTCTCACTCTGTTATTTTGTCTGATTCTGTAGGTATCAGTATCAACTTGGAAGTCAGTCCTAGCACCGTTATCACATATCTTTTGTCAACCTAAGAACAACCAGGCACTTGGAGAAGCCTTTTGCATGCTAGAGCAGTTTTGTTAAACCTTGCCATTTTGTACTAATGCTTGTTAACGAGTTGTTGTATCTAATATTTTGTTGTATGCCTAATCTCTGGGCTAAACTTGTGATGTGTATGTAACTGAATCACAGATGCATGTCCACTATGAGTTTTAACTCTGAATCGTGGTCCTGGCATATGTGTAGTAGCTCAATGGATGTATCTGCATGTTATTTTATTCTTTTAGCGCTTCCATTCAGGCCCCGGATATCCTATATAGTAGGTGAACTGTCTGTTTCTGGTTAGGTCATGCCCAAACTTTTAGGGGCGGGTGTGGGGCGTGACAGGGTATGTCTTGTTGTATCGAGTCAGTCCTGTTTTGTTAGAGTCGGGTGATTTCGGGGGTGTTACCTCAGACATCACTTGCTTGTTTTGTGTTTGTCTTTTCGCTTTGTTTTGCGTCTGTTTCTGCCTTGGAGCCAATTACACCAGAAGATCTGAATGAAACAGCAGTAAATTTTCACACTCTTGTGTTTGCTTCTGCCTTGCTCCAGTTGTGCCAGAAGTTTGAATGAGACAGCAGCGCTTTTCACCTGCTTTTCTGCGCCTTTAAATCATTGCATTGACTTAAGTTTTTTCAAAACTTTTTTTTAAAACACTATGGTGAAAACAAAGAGGGAGGAATTCCTCAGGTTTTGCAAAACTTGATCAATTGAGAGAAAGAAAGGCGTGCTAAGCCCTTAATGAATAAGATCATGTTTGTTAATGTGAGTACTGAGAAGGATTCTGGCTTGATCCAAATTGGTTCTACACTGTCTTTAGTGAGAGCGATTTGTCGCTTTCTTAAAAGATTTCAAAAAATGTTTTGCGCGGTCCTGCGAAGACCTATGTGGAATCGCTCTTGAGATTGTGCAGCCTGGGATCGCTCTCAGCCTCGAGACTCAACCCCTTTGCTTTCAAACCTTGGACTTGGATTCAAAATGTTCAACGGTCAACCACAATGTGAGGCATGTATGGCCAGAGTTGAAGCAGCCCTCAAACTAGAGACAAGAAAGTTAGATCAAGAAGGTCAGACATCGTCAAAAGAAGCTTGCAAAGCTAGATCATAAGCACCCCTCGAGCTAGGGGCAAAGATGTCAGATGTGCTCAAAGAGTCAAAAATTGGGATGTTTCTCAAACTAAAGAAGATAGGCAAGAATGCCAATCCCAGAAAGGAGGAAAGAAGAAAGTAATGCTGAAGGACAACCGAGTTCCTATCCACAACACTAGGGGCAAATTCAGCCCCCATTGGACGGACTCTTACATCATCATCGAACAACAGCCACTCTCCTGGATTCAAATGGCTTCGAGATCTCAAAACCATTTGACATGGACAAAGCTACACTTTACCCTTGAGAGGCTCGCTGGGTCGAAAACCCAGAAGGGCGACCCAAGCAAAAAAAAAAAAAAAAAAAGAGAAAGAGAAATGAAATGAAAAGAAAAGAAAAGAAAAGAAAAGAAAAACAAAACTCGTAAGGTTGAAAACCTGAAAGGGCAGCCTTGGCAAAAGTTAGTGCGCAAAAGGAGAGGTTAATACCCGAGTGTACCTTAACCCGAACTATGTAAGGCTTGATTTCCATGTTTGGGATATGTAGGCAACTTCATTCTGAAGTCCATCCATAAACACTTCCAAATTGATTATGTCCATGCAATGGTTTTGATCATCTTTGTTTTCTCTGTATCCGAGAGTTCGGTTGTGATCGTCACCATGAGAACTGATTACAATGTACTGTGGTGCTATTCAAGCAAGGGGCAACTTTCCGTTGCCATTCAGTGCACTGTGGTGCTATTCAAACAAGGGGCAATTTTCCATTGCCATACAGTGCCGTTCAGACAATGGGTAATTTTCCATTGTTATGGATCTGAGGTTGTGCATCTCAAGAGTAGGTTCCGTGCTCATTGAGCAGTGGCCATTTGCCAAAATAGTTTTTTGAGAATTTTTACTGAAGTTGACTAATTCTCTCGAAAATTATTCCATTATTTTCCAAAACTTGACCTTTTCTTGGACCCAAAAAAGGAAAATTTTCAATGCTCATAGCATGATTTCAAATCAGAAAATCGAACAAGTACGCTAATCTAACTCTTATATTGGTCAAAATTGTTTTATTAGAAAGATAAAAACAAAAAATGGTCAAAATGATGAACTAGGGACACAGTTGAGTCAGGTGTTCTGTCTTTTCCCCATTGTCAACATACTTGCCAGAAAGGGCACTCTACTTACTAGAAAGGGCACTGTATTCGCCCAGAAAGGGCACAACGAAAGCTAACAGCAAAGGGCAAAAAGCTCTCACATCTTCCGAGCAACGAGGTATCAAGCTAAGTACGAAGCACAAACCGGAATGGACCAAGATGTTCCACTTCCTCATCTGGACAAATCTGATTGCGTCCAAACTCCTCAGCAGAGCATCGTTAAACCGATGTCAACTGCAGATTGGCTACACACCCAGTTGTAGCGCAACCCTTCTGGGGAAAAATTCACTGTTGTGAGCAGAAGAAGAGAATCTAGCAGAATGCTAGGGGCAAGAGCCCGTAACATCTTGTTTATCCATCAACCACCCAGGGGAAGGATAAAAAATGAGAGATTGAAGAATAGAGAGATGTGTGATGAGAGAAAAAGTGAGAAAATGGCTTTTTCAGAAAAAACAGAGCCTGAGGGCCGAGTGATGTGAGAATCACAAATGAGAAAAGGGTGGGAAACAATACCCAGAGAAACAGGCTCCCTGTGCACGTCTAGATGTCGTGTCTTTTTGTTTTGTTTCGATTCTTGTTTTGAGTCGTTTCGAGTGTTACTCAATGTATTTAGGTTGTTTACCTTTTGTTTTCCGTTGTTGAGTTGTTTTTGCTGTGGTCACTCGTAGGCTCAATACCCGATCAAAAACTCATTCTCAATTTCAATTTCAAAAAAAATCATTTTGTGCTCAGAGTGCTATACCATTCTCCACATTTGTGTGCAAAACAGAATTGGTTCTTTCATAAAACTGCAGGGTTCAACCCAGGTCATATGAGAACAGTCGAACCAGGGTCTATCTGAAGCTACATGGGTTCCAGGCTGCGAAGCAAAGGAAAAGAGGGAAAATTTGGAGCATCCAAGTTTGTTTCAACTTCTGCATGTCCCGCTATCGCATTCCGTATGTTCAGATTGAGCCGTGTTCAGAATAAACTGGGTACTATGTTATGAGCTATGTGTTCAGAGTGAGCAGTGTGTTGTATAAGCCGTGTGTAGAGTAAACAGAATGTTGTGTTACGAACTGTGCGGTCAGAGGGAGCAGTGTGCTGTACGAGTTGGGTGTTCAAAGTGAATAGAATACTGTGCCGACCATTTTCACGCCAGAATGGCAATCAAAAGTGCTCTCCCGAAGTACCAATCCCTGCCAGAGGCATCTTGGCCGTGTTTGCAATGAGTTCCTAGGAGATCAATTGCGATGGTAGAAACTAGAGTTCGAATGGTTATTGCCTAGAACACAAAGGTTTGGAATTTCCGAGACTAAAGTCTGGTTTAAATACCCAGGGGTGTATCCCCGGCTTGAAATCTGTATGGAAGCCCTATAGGTTGAGGTAGTGGGTTTGTACCTCGATTCTGGATACTGAGCCAACCTAGTCTGTCACCTCGTTGGAGAATAGGTAAAGTTGTGAGTATGATCAGGAAGAAAAGCAGCATCTGTGGCTTCCCCAGCAGACGTTGCTCCTTGTTAGCATTTCAGGACCTTTGTACTGCGAGTTAAAGGTAAGAGTTCGAAGAACACAAATGGGAGATCCCCGTCGGAGCAAAGCGGTTCATCGCCACTCACCTCACGAGAGAAGTTCCGGTTCAGTTTGACTGATACCTTTCTCCTCTCGCATGAGACGCGCTTGGATGTATTCGCATCCCTCTCTGGTCTAGGAGACCTTAAATCCTCTGAAGGTGCAATTCCTTTGGTGTTTGTCGTGCCCGAACGACTTCCGGTGGTCTGGTATAGCCACTTGCCTGTGTTTGTTGTGAGTTCCTAAGAGATTAACTGAGACGGTGGAAACTAGAGTTCGAATGGCTCATGCCTAGAACGCAAAGGTTCGGGATTTCCGAGACTAAAGTCTGGTTTAAATACCCAGCGGTGCATCCCCGGCTTGAAATCTGTATGGAAGCCCCATAGGTTGAGGTAGCGGGTATGCGCCTCAATTCTGGATATTGAACCAACCTAGTCTGTCACCCTGTTGGAGAATAAGGAAAACTACGACCATAGCCAGGGAGAAAAGTAGTACTTGTGGTTCAACCGAAAAGAAGGGGAAGATTCCTACATCAGCATGAGGTAGGACATTGCTGAGGTAGGTCATTGCCAATTGCCCCTGTAAGGTACCTTCACTTCCTAACTACTACATCATCTAGTATGTCTATTGCATTGTACATAGCATTTATCGCATACATTCACTGCATATCCATTGTATCGCTTGCGTCTTTCCATGTTAAGCTTAGTCTGGCATGTACCCATACTTTTCACATTAAAGCATGGTTATGTGATTATGTGTACGCACCTATTCCACTAAGGGAATTGTGGTTTGAGGGTGACGGCACCATTTCTGTGTTAGACATGGTTTGTTTGTGTCCATGCCTTTTCTAGGCAAAATATGGTTTGGCCGCGCGCCTTATCCACTCCATCCATTGCATTTTAGCTATTACATTGCATTGTACATAGCATTTATCGCATGCATTCACTGCATATCCATTGTATCGCTTGCGCCTTTCCATGTTAAGCTTAGTCTGGTATGTGTCCATACTTTTCGCGTTAAAGCATGGTTATATGATTATGTGATTGCACGTATTCCACTAAAGGAATTGTGGTTTGAGGGTGACGGCACCATTTCTGTGTTAGACGTGGTTTATTTTGTGTCTATGTCTTTTCTTGGCAAAATGTGGTTTGGCCGTGTGCCTTATTCACTCCATCCATTGCATCCATTGCATTGTAGTTTGTTGTATTCAGCATGTAGGATCACGATCTTTCCTCAGCAGATCATTCCTCGCTTATATCATACCACCCAATTACTTGTACTTTGTGGTCTCTCTACGAAACACATAGTTTTGCATGTGCTCGCACCCCTTTCACGTTGAAACACGGTTCTGTTATGTGTAAGCATCCATGCTGGGCTGAAGCTAGTACTGAGGATGTAGGCACTTAGCCTGTGTTAGGCGACGTTCGGCTCGTGCCCACTACCTTTTCTATGTTAAAAGTAGTCTGATGTTGCATCTCCATCCCTTTATGATATTTGTGTGATTTTGTACTGCTTGTGGTTTGATCATCTCAAATACATTGCATATCATTTGCATTGTTTCGTTACATTGTATATCATTTACACTGTTTTGTTATATTGTGCATGCATTTTATCCCGCTATTTTGCGCATCGCACTATTTTGTGCACGTTACTTGCATTGTTATGCACATCTATCTTGCGCTGTCATGCACGATACTTGCATAGTTGTACACTTCTTTAACTTGCGCTGTTACACACTCCATTACTTGCGATGTTACGCATGTTTTACTTACGCTGTTACGCACTTCTTTAACTTGCGCTGTTACGCACTTCATTACTTGCGTTGTTACGCATGTTTTACTTGCACTGTTACGCACTTCTTTAACTTGCGCTGTTACGCATGTTTTATTAGCATTGTTATGCACATCTTTAACTTGCGTTGTTACGCATGTTTTACTTGCATTGTCATGCGGCCCTCCACTTGCGTTGTCATGCACTTTTCACTTGCATTGCTATGCATGTTTCTAACGATATTGTACCTGTTGAGTTTATTTCTTTTACAGGCACGATATTGTATGTACGGTTCATTTGAAGTTGGTGTGACCAAACGAACCGGACGGTATTGTATTTACTCCGCATGAAACAGGGTGAGAATTGCATAATTCCCTTACATCCTTTCTGTTGAAATGTGTGAGATTTCTACAACTTGTCAGTTTGCTTAAATCGTTGCATTTATTGTATATAATTGCTTCATTACAGCTTTCTTTGCATAATCATAAGTTATGCTTTTGCATCGTGCATATCATTTGCATTTTGCCCCAGCCTGCGGGCGCATCTCTGCATGTTTATTTTGAATGTTTGCCCAAGTCTTCGGCCTCGTCAAAAATAGGTTGTCTCTGGGCTTTGACATTCACTCCCGTCGCTTTGTGACTTTCGAGTTCTATCAAAGAGGGGCAATTATAGACACCCTATTTTTTACCGTCTTCAAGACTTGGTTATTCTTGCAGGTACATCCAACCACTAGTTTGATTGCTCGTCGAGTACTCAACTGTCGCGGCGGAACGTCACAGGTTTGAGCTTTCCAAACCCTGTACCCTTTCTCCCCCATTCTTGGACCATGTGTTGGCCCTTTCTGCATGCTTCTTGGGAGGCACTGCCGACCACCTTTTGGCCCTGCCGGCCTTGATTTTGTCCCTGCCGGCCATTGATGAAGCCTGCCGGCCATCAATGAGCCACTGTCGGCCACCACTGATGGCCGGTAGAACCCTTGTCTCAGTAGGTTTCACGCCAGATCTTTTGAGCCGGCTGGTTTTCACTCATCTCTCCTCCATACACGTGTATGGAGGGATGAGCCCCTTTCCAAGCTTGTTCAACAAGCTTTGCATTGCTCCTTTCTATATAAGGAGAGGCCCTTCCTCTCCAGCAGGGGTTGAGCCATTTTTTAGAGAAGTTGTATCTCTCTCTCTATATATATATTTCTCATTCTCTCTCTATATATTGCATAGAATAGTGCTCTAAAGTCCATTTTTCTTGCACTTTTGCACTACAACACATAGAGGTACACCACCACCTTTGGGCTGAGGTTCTTGGGAGTGTTACTTAAGCTCTGAAAGTTGGTTTTTAGCCTTAGAGCATGCTGGTTTCGAAGTTGAACTTCAAGGGTGAGTATATTCCCCTTTTTAGCATTTATTTGTACCTCATTTTGGCCATCCTTGAATATTGTTTTATGCCTTGCTTTCTACTGAAAAAAGTTCTATTTTTTCATTCTTTAGACCTTTGTTTAAGGTCACTTTTTCGTTGGGGGTGGTTTACCCCCTCTTAGGCCTTGTTAGGCCTTGTTTTGAGCCATCCCTTTAGGCTCTTGTTGAAGCCTTTGCACGACCTTTCTACCACTGAAATTTAGAGGATTTTCAGTGGTGGAAAGGTGGTTTTGGTGTCCTAAATAGGAGAGGGTCATCTCCTCTCCTTTGTGTCTTGTTTACTTGCTTTGAATGCCTCATGTTTGAGCACCTTTGTTAAGCCTTTGTTGGCCATATCTTAGCTTGTATTTGTGGTTATTTTGCTTAGGCATACCACTATTTTTGCTTGGTTTGGTCACTCCATGCATGGTTAATACACTTGTAGTGTAAATCACACAAACTAGCTTTGTATGCCTCATGAAGTAGCATGCCATTCTAGCTTGTTTTCTTTCCATTTTAGCATGTTTTGGTGATGTTTTTCCATTTCATGACTCTGTTTTGGTTTGGTTTGGTTGGCCCTTGCATGCGTAATGCACTTGTAGTGTAATCCCCTCTATTGCCTTAACATGCATCATGCTTTAACATGTCATTTTAGCATGCTTTTGGCTTAGCTCTGAGAAGATTTTGTTCATGTTTTACCATGTTTAAGGTCTAATTTTGGTTGTTTTGGCCATGCATGACTTGCTTTGTATAGCCATGGTTCAATCTAGCTTGTTAGCTTTGTGCACCAAGTCCACTAGCATGTGTTACTTGGCCTATTTCAACAATTTGGCATCACTTGTTATGTTATTTCAGTCCATGTAATGTGGTCATACACTTGCATTTGACATGCTTTCAATGTCTTAGAGAGTTTGTGTTTTACGCCTCACGAATGGATCATTGTGCATGCCTTTATGCTTAGGTCTTTGGGATGCCATCTCAGTGGGTTTTTGGGCTTATTTTGACATGCCTTAACTTTGATTTTTATTGGTTGAGTCATCCCATGCTTGGTCTTAATAGGTGTAGTATAATCCACCTTATTTACCTTGTATGCATCATGCCTCATGCTCACCATGCTAGCTTGTTTTGGCTTACTTCCATACATGTTTTAGTCTCATTTTAACATGTTCTAGGACTATTTTGGGATGCCTTAACCACGTGCTTCATATTTTGTATACTTGTAGTATAAATGTTCTTGCTTGCCTCAAGCTTTGAGCACCATTGCATGCTTTATTTGTGTTGTGTACGTGATTTGGCATCACATAACATGACATTTCAGAGCATATAGCATTGCCATATTCCCACTTCAATCATGCTTTAAGTGCCTTTGAGTGTTGTACATTATTGCCTAGCTTATAGCTTAGCTTGTATGCTTGCATGCCTAGGTCTTTGGGCCCTCATCTCAGCATGTTCAGGTCCATAGTTTGACCTATTTGAGCTCTGTCCATGCTTAGTTCATACATTTGTGCCATGTATTGCATGCCTCCTTTGTAGTCCTCCTTGATAGCTCCATGCTTTTAAGGACCTTCGCATGCTTTACTTGTGTTGTTTAAATGATTTGGCATCATTTCTTACCTCATTTCAGTGCACTTGGTGTTGTTACACTTCCATACTTTTCACTCTTTAGGTGTTCTTGAGAGTTGTACCTTTATACCTTAATTGGTGAGCCAATTGGCATGCATGCTTGTATGTGCTTTCGGTGCCTTCATCTTAGCATTTTGGCCACTGATTTGGGCATATCTGAGGTCTGTCCGTTTCGGTTTAAGTCCATTGAGCATGGTTGATTACATTTTGTTTGCATGCTTGCATTACATCGTATTGTTTATACCTTATACTTTGCATTGTGTATATGCTTAGGTAACATTGCATTGAGTATGCCATCATTTGCATTGTGCACGCTAATTGACATTTGCATTGTGCATGCATTAGCATTGTGCATGTCATTAGCCTTGTCAGGTTGTTTATATTACATTACATGTTTGCATGCTTAAGTCAAATTGCATGTTTGCGTGCTTGAGTCGCATTGTGTATGCCATGCTTGTGTTGCATTGTCATTTGGATTAAGTGTTAATCCGAGCACGAGAAACGAGGGACGTTTCATACTTCAAGTGATGAAACGTGTCTCAATTCTCAGTTGCCGACGCTCTTGATCAAGCATGATAGAGTTCTAGGCATTTATGTGTTTTCGTGCATTCATTTCACATTGATTTGCGCATGTTGGATCTTTGGCCATCATGCATCGGGATGCTTTGATGGGTCGTTGAATACACCAAAATATAATCACTAAACTATACCAAATTCAATTAGAATAATGGTAAGTCCAGCTATCGATCCACAGGGACTATTGTGAAATTAAACTAATTTAATCGATAAATTCCTAAATTAATTTTGATAAAAAGATTGAATGATTATAACCTAATTTAATAATAAATAAATTAAACTAAGGAATTAAATTATTAATAATAAATGAAATTGGTTTACTGAATTGGGGAAAAAACTAGGGCAAAGAATCCACCACTAGCCACGTAATTAGGGTTTCCAACTGAAATCAATTATCCTAGGGTTTTGAACAGATTAATGCTTTGCAACTACAAGTTCAAAGCATTTAACAAGAAAATCATCACATTCAATGTACGGGCACGAACCATCTCAAGTAGTACGAACCGTTCACTCTAAACTAGGGTAGTGACACGACTCGTCCCTCGTAGTATGATTCGTCTCATACCCTGAATGTGAAAGAATAGAAAACTCATGTATGGATAACATTCAACAATCACAGAAAGTCAAATATTTGAAAAGATAATGAAAATTATATATAAAGAATTTCTAAAACACCATACAATGGTTCAAACCTTTACATAATTGAGAATCAAAAGGAAAACAAAATAGTTACATGGCTAGGGTTTCATCAAAACCCTAGAAAAAGAAGATTAGCCACTCATGGAGGAGTGGAAGGAGGTAAAAGAAGAAGAAATCACCATTGGAGACATCTTTGAAGCTTCTTGTTTCTTTCTCTTCCCAAAACCCTAGCCTCTCTCCTTTTGTCAAAACAAATTCAGAACCTTAGAAAAGCCTTTTCCTTTTCCTTTTCCTTTTATACTTCTACTCACTTCCAAACTGGTTTAAAACATCAGTTTGACTTTTCCAGAAAAAGTCAACTCTGTCCAAATTTGGTCTTTTTGCCCATTTTATGCTCCGACGATGTACAACCTGATTGACATTTAACACACATAAATTATACAGTTTGACCAGCAAGTGAAGTTAAGAGATTCTAATTAACGGCCTCAATGATGTACATTTCGGCCTTAATCAGTGGTTGATGGTCTTGGATCTGACTATGCCTCTCCCTTAATGTTTCGAGGTGATATGGGGTGGCATAGTGCGTACATACCCTTGGGAGACTCTTCATTTTCTCTATTTTGTGCTCTGCTGCAGCTTGGTGTCACAGCACACCAGTAGCCAGCAGTGCCTTGCAGATGGCCGACAGTAGCTCCCCATGGCCGGCAGGCCGCTAGTGTATTCCCCAGACTGGTTTTGGTAAGATTCAGCAGGAATTCCTTGAGGACACCCTGCAGAGAGACCCTCTAAAGAGCAACCGGAGAGCTTTTCGGGACGGCAACAGAGCATGCATCCTCTTCTCCCCCAACCAGAGTTGGAACAACATTGTTTACTGTTTTCCTTATTTGTTAACTAGCTTAAGTTTTGTAATAATTAATTAATTTGTTAATTAGTTAGTTGTTGTAATAATTAGTTGTAGCTAATTATTCAATTTGGTTGTGTAATAATTAGTCTTATTAGATTATTAGATTAGTTGATTAGCTTAGCGTAGCTAGCTTAGCATATTCATTCGGACCCTCCGTCGAGAGGGCGAACTTTGTAATAAGTGTGCGTGTGTATGTGCATGTCTTCCAACCCCCATTTCTTTCTCCCTTTTACTTACCACTTTCGATGGTTAGTTTTAGGTCATGTTTCAATTAGCATCCTTATGCTATGCATGTTTTGCATCATTCATCTGTATTGCATGCACCGGGCTCGGCGCATCATACTAACTGCATTGTATTTCAATTCCAAATTGAATACATGTTATCTAATCGCATCTCATATGCCATCTTAGAATAGCCGAGCCTATTTCTAGTCGCATCTTCGCATGTGTTGCATTAGCCATCTTAACATGAACTAGGATAATGCATTGATTACTAACTAGCTCTTGTTTTGGCTCGGAGTACTAGGTAAGCTTTTACGCTTTAGCATACCACATGAGTGTGAATGTTGCCATGATAGCATGCTTTTCATGAGGCTAACTGCTTATGTGATATAACTGCCTGAATGCCTGTGGGTGAAGGTTGGATTGCTTGAATTAGAACAATTCATCAAATCCTCATTTTAGCCTACTTGCGAGTAGCAAACTTCAAACCGTTTTTCAAAACAAACAAGTATGCAATGCTTTGTTCCAAATTAGGCGATCTACTCTATACTTGTATGCTGTGCGCATCACATAGTTATTCTAGGTTTAATAGCCGGATAAGAACACGTGTTTTCAAAAACAAAATATCATGTTAGTAGTGGCCAATCTTTGATCGGGCGAGCGGGGGTGCTCATTGCATGACCTTCCCTAATCGTACCCAAGTTCCCGAGCCGAGGCAACTTTGGTGATGACGGACACGTAGCCTTAGGCACGAGTCAGGGTTTCCTAAATTCCCTTAAAATAAAACATTTAGATGGCGACTCTATATCTGGCAAAGCAGTCCATGTTTGGCACTTCTTTATAAAATCAGTTTTCCAAAACGATTTGTCGAATTTGGGCTCTTTGGTGATTTATCAATCTTGCATTGCACTTTGCTGGATTAGATTCAGAACCGTGACATTGAGTCTGAACTGTAGTAGTAAGCCCAAAAGAACAAAACGGGATTTTGCACCTATTCCGCGCGCAGAGCCCCGGGACGTTCGGGCGCGTCTACACATATCATTTTGCATTTTGTCCCAGAACTACGCTGGTTTGATTTCTTGCAAAGGGATACGTAGGCAGCCTATGAGCACAATCATTTATTTCTGTCTTGATTGTTTTACCAAGTCTTATGGCCTTGTCAAAATGGGTCACCTTCGGGTTTTGACATTTACTCACGTTATTTCATGACTCCGAGTTCTGTCAAAAAGGGACAACTGTAGACACCCTATTTTTTACGGCCCTTACAACTTGGGCGTCATCGGTGGCACACCCAATGATGAGTCTACATGCTTGTCAAGTGCTCAAAGTTCTCAGCGAAATGCCACAGCTGTGAACCTTTCAAACCCTACCCATATTGCCTCATTCTTGGACCAAACCTAGAGATCTTCAATCCTGCAACCTATGGTGGCCTGCCGGCCACCTCTTTGGGCTACTGGCCATCACTCTTGGTTGCTAGCCACCAATGATGGCCGGTTGGCCACCAATGTCTTTTGTAGATATTTTGTGCTAGTTGTGCCAACTATTTGCACAGTTGCTTGCATTTGCTCCTACGTGTATGGTTGGATGTTCTTGAGGGAAATTCATGTTTTCTATATATAGAGGACCTTCTCTCTTGCTTTCAAGGTTAGAAAAATTTTGGAACAAAATTTTTACTCTCTAAAATTCTCTCTCTCTCTCTCTCTCTCTCTCTCTCTCTCTCTCTCTCTCTCTCTCTCACAAATTTCTTAGCCTTTGCTTGCATATCCTTCACCTTTGCTTATACACCCTTAACCAAACATCTTCATCTTTGAACTGAGGTACCTCAGAGCCTTATTTGAGCTTTTAAAGGTGTGTTTGCCTTGTTTTATTGCCTAGAAAGTGCTCTTCTCTTCAAAGGTATAAGGCTTTGTCTCTTTACTTGTTTTATTCACTCTTTTCCTTATTGTTTTCTAAGTGTTTTTGGGCTATAAAGACTCTGTATTTTTGGGCTGAAACTTGAATTTTTTAAGGCCACTAAAAGTTGAGGAGTAGCTCACCCTTCTTTACACCTTATTCTCAAGGCCGTTTTCCTTGTGTTTCCCACCTTTACATTATCTTTTCTTGAGATTTTAAACATTGATTTTCAGAGCTATTTCAGTGACTAAAATCATGGTTTGAAGTCCAAAATTTGAGGGATTAGCCTCCCCTCCTTGTGTTTTGCTTACTAGTCTAGCATGCTCCATATTTTAGCATATTATTTTAGCTATTTTTGTCTTAATTCCAGCATGTTTTAGGACTTTTTTTAGACTATTTTAGGATTGTTTCAAAGTGTTTGTTGCATTTGAGCTTTGTTTTGCATGCTTGTAGTGTAATTGTCCTCATAAGCTTGGTGTTTTAAGAATTAGACACTATCTTATTTGAGTTGATTACATTTATTTATGGCTTTCCATACTTGTGATCACTCTTAATCACCTCTGCAACCTCCCTCCTTTCTTGGCTTTTGTTTTGCTTTGAAAGTGGTTTCAAACAACTTGTTTGATTAAGCATGAGATTGAGATGTCATCCTTAATGGTTTAATCCCTTTGGGGGTTCATTACCAATGGTATGATGTCTCTTTCATGCCTAAAACAATACTTGGTTTGAGCCCTCTTTTCATTAGAAGACTTAAACTCACCATTGGACTCAATGAATTAAAGAATAGTTGGTAATTAAAATGAAGTAATTAAAATGGGACTGAAATGGTACAAGATAATAATTAGTTTTGTGTTCAATCGAACGTTAATTGAATATGTGGAAGCTTGAAGCATTTCATACTCATTAGTGATGAAATGGTTCAAGTTTCCAAGGTCACCACTTCCCTTGATCAATTCATGAAAGGGAGGAGGCTTGAGTCTTATTTTGTTGCATTTATTGAACTTGCGCACTTTGATTCATAAGCTATCATGCAATGAAATTGCTTGAATTGATGGTTTGTGGACCAAGTTTTCTCTTTCCTTTGATTCGTTCATGATAAGGAGGGGTGAATTGTGCAAACAAACCATGAGAATACCCTGTGCATGCTCTGTTTGTTCTCTGTTGCAGTAAGATGAACTGTGCAGCAGTGGCCGGCAGGCCATCACTGGTGGTCGGCAGGCCCTCACTCCTAGCCGACCGGCCACCAATGCAAAATCTAGCAATGTGTTTTTTGAGCAGGGCAGAGCTATTCTGGAGGTGGACAAAAGTGTAAGTGTTCTACTATGCAACAGAGACCCTCTGGAAGCAAAGCAATGGCCTTTTCGGGTGGAAACCGAGCACGTAGATTAGCATTCCTTGCATATCGAGCCTGTTTAGTTTAAATATTTAGCTTAACTATTTGTTGTAATTAATTAGATGTAGCTAGTTGAATTTGGTAAAGTGTTATAATTTGATTATCTAGAATAGTTAGTTAATTAATTCATTTGTTGTTGTAATAATTAGTTACGTAGCATAGCTAATTATTCATTTCAATTTGTAATAGTTAGCTTAATTAGCTTAGCTTCAATTAGTTAGTTAGCTAGTTAGTTTTCAGAGTCTCCTTTGTAAAAGCGCAATGTTGTAATAACGTGTATGTTTTCTAATCCCACGTCTTTCTTCCTTTTATTTAATTGCTTACGATGGTTAGATTAAAGCATCATGTTTTGTTTAGCCTACTTTATGCTTGCATCCACTTGTCTTGCATGTATCAAGGCTCGGTACATCACTCTAACTGCATTGTTAGTTTAATACTTCTTTGAATACGTGCTTAAATCGCATGCAATTTAATTGATTCATATGCTATACTAGTAGCCGAGCCTATTTAGATTACATATTGTATGTGTTGCATTAGTCATATTGCCTAGTTAGGATCATGCATTGTTTTAACTCTATCACTGTTTTGGCTCTGAGTAGTAAGTGAGCCTTTACTTGCTTTAGCATATCACATATGTGTAATTGTTGCCATGTCTAGCATGTTTGCCATGAGGCTAAGTGCTTAGATGATAAACTGTTTGAATGCCTATAGATGAAGGCTAATTGCTTGAATTGAAATAATTCGAGTGATGTTTATATGTGATCACTTTTTAAGTGGTACGTATTCGAAACAATTTTCAAAACAAACATGAATCAAGTGTTCCAATTCTTGCAAATTAGTCTATACTTGTGTGTGTGCGCATCACATAGTAATGCTAGCCTAATAAACCGGAACAAAAGCATATAATGTAAATAAAATTCATATCATGATTAGTAGAGGTCGATCTTTGATCGAGCGAGTGAGGGTGCTCAATTCATAACCTTCTCCTCTCGTACCTAAGTTCCCGAGCGGAGGCAATCTTGGTAATGACGGACATGTGGCCTTTGGCACGAGTCATGGGTTTCCTAAATTTTCTCAAAAAATATTTAGGTGGTGACTCTGTATTTGGCAAAGCAGTCCATTTTCGGCAATTTAATTCAAAGTTGATTTTCCAAAAGATTTGCCGAATTGGGACTCTTTGGTGATTATCTATTTCACATTGCACTTGTGAAATCAGATTGAAAACCGGGGGAGTCCGATACGTAGGGCTTATTTATCTTCTGAAAGGGGGAGCAAAAAAGTCAAGCCACACACTGCCAAATACTTCAGCACATAGATTTTTTTCATCCTATTTGTACTTTTGAACAGTTGTAACTTGTTTTGTCGTTTGAACAAATGTTAGTTTCATTTTGGTCGATGTGCCTTCTTTTATATCTGAACAAGTTGTCTTCTTTGCCAGGCCGAAGTGCCTTTTTGTATTTGAACAAGCTCCATCTTCTGAATACAAGTCTTATATTTCCTTCTAAGTGTTGAATACTTGTCTTTGTCTTTACTGTCTTGTACGCTTCCATACTTCGAATATTTTTGCAAACTTTCCAAGTATGCCTTAACTGTGTAATCACTTCGGGTTGGAACACATCCGACATGTATCACCTCGGATACACTTCATCTCGAGTGCACCCTTAGTTGGTCACCTCAGACCAACCTACCTCAAAGTTTCACCTTTTACTGTGATCTCGTCCAATGGGCACTTTATAAAATTTTCTTTGGGTAACTTTCAACAAGTGTTATTTTTTTACTTGTGTTTGCTATCTTTAATCAAGACTTCACCCTTTCAAGCCTTCTAGGCTTGACAACTGTTTTGGCTACCTCGGGTAACAAATACCTCAGTTATCCCCTTATCTGGTTACCTCGACTGACTCTAACTTGTAAATTTCTCAAAAATTTCAATGAGTGTCAAGCCTATTCCTCATTCTTGCTTAATGCCCTCTAATGTAAACCTAAGTACCACTTATGTTCACATTAAGCACGCATCTTCAACTTTTGCCAAAGTTTGGTTTAAACAACTCTTAGCCAAGGTTTTTCTACCTCGGTGTTTCTGTTAATTTGACTAGACCAAACTTAGTTCAACTTTTCCATATGACAAGTGTTAATTCAACTCTACCATATGGTAAGTCTAAGTTACTCATCATGTTTCATTTGGAAACATCGCAAACTTTGTTCAACTCTACCATATGGCAAGTGTTGATTTAACTCTACCATATGGCAAGTCTATGTTATTCGTCATGTTTCAATCGGAAACATCGCCAACTTAGTTCAACTCTATCATATGGTAAGTATAATTCAACTCTACCATATGATAAGTCTAAGTTATTCGTCATGTTTCATTCAGAAACATTGCAAACTTAGTTCAACTCTATTATATAGCAAGTATCATTCAACTCTACCATATGATAAGTCTAAGTTATTTGTCATGCTCACCATGGGAACATCGTCATAAGACTATTTCAGTCCTACCATACAAGTGTCAACAATAATATATGAAAACAAAATCGAGCTAGTGCTTTATTAAAACTTCAGCTAGTTACATAAATCTCAAAAACAAAAACAAATGAAAGAAAAACTTCAAATTGCAAGTGTTCCAGGGTCTTGGCAACTTCTTGTCATCACTGTCTTCTAGCCGATATGTTTCGTTGCCGGCAACCGAGATGATTCGATAAGGCCCCTCCCAATTTGGGTCATGTTTGCCCTCCCTAGGATCCTTTTTGTTGCCTATAGCTTTCCTCAGGATGAGGTCCCCGACCTTTAACTCTTTTAGGTTGACCTTATTGTTGTAAGCCCTAGCAAGCTGCTGCCGGTATGTCCCCAGCTGAATTGTTGCTCTCTCTCTTCTTTCTTTTAATAGATCTAGATCTCGGGTGAGAAATGCCTTGTTGGTCCCATTCTCCACTCCCTGGGTTCTGATGCCAGGGATGTCAACCTCCAGTGAGATGACTACTTCAGTGCCATAAGCCGTGGCAAAAAGAGACTCACCAGTTGATCTTCTTGGCATAGTCTGATATGCCCACAGAACATTAGGCAATTCTATTACCCACTTTCCTTTGGCTGTTTCCAGCCTCCTCTTGATCCAATCCAAGATGGCTTTGTTGGATGCTTCTACCTAACTATTACTCTGAGGGAAACTAGGAGTAGAGTAATAATTTTTAATCTTGTATTTTGCACAAAAGCTCTTAATCAGCTTAATGTCAAACTAAGTGCCATTGTCTACTATAATGGCCATTGGGATCCAGAACCTAGTTATTATGTTCTTCCAGATAAAGTTCTTCACATCAATATCTTGAATCTTCGCAAGAGGTTCAGTCTCTGCCCACTTCGTAAAGTAGTATGTGGCTACTAGTTAGAACTTTCTCTGTCCAATTGCTTGGGGCAGTGGTCCCACCAGGTCCATGCTTCACTGGGCAAACGGCCAAGGACGGGACATTGGATTTAGGTCTGTTACTGGCTGATATATCAAATGTGTAAACTTTTAACACTTCTCACACTTCCTGACATAGGCTTCAACATCTTTTTATATGTATGGCCACCAGTATCCGTAGAAGATGGCTTTATAGGCAAGTGACTTGCCCCCTGCATGGCTTCCACAAACTCCTTCATGTATCTCATATAAAAAGTCCTGTACCAGAGAGGGATGCACGCATCGAAGTAGAGATTTAGTGAAGGATCTTCTGTACAAATGGCCTTCTGTTGATAGGCAAAACCTAGCTGACTTCAACTTGGCCTTATGTGCCTCATTTCTGTCCTCTAGCAGTCTATCATCTTTAAGGAACATAACTATGGCATCCATCCAGTTGGGACCCATTTCCACGCACATTGTTTCGTACTCCGTTATCAGAGGCTCTACACTTGGCCTGACAAATAATCAACCATTATTTTCCTAGCCTCACCTGATTTCATAGCGCTGGCCAGCTTAGCCAAGGCATTGGCATAGCTATTGTCATCTCGGCTAACTTGATGTAGCCGACAATTTTCAAATAGTGTTAGTAGCTTGAGAACCTCCTTGACATAGGCTATCATCCTATCATCTTGAGTTGCATACTCGCATGTTGCTTGATTCACAATAAGTTGGGAGTCATAGAAGACTACCACCTCATCAACTTCCGTGGTTGTTGCTAGTTTTAGTCCTGTAATCAGTGCCTTATACTCTACTTCGTTGTTTGAGGCCTTGAACCCCAAACAAATAGATTGCTCAATCATTTTCCCATCTGGCGATACCAACACCACTCCTGTCCCTGCTCCCTGCCGATTTGAGCTTCCATCAACAAAGAGCCGGAAGGAGTCTCCGATGTAGATATCGCAAGGCTTTGGCTTCTCTTCTTTCTTCTACGCTGCTGGTGTGGGGTTTTTTGGCCTTGGTTGGGTTTCTTCTTGCTCTCCTAGACATCCTAAGATGTGGCCCACTTGAGCCTGCCTTGGGATTGTGCCAAGAGTGAACTCGGCCACAAAGTCAGCCAGCACCTGGTCCTTAATTACTGTTCTAGGCCTGAAATCCAAGTCGTATTGCCCAGCACTACTGCCCATCTGGTTATTCTGCCTGTCAGATCCCCATGCTGCAACAGGGACTTCAAGAGATGCTCAGTCAACACCACAATCTTATGGGTTTGAAAATAGTGATTCACCTTTTTGGAAGCCATCAACAGAGCTAGTGTCAATTTTTCCAGAGGTAGGTACCTAGTTTCTTCACTTGCTAGGGTTTTACTTACATATTATACTGCCTTTTACTCTCCTTTCTCTTCTCGGATTACCACTGCACTTACTACGTGGTCTAAAACTACCAAGTATAGGAACAATTCTTCTCCAGGTATTGGATTTGATAGAATTAGAGCTGTTGTCAAGTACTTTTTCAAGTCGGCCAAGGCGACTTTGCATTCCTCTGTCCACAAAAAATTTGTGGCCTTCTTCAACAATTGAAAAAATGGTTTACATTTGTCTGAACTTAGGCTAATGAACCTGTTCAAGGCCGCTGCTCTTCTAGTCAACATCTGGACCTGCTTAGCTGATGTGAGGCTCTTCAAGTCAAGGATGTCCTTGATCTGATCTGAGCTTGCTTCAATGCCCCTCATAGTCACCAAGTATCCCAGGAACTTACCGGATCTAACTCCAAATGCATATTTAGAGACATTGAGCCGAAGCTGATATGCTTTCAGGATATCAAAAAGTGCCTATAAGTCGGCCAGATGGTTCCCAGGTTCTTTGGTCTTCACGACCATGTCATCGATATAGACCTCTACTGTCTTCCTTAACCTTTGGTAGGTTGGTCCTGCATTCTTCAATCCAAAAGGCATCACTCTGTAATAGTAAAGTCCTTTTGGGGTGATGAATGTCGTCTTTTCTTCATCTAGGGCATACATTGCTATCTGGTGGCAACCTCTGTATGCGTCCAGGAAACTCATCATTCCATGCTCTAAAGTGGTATCCAATTATTGGTCAATCTTAGGAAGTGGAAAACTGTCCTTGGGGCAAGCCTTATTCAGGATGGTGAAGTCCACACAAACCCTCCACTTGCCATTCTTCTTTTTCACTACTACTGTGTTGGACAACCAGGTCGGGTAGTGCACTTCTTGAATGGCTTAGGCTTCCAGCAGCTTGTCCACTTCCTCCTCGACTACCTTCACATGCATCAATGTCGACCTCCTTGCTCGCTGGATAATAGGTTTAGCCGACCTGTCTACATTGAGCCTATGGCAGGTGACCTCGGAGTCAATGTCAGACATCTCGTATGGCGTCCAGGAAAACACCTCTATGTTTGCTTGCAACAAAGCCTCTAGCTCCCTTTCCTCCTCCTTGGCTAAGCCTAACCCGAGAAGGAAGAAGCTCTCTTCATTATCTTCTTGGACCAAAATCTAATTTAAAGCTTCCTCACTCTTATTGGCTAGTTCTTTACCGACATCATCTAGGACCTTCATGTCTTCAATGTCAATTTTTACTATCTCTGCTTCTCTCATGTTGCAGGTTAACTTTATTGCTGCCATGAAGCAATTTTTGGTCTGCACCTGATCTCCTCTAACCTCCTCAATCCCATGTTCGGTTGCGAATCGCAACAGCTGGTGCAATGTTGAGGGAACAGCCCTTATTGCATGCAACCACGGCCTATCCAAGATAACATTGTAAGAGGAGGGGGTGTCAATTACTGTAAATTTCATGCTTACCTTCTTTGTACTTGCCTGCACCTCCAAATGTGTGGCTCCTAGCTGTCATGTTGGTGCTCCGTTGAATCCAACCATCGGGCTGTTGGATTGTTCCAGATCATCTAGGTGAAGGCCAAGCTCCTTGTAACATCTCACATACATGATGTCACAAGAACTGCCTTGATCAACTAGTATGCGCCTCACTTGGCACTCTCCAATCTTCAGTGTTATCATTAGGGCATTGTTGTGTGGATGCTGCACCATATCTAGGTCTACCTCAGTAAAAGAAACCATTGGTCCCTTGTACTCATTTGTCCTAGGCTTCTTTTGCTGGACCTGATGCACATGTTGTAAGTGTCTTACCCTCTGAGTTTCCCCACGTACATCATTCTCATTGACCTTTGAGTGAATCACATTGATCACTCGAGGTCTATCTGCTTACTGTGGTGGCGGTGGTGGAGGTGGCGCTGTCGATGCCTAAGGTAGCCTTGCTTGCTCTTCCCTTGTTCTGGCCTCATCTACTAGGTCTCTTAGGTGACCCTGTCTGGCCAATCCTCCAAGTGTGTCTTCAAAGCCCTTGAGTTAAGTGCTCATCCTCATTATGGTAAGCACAATGCTTCCCAAGGCTCCTTCCCATAAACTTGTTAGGGATCTTTTCCGGCACTGTGTAATACGGTTGGTTCCTGATCCTTTCCAGAAATTTGTAGACCGGAATCTTGAATATAGTGGTGACTACCTGTGCAGCCTTCAACCCTGTCTATTTCCTGTTAAAACTAGTGTTACCTCGGCCTTGCTTCGGCGAGCCGTTTCTCTTCTCCTGCTTTGGTGCCTTTACCCCCTGCGTGTCTTTTTCTGCTTTGGCATACTTCTCGATCTGTGCCATGAGTTCCTCCATACTTTTTGATAGAGTTTTTGCCAGTGATTCTCGAAGAGGGCATTCATCATCTAAGCCGTTCTTAAAAGACACGACGCAAGCTCTTGGTTGCAAGCAGGAATTCGGTTGAACACCTCGTAATATCTCTTGGCGTAAGCTCTAAGGCTTTCACCCTCGCTAATGTTCAAAGCTAGCAGGAAGTCTACCCTTAGTGGCTGTAACTTGTTTGTAACAAACCTGGCCACAAATATCTCGGCCAGGCCTTCCCAACTCTTCATAGTTCCTTTTGGCAACTTGTGAAACCAATCCGATGCGATTTTCCCAAAGGATGAGAGGAACATTGTGCACAACAACTACTCATTCCCGCTATAAAAAGCCATTGAATTTAAATATAAGCCGACATGAAAGTTCGGATCAGACTTACCGTCATGTGGAATCTCTTTGGGGCCTCAAATCTATCCAACTCCACTAAGAACGAAGTTCTCGGCTTAATAGAGGATATGACCTCGGTGTTGAGTCATTTCCTATAGAGGTAGTCTCTCAGATCCTCCTTCATTTAGCCTGGGGCTCAGTTAGCTACAGATTTCAGCCTTTCAGTGCATTGCTCCTGACGTCATTGTGCGTCCTCTTGGACTTCTCTTCATTCACTGTATCAAAGCAAAGGCCCTTCTCCTAGATATGCCGAGGTTCTTTGACATAAGTCCTCTTGTTTCGTGTTGTCTTTTGCGACTCACCTCTCACTGACTCCACTTGCCCGACATCCCGTGAAGGCCGATGTGAGTGCTCTTTTTCCTTACCATGCTACGGGACTACTGGGACTGTTTTCTGCCCCCCTTTCTGGGCTTCAGTCTTGGCTACTGGTACTAGCGTGTCCTATAATGGGAACAGTGGTTATATCACGTTGTTTTGCATCATGAAGTTGACAACCGACTGTAGGTCTACCAACTTGTTTGCCATTTTTTTTATCTCGCCATCCCTTCTTAGGTATCTATCCTTCCATACCTGGAGGTCACTTTCGTTGTAATACTCATCTCGGCCAACTTTCTTCGAGGCGTTACCTTCTTTGCCGACATCCTTCTCACCAGGATTCGGATCCTGTGCTCCTTTATCACAGTTTCCCCCCCCCCCCGGTCGTTAGGATATGCATGTTCACCACTCTCGCTGTGGATGTCATCCCCAATCTTTTCTTTCTGCCCATTGTTAGCCATCTATTCTCCTTAAGTTCCCACAGATGGCGCCAAATTATGGGTGTTGATTTTTGACCACACAACCAAATGAAAAACTCAACTGGAGAGCACCGAAAGAATAGATTAAGCTCAACAACCTGTAACAAGAAGATGAGAATATGGCGGTGGTTCGTCCACTCGGGGACACTTTGACGATCAAGTCAGTAATTAATATCTCTCAAAGATAGCAAATTGTGCTTAAACTCACAAGAAAGAACTTATCTTCGGCCCACGTGGGTGCCTTGCTTATATAACCAGCAGTGACCTGATCCCTTTAAAAACCTAACTTCAATGGACTCAAGCTCAATGTTCATCCTGGACCCTCATCTTGATAGAGACAAACTCTTCTTGAGCCTTATCTTTATCCAGACTGAGATCCTCCTCTGTTGAAGGACTCTTGTCCCTTATCTGCTTATCTCGGATTCTGGTATCTCCGTAGATAACCTCGGCCTACGTGACCAAGCCACGTGGCACCTCGGTTGATACTTCGGCATCACCTTAGCCACGTGCTGTCATTCACAAAATACTTCCCTACACACATCTATTTTATGGGAAGAGTCTGCCCATCTTTTAGTACAAGAATTTTTTATATACAAGCACACGAAAAAATTGTCCTTAAATGGATTAATTCTCTATTTTTTTCTCCAAAACATTCGTCGACCTTCCATCTCTCTATTTTATTTTTTTCCCCCCTTTTTCTTCCATCACAAAAATCAATTGTGTAATAAAAAAGAAAAAACAAAGATTTCAAGAAAGAATTCACAATCACTCAAACTAGAAACTATTATTATATATCATAGATAAACAATTTAAATCATCACCAACAAATCTGATTTTGTCGACCCAATTCATCATCTTTGAATTTAGAAGAATCAAAAACACAAATGCAGATTACTAAAAAGGAAAAAAAAAAAACAAAAACAAAAAGAGAAAACAAAAATACTACCAACACCCAAAATTCTTTGATAAAGAACGTTTTATTTCTATTACAAGTCACTACATAACTTTCATTTGCATTTCTTACTCTAAAATGCAAACAACAAAGTAGGACTAAACAAAGCCATTCAACAACACAACCACAAATTAAAAGAAAAACAAGAAACAATGCTTACACTTTAAGCAGCCCTTTTAAGTTTTAAGTGCACAAACTGTGGAGCACCACAGTCTCAACAGTGAGCCCAGGTCCGGATCCAAATAGCACACCCCACTCGAGCCCTTCACCAGTGGTCTTGAGCCCTTCTTCAGTAGATTTCTTCCTCATCTCATCTAGTATGAATAGCACGCACGGGCTTGACATGTTACCGTACTCACTTAGTACATGCCTCGTGGCCCGTAGCTTCTCTTTCTTAAGGCCCAATTTTAACTCTACTTGGTCCAAAATAGCAGGCCCACCAGGGTGTACAATCCAAAAAAGGGAATTCCAATCAGAAATGCCCAAAGGCTGGAATGCTTCCACCAGGCTCTTTTCAATGTTCTTGGAGATAAGCCCTGGAACATCCTTGATGAGATAAAATATAAGGCCCACTTCACGAAGGTGTCCGTCAATGGCACCGTCACTATCAGGGAGAATGGTTTGGGCCGCTGAGACCAACTCAAATAACGGTTTCTCAACCTCTAGAATTGGGTCTGACCCAATTATAATGGCGGCTGCTCCATCACCAATTAGGGCTTGGCCTACGAGGCTGTCGAGATGGGCATCACTAGGCCCACGGAATGTACCTGCAGTGATCTCAGAGCACACGACTAAAACCCGGGCACCTTTGTTGTTCTCGGCCAAATCCTTGGCTAGGCGAAGAACCGTGCCACCGGCAAAGCAACCTTGTTGGTACATCATGAGCCTCTTGACTGATGGGTGAA
Source organism: Camellia granthamiana (assembly GCA_036172215.1). Lineage (NCBI taxonomy): Eukaryota > Viridiplantae > Streptophyta > Magnoliopsida > Ericales > Theaceae > Camellia > Camellia granthamiana. The sequence goes on along the minus strand of CM069910.1, from coordinate 22,875,462 downwards.
GGCCGAGGAGCTTGGTGAGCTGGTAGTCAGCACCGGGCATGTCCACACCATTGGTGGTGCAAAAGACCAAGTGGGTAATTTTGGATTTTGGTTGACCCCATTCTTTGATTGCCTTAGTTGCAGCCTCTTTTCCTAACTTTGGCACTTCAACCACAACCATGTCCTGCCTAGCATCAAGCGAAGGTGCCATGTATTCACACACTTGAGGATTTTCTTTCAAAATTTCCTCTGTTAAGTACATGTAACGCTTTTTAATCATTGATTTGTCGCCTGTAAAATAGACATCACAGAGAAAATTAACAGAAGAAAAATATTTGGATTGTCAATTTGTGATTTTTTTACTTGTATTCTCTTTTATTTCTTAATGTTGTTGTTAGATTTAAGCGATTAAAAATAAACCATAGGAACTTGATTTACAACATTTTTAATTAACTCCTAGATCTTCTGTTAAATTAAAATCACCATTCAATTACAGACCAAGCAATGATATAAGACACCATTATGAACTTTCTAAATCCTTTTCATGCACATAATCAAATTAACATCATGTGTTGTTATGTACAACTCTAATAATCAGCATGAAAAATAAAAATTGACCAAAAGCATATAGATAAAAATTTCTTACACATGCGCTTGAACTTTTCTTTCAACTCCACCTTATGCTCACTATTAGTAATCCGAAAGTAGTAATCCGGGTACGTGCTCTGATCAACACAGTTTGGTGGGGTTGCCGTTCCAATCGCCAAAACTGTTGCCGGGCCTTGGGCCCGTTGTGCCCTCCGAACATCCTCGACAGTGACCATTTTTGCCGGAAAAATGTTTAGGGTGGTGGCTGGAGCTAGTGTGGTATGTGCTAGCTAGGAAAAGGAGTAGTAGACATTTGAGCTTGAAATAATGGCAGGGTGTGTTTATATATATATATATATGTGACCAAAAGAAGGGTTAGTTGGGAATAACGTGCCTGAACAAATACTAAGAGGCAGCCACAACAACAATTTGAGTGCATCATATAAGATGGCTACGTGAGATGCAAGCCTGCAACATCAGAGGGGAATTAATTATCCTTTTTTATTTTATTTTATTTTTCTATTCTCGATCAAAATTTTGATTTTCTCTAATTAATTATTTTTTTAAGTTTTTGAAAGGCACCATTGATCTTTATAGGTTTAGCAAAATTTTATTTTGATTTTCATAACTCCAACTACATTTTTTATTTTTGTTTCAATATAGGGCAAATGTTACAATCACTTGGTATTTCACATACAAAAACGTCCCTCAAAATTAGAGAGACAAATGTGAAAGTTAGGTAAAACTATAGGAATCATCAGTATAAATTTTTTTTTTTTTTTTTTTTTTTCATTTTTAGCAAGAATTGCTAAATTGCTCAATGAGTTGCATGTGATCTTTTTTCCATGCAAAATGTTAATGACTCTTGATGGAACAATCACATTGAAATATATTTAGAAATATAGATTTTAAATTAATAAAATTAAAATTATGATTATCAAAGTGAAAACTCACTAAAATTAGATAGATCAACAGTTTAATTTAATTTAATTTAATTTTTTGAATGATAATGATCACAAGAGTAGTTATCTTGGTAAAATTCTCCATAATCGATTTATATGTTACGTATTTCAATTTTTTTTGTAACCCAACCCGTTTATTTCAACATTTTCGTTTCAACTAATATAGTTTTTTTTTTTTTTAATATTTTTGAAAACCACCTAACAGTCTATCCTCTACTTACTAAAAAAATATAGTAAGGTTTCTAACAGTCCTAATGCTTACCATCAACTTAATTGGTTCAGAAGACAAATTTAAAGCAACATTTTGAACTCAACACTTCCTCCATCACTTTAAAAGAATCAATAACTATTACGTTTTTAAAAAGTTATTAGGTGATTATGAGGCATGATTAAATTTAAATAGGAGTGTCATCTAAGAGTATTATGATCGGTGGAAAAAATAGGTACGACTTTGTTGGTTGTATAATTTGTATAAACCAATCACAATCCAACAGGTGTCAGACACGTGTTAGCCAAAGGGTAATTTGGGGAGTTAATACAAGTTAGGGAGTTTGAGGAGTTAATAGAAGTTGCCAACAATAATCAAACACCTGTCAGCCCATATTGGTAATAATGGGTCTGCGTAGCACTAGAATGATTGAGGGATATAAGGTGATGTGGCCTAACGGTTATCCACAAGGTTCAAATTCAAAATCAAGATGGAAGCCTAACTGCAAATGTAGCATAGTGGGACTAACTGTGAGAAAACATGTTCAGCAATCATGGAAGGACATTTCGACGGTTAGAAGCCCACTTTGACGGTTGTCATTGAGAAGTATAAATAGCGGAGAAGGCCCCAGGAAGGAGGGTCCAGACTCAAATCAAAAACTAGTTTTATTTACTTTATTTTCCTTCCAGTTTTTACAGTTCTTTACATTTCTGTACTTCAAATTCCTGTAGTGCACTTCATTCATAGGAGTAGTTTCAAATAGCTTGTTGCTGTAAACCTCTATGAGGCTGGGTCAGATCATTGTAAATTTTTTATTTTACATAATGAAATTCTAAAATTATTCTTCACTTTGTTGTTATTTACTAAATTCTCCTAAATAAGCCATTAGTAAAAGTCCTCTTCATTGAGACTGAAAGAACTAAAAGACAATCGTCTAATAATTGATTGGCAATTAATCTTCTGTAAGGACTGATTGATCCTTACTAGCACGCTTAAAATTATAATACGAATCTTCGAAAGCAAAAAAGCCAACATATATTTTTGGCACGCCTAGTGGGACTAATTAAAATGGCTAGACGTAGGAGATAAGGGAAAAATGAACGCCTGGAAGAAGGTGTGGAAGGAAAGGTAGAGGTACCTGATCTAGAGGATAATGTGATAACACATCTTATGGAAGCACTTATCTCATCAGAACCTATGGTCAAACAAACCAGTAATTCAGAACATGCACATGTTCAAAACATTGGACAAGGCCATGGAATTGGACCATCCACTGTTTCATCTGCTTAGCCAATGAATCCTTGGGGAGGCATAGTAGATGCCATGAGATAGTAGTTAATGAACACAATGAAAAAATGGACAATATCCTTTATGGATCGAATGAATGCCCATCAACCAACTAACACAAGGCATATGGAGAAAAATTCAAATGTTCCTCAGCAGCAGCCCATGCAAAGTAATGGACATACTAATGGTCAGACTAGTAATCAAAATTACGAAAGACCATCACCTATACCTCAGTCTTGGTATGAGCTTCTTTTGAGGCCTATGGTAAATCAAAATGCCTCATTACCTAACAGCGAAGCCATACAAATTCGTAAATCTGGGCCAACACAAGAAAATGGCATGAGAATGTTTCCAAATCCCATGTTCAAAGCCATACCTGGCACAAGGGGGTTCACTAATCCTTTGTTCGAATTCACACCCGGGGGGTTGGAAGGGTTTCCTATGGCTGGAAGAGAAGCAACACCTGTTCCTCCTATTACAGCACCTTTCGCAGGTCCTTTCATAGGACAAGCTCAGAGATGTCAACCATACCCTCAACATCAACCAATACCACAGGGACAACCAGTCCCAAATATACCTCCCTATGGACCAAGAGGACCTTAGGCACAAGATTTCCCATCAGTGGTAGTCCAACAAGCACAAAATATGGTTCCTAGGGACCAAATTGCTAATATTGTCAGAAAAATGTGTGGACTTATGGCTCAGGGGGTTCAAACTCCTGTGTATAGGAAGCCATACCCAGAATGGGTGGATAAGGTGCATGAATATCCAAGGGGGTTTAGAATACCAGACTTTACTCTTTTTTATGGGAATGGAAACCAGTCAACAATAGAACACATTGTTAGGTTTGCTGCTCAATGTGGTGAATCTACCAATAATGATTACATGAAGTTAAAACTTTTTCCAAATTCTCTAACTGGGACAACTTTTGAATGGTATATTAATCTCACACCTGACTCTATCCAAACTTGGCCGCAAATAGAGGAGGCATTTCATACCCAATTCTTCCAAATGGAGGCAGAAGTTTCCATGGCAGACTTGGCAAGGTTGAGTCAAAGTGATGAGAAGGCTGTTCAATTTATTGCCAAATTCAAAAAAGCACGAAACAAGTGTAGAGTCATTCTACTAGAGCCTGAATTTGTGAGATTGGCTCAAAATAGTTTAGAGTTTAGGCTTCAAAAGAAGTTTGACTCAACTAAGTTTCGAGACTTAGTGAAATTAACCTATAAGGTGTCTAGATATAAATCATTACTTGAGGAAGAACAAGATCGAAGTAATGCATCATACAAGACTTATTATAAAGATCCTAATTATGATATTGATGCAGCAGAGATCATAGGAAAAGAGCCAGTGATTTGTGAGGCATTAGTTCATAAAGACACTACAATAAACCAGCAGTTTAAAAAGAAAGACCTTCATAGGAAATACTCTTTCGATTTAACAAAGGCAGATGACAAAAACTGTATTATTTTTCGGGACAGGATCCAAGAACATATTCGAAAGAGGAGTTTAAAATTCCCAACTAATGCACAGAAAGCTATAGGGATTGACACTAATCCATTCCCAGAGATTGGAGAAGTTATAGCCAATGTTATTGTGCCAGATTTCCAGAACTTATCCTTGAAGGAATTGGAAGAGGTTAATGTGCAGATGCATGTTGCCAGCCAAACTACTAACAAGAAAGATACCAAAGGTTCACCAGCGAATGGGCAGAGCTTTGCAGACCAAAGGGAGGACTCTAATGAGGAGGCACTGGATGATGACTCTCTAGAGGCAGCTGTCATGTAAAAGATGTGTCCCAGATGCAGGTTAAGTTACCAATGGTTGAAAGGACTCCCAATTGATGGAAAAAAATATTACAAGGATGTGCAGAGACGTCCTAAACCAACCATTACTAACAACAAGAGGCTATACCCAACTGGTCCCAGGCAGCAGCCATTCTTGGTTAGACTATCAGCCACTAAAGTGCATTCCAAGGGCAAGAGATCTCTACATGAGTTCAAACCACCCAACTACTACAGGATGGAGGGTAATCATCCTGAGAGGAGGCCTGAAGTGGGCTCAAGTTATGGAATCAGAACCAGAGATTGGCCTCCTAGATCAACCTCAAACAAGATGGAAGGTAACCACCCTGACAGAAGGCCTAAATTAGGCCCAAGACAAGGGATCAAGGCCAAGTAGTGGCCTCCACAAGCAACTTCGAAGCTGGCTTCAAAGGCAGAAAGAGCTAGTTCAGCAACTGAGCTAGTGAGTTCATGGGTACTTGGGGTTCCAGATTGGTTTGTCATGCAGAACAAGCCTGAGGAAATGCCTTCCTAGAGAAATGTTGTTGGAGACCAAGGTAGAATGGTTAAACCTCCCTTGGTGGCTCCAAATAATTGGGTGTCACTAAAGCATCCAAAAACAAAGGAGCCAGATATGGTTCCAGTAATTTTTGGGTCCCAAAGGAGGAAGATCCAGCAAAGGTACACTCAATACCAAAAAGATCTAAAGGAAAGTAGGGAGAGTTTTTCATTGGCCCAGCCAAAAGACCAGACAGAGGAAAGAGAAAGTCCAAAATTAGACCATAGTCCAAAATTGACTCCTCAGAACAGAAGACGTTTCAGCAAAGAGTAGTTGACTAAAGTTCACTCTGAACTGAAAGCCAAGGAAAGATCCAGCTTAACAGATCTTAAAAAGGCCTTGATGGAAAGCGACAGTGAGACAGAAGGAGAAGTTGACCTAAGCCAAAGAAAAGAAATGATTAAGGAGAAGATGTTTGAAGCCTTCATGGCTGAACAGACATTTTTGGTCAAAAAACCAGCAGGAACAGATCATTCGAAGGAAGTCACTAGTACTGAAATGCCAGAATGCAGCATGGAAGATGCTTCTGAAATAATTGAACAAGTTAGCCTGGAAAAAAAGCAAGTGCAGCCAGTAGTTCAGTTTGGCTCATTTCCTCCAGTGTTAGTGAAATAGGTGCATACACTACCACAAGAGTTCTAGGCTAAAGATGGAAATCAAGAAGGTCAGGAGATTGACCCTATTCCAGTTTCTAGTGAAGATTCACATGTTAGTTTGGTTCAAGATGAATCTGAAGTGGCCACACCAATGGAAACTGAGGACGAGAGTAAGAAAGAAATGAGTATTAATCTCTCATATCCTTTTAAGTATCTCACAACATCCATGACACAATATGTCAAGCCCTTGTATATCAAGGCTTTTTTCGATGGGATACAGATGAATAGGGTATTGGTGGATAATGGGGCAGTAGTGAACTTGCTTTCGAAATCCTCTTTGAAAAAATTAGGGAAAATGAATCCCAGATTAATCCCAGCCAACATAACCATTGCTGGTTTTACTGGGGATAAGCAGATGGCTCAGGGTATTTTGCCCATCAACCTGAGTGTGGGAACCAGAGATTGCATAACGGCATTCTTTGTTATTGATAGTAATGCTAAGTATAATGTTTTACTTGGTAGAGATTGGATTCACACCAACAATTGTGTGTCTTCCTCTCTACGTCAGAAGATAACGATGGCCTTATGCAACGGAGAGATATAGGAGATCAATGCAGACCCTCAACCTTTTGTTGCATGTGCTGGCTTTGCAGAGGCCAAGTTGTATACTGAAGGAATGACACCACTCAGTCTATTAAGAAAACCTGATGGTTTAGCCGAAGTGACGACTGATGAAGAAGTAGCACACCTGAAGCATTTGGTACAGGAGAGTGCTGATGAAGAATTCGTCATCAAAGATGATAATGATGCCTAGTTGTAGGCAAGAACATAAAACCCAAGAAGCCAGACCCTTGGCTTTAGTTAAATTTTCAGCATTGGACTTAAAATCAATAGTCTAAAAGGTTCAAGAATAAGAGAAGAAAGCCATGGTAGTTGGCTGTAAGCAGGAAAAACAATAGGTCAGACCTTTGACCTTTGATAAATACTGTGCATTGGACATCAAAACAAAAGTCCAGAAAATACAAGAAGAAGCCCTATGGACAGACTTTGTCTATGAGGAAGAAGGCAAAGATGTTGAATCAGAGAAAATGGGAGCAGAATAAAGCAAAGAAATTGCTTCGAGGATAGAAGAAATCAAAAGAGAAGCATTAGTGAGTTCTCAAATACAAGACCCCTTGGAAGAAGTTAATTTAGGGGAAGGTTTTGCACAATAACCCACATACATCAGTGCTTGGTTAAGTGCTCTTGATAGGGGGCCAATAATTGATGGTCTTAAAGAGATATAAAGATTGTCTTGCATGGTCTTATAACGAACTGCTAGGCTTAGATAGGTCATTAGTGGAACATAGGCTCCCTATGAAGCCTAATTTCAAGCCATACAAGCAAAAGCCAAGAAGAATAAGTCATGAAGTGATTCAGAAGGTCAAGGAGGAAATTCTTAGGCTCCTCAAAGCAGGCTTTATTAGAACAGCCAAATATGTTGAATAGCTATCCAATATTGTGCCTGTGGTTAAAAAGAATAGTAAAATGAGGATATTCATCGATTTTAGAAACTTGAATTTAGCAACTTCAAAAGATAAGTACCCCATGCCCATAGTAGACTTACTAGTGGAAAGTTCAGCAGGGCACAACATTTTATCTATGATGGATGGGCATTCTGGTTACAACCAAATCTACATTGCAGAGGAGGATGTCCATAAGACAACATTAAAATGTCCTGCGAACATTGGCACCTTTGAATGGGTTAAAATGCCATTTGGCCTAAAGAATGCTGGGGCTACATATCAAAGGGTAATGAACACTATCTTTCATGATCTCATTGGAGGGTATTTAGAGTATTACATTGATGACATTGTAGTAAAATCCCAGTCCATGGAGGAACATTTGGTTCACTTGAAAGCAGCTTTCGAAAGAATGAGAAAGTTCAAGTTAAAGCTTAATCCTCTCAAATGCGCTTTTGGTGTATCAGCTGGAAACTTCTTGGGTTATGTAGTACACAAGAAGGGAATGCAGATTGATCAGAATAAAGTCAAAGCCATCATTGAAGTCAAGCCTCCATCAAGTAAGAAAGAAGTGCAAAAATTCCTTGGACAGGTTAATTTTCTTTGAGGATTTATTTCTAACACTACAGGGAAAACTAAAGTATTTTCTTCCTTATTAAGGTTGAAAGATGAAGAGGAGTTTGTGTAGACAGTAGAGCATCAAATTGCTTTCAAAGGAATTAAAGCGTACTTGGCCAAGCCTCCAGTGCTGATGCCACCAAAGAGTGATAAGCCCTTGAAGTTTTACATTGCTGCAGCAGAAGATTTATTGGGAGTTTCTTAGCCCAGGACGATGAAGAAGGCAAAGAACAAGCATTTTATTACCTTAGCAGGTTTTTAAATTCTTGTGAATGTAAATATTCAGTTGTAGAAAAGTTATGCTTTACATTATATCTTGTTGCAATGAAATTAAGATACTATCTGTTGCCTACAATTGTCTTGGTAATTGCAACTACAAATTTGGTTAAGTATATGTTATCTAGACCTATGTTGAAAGGAAGAATTGGCAAATGGATACTAGCCTTATCAGAATTTCATCTAGAATATATCCCCCAAAAAGCAGTAAAATGACAAGTTTTAGCTAATTCCTTAGCAGATCATCCATATCAGGCAAAAAGCCAAGAGATAATGGATCTTGGTATGGTTAATATTGAGTCATGGCAAATGTGGTTTGATGGATCAAAAGCCAATGGTCTAACTGGAATTGGTGTTGTGATTAAGTCACCACAGGGGGTAGAAACCACACATGGTTTTAGAGTTAATGAAATTACTTGTTCCAATAATCAAGCTGAATATGAAGCTTTAATAATGGGACTGGAAATGCTTACTGGATTACAAGCTCATGCAGTTGATATATTTGGGGATTCTCAATTGGTGGTCAACCAAGTGAAAGGAATTTTCAAATGTCAAAATGCAAGCATGTTGCCATACTATGTTGTTGTATTACATTTGCTTTCTCAGTTTCAAATAGCAAATATGACTTATATCCCAAGATTTATGAATAACAAAGTCAATGATGTAGCTCAGAAAGCTTCGAATTTTAGGAGAAGGGATGACACTCAAATGAACATAAGTCAAGCAGCATATCAAAAATTAATACCACCCTTAACTAAAAGGAATGTGGTGTTAGAAGTCAATCATAATGACTTACAAGATCAAGATTGGAGGCATCCAATAATACATTACCTAAGTGGCCCATCTTCGAAAGGCAGCAAAAAGATCAAATTACAATCTATGCAATACATAGTATATGGTAATGCTCTTTACAAAAGAAGAGCAGATTGGGTTATTATTGGAATGTCTAGGGCCAAATGAGGCACTGACAGCCATGGCTGAAGTTCATGAAGGCGTCTGTGTTACTTATCAGCCTGGTGTGAAGATGAGATGGCTGCTTCAAAAACATTCCTACTATTGGCCAACCATCCTTAAAGATTGTATAGAGTATGTTAGAGGTTGCCAGGCATGCCAAAAGCATGGCATGATAAGACATATACCAATAACTGATTTATATGCAGTTGTGAAGCCTTGGCCATTTAGAGAATGGGCTATGGATATGATAAGGAAAATACATCCACCCTCTTCAAAGCACCATTGTTTTATCTTAATGGCCACAAACTACTTCACTAAGTGGGTCGAAGCTAAACCATATAAGGCTGTAGACCAAACTGAAGTTATTAGATTTATAAAAAATTTGATTCACAGGTTTGGCATCCCACAAACCATAACTGTGGATAATAGGACTGTATTTGATGGGAAGATAGTAAAGTCTTTCGTGACAGAGTTTGGAATTAGCCTTGTTAATTCTACCGCTATTATGCACAAGCAAATGGTCAGGCATAATCATCTAATAAGTCTTTTAAAAAAGGAATACAAAGAGTTATAGAAAACAATCCTAGGGATTGGCATAACTTGCTGTTGGATGTATTATGGGCTTATAGGACTTCTCCAAGATCAAGTACAGGAGTTACTCCTTATGCCTTAGTATATGGGCATAATGCAGTGTTACCTATAGAAATTAACATCAAGTCCTTGAGGGTGAGATACCAGGATCAGTTAGTTCCTGAGCAGTACCATTAGAGCATGTTCTTGGAATTAGAAAATGTGGTTGAAGGTAGAATTTTGGCATTAAATAGCATTCTTTTCCAAAAGAAGAAAGCAGCTAAAAACTATAATAAGAAAGTCAAGCACATTAACTTTGATGAAGGTGATTTGGTATGGAAGACAATACTCCCAATAGGAATTAAAAGCCATAAGTTTAGCAAATGGTCACCTAATTGGGAAGGACCATATCAAGTTCATAGAGTCTTGCCTTGAGGAGCATACCATTTGAGAAATTTGAATGGGTATGTACACCCTAAGAAAACTAATGGCAGATACTTGAAGCCTTATTATCCAACTGTATGGGAAACACAAGGAGTATAGTAAATGCTAAACACGAGAAGTATGAAAACACTCAAATAATAAATAAAAAATTCATTTCATAAAGAGTTAAGTACATGCAGCCATAGATTGGCCCAAAAGTCAGTACAATGTTTCAGTTGTTCCCTTACAATTGATTCTCTACTCTTAAGGGATGGGAACAACTGGATGGCTATAGTCATCTCCTGCCTTCGATCAGCCAATCCTTGGTTGGTGATTTGTAGCATCATGGCAATTCGATCCAAAGCCAGGTTAACTGCTGATAACTCTTTCTCTAGTTAAGCTTTCTTCTTCAAAAGTTAGGCTCGAAATTGGAAGATAGAGGAATGTTGTTATTTCAATTCAGACACTTCAACATGTATATGGGAAACAAATTCCTGGTCTCTCAACAATTTCTCCTCTGCAGCTTTGGCAACATGGTAGATATTGACATAAAAGTCAATAGTAGCCGCTGCCTGAGATAAGTGACTTGAAATGGCCATGTTAGATTGCTCAATGACCTTGCAGCACTAGAGGAAACCATTCTTGATAATAGGTCTTTGCAATGCTTTGAATGGGATCCTTGAGAACATTGTCAGCAACTCCAAACAAATGCCCAAATCCAGTGAAGGTGAGGAAGCCCTACTGACGGTTGAAGAGCTCTCAAAAATTTCCAAGAGAGAATCAACTAGAACCAATAGCTCAGTTTCATTACTAGCTGTTGAAATGGTAGAAGGCATGTCAAAAAGGCTAGACAGTCTAGCTTCAAAAATGTCTATCTCTTCCATTGACATTGTGTAGACACCCCAATTTTGACCACTCGTAAGACTTAGGCACTTTATTCCGAACACTCAATGATGAAAGTTACACTGTGCAATCTTTTAAATTCTCAGTGAAGAAATTTGGATTCAGGCTCTATTCCCAAACCTTGCACCCCATTTTAGCCAAAACTATTTTAAATCAAAACCCTCTTTCAAAATATTTGTCCAAATGCTTCTACGATGTTCCGAGGCTCGCATTTCATTTAAAACTGCACTTGTCGGTAAACCGAGTAAGGACGAAGTATAAATAAATGAAAGGGAGGTGAACTCTTTGAAAACAAAAAATCTTTCAAACATCTTGGTTAAAGGTTTGGAGTTGAAGAAAATTGGAGGAAAGAGAAGAAAACTAGTTGGGGAGAAGTTGGGTATAAAACCGTTAAGAGAAAATTGAGCAACCTTCACTAAAATAGGCATATCTCTTAGCACACTTAAAATTTAGATGTGAGGCCACCTCCATTGGAAAGAGGACTTCTGGAGCTTCATTTTAGACTCAAGAATCACCTAAAACCAAGTCCGGATGAGGGAGATATGGCTGTTTGAAGTTAGGCATAAATCCGATAAGGTCAAAACTGAGCAACCTTCACTAAAATAGGCATATCTCTTAGCACACTTATAATTTAGATGTGGCCTTACCTCCATTGGAAAGAGGACTTCCGAGGCTTCATTTAAGACTCAAGAATCACCTAAAACGGAGTCCAGATGATGGAGATAGGCTTGTTTGAAGTCGAGCCTGAATCCAGATTCTGAAGTCCGATTAGACCTCACCGAGGTCATGCCGCCCCTTTTGAATTTTCAAAGCTGTCCAAATGTGCTGATATTTTGAGGAGCAGCAGCTCAAGGCCTATAAATACAAGGCTCAAAGTGACGTTTTAAGGGAGAAAAAAAAAACATTATCAAGAGTTAAGAAAACAATATCAAGTTAGAAATATCAACAAAGAGAAATATCAAGGTGTTAGGCAATATCCAAGAGTTGAAACCATCTTTGTTCTTCCTTGTTCTTCCATCCATCCATACCATACAAGAGCTTGAACTTGGATCTTGATTTGAGAATTGAAAATCATACTCAAACTTGAGGGTGCTTTGGAATCAAGTTTGATTTACAACAAGAACACTTTTCTACAAGAGGTAAAGCTTCCTTACTTTCATTTCAGTCTTTGTTCATCTTTTTCTTGTGTTTTTCATATTATTTTAGTACTATTTTGGGACTGTTTTGAGGGCTGAAACTTGTGATTAAAAGCTACCCAAAGGTGGAGGGGTTAATCACCCTTCTTTGAACCTTATTCCAAGCTTGAATCCTTGTGTTTCCCACTTGTTTTTGCTAATTTTTCCCACTATTTTAGGGCTGTTTTGGGGCTGTTTTTCAACATCTAAACTATGTGATTTGAAGTTATAAAAGTGAAGGGGTTAGCCACCCTTCTTTCTACTTGTTTACTAACTTGATCCTATTTAATTTTGCTCGCTTTCTATAGTTTAATTTCAGCACTATTGTATGCTATTTAGGGGGCTGTTTAATTTATTTCAATGATTTATGTTTTAAATATCAAGTTTGTTTGTACTAACCAATTAATCAACTTCGCATAATCATCTCGGCAACCTCCCTCCATTCTTTGCTTATTTCGATTAAAAAGTTGTGAAAATTAAGATTGTGGTTCAAGTATAAGAAAGGAACTCTTCCATGCTTAATAGTTTAATCTTTTCGGAAGTTCATTACCAAAGGTATAAAACACTCTATGCTTAATGGTTTAATCTCTTTAGAGATTCACTACCAAAGGCATAAAACGTTTTATACTTAGGAGATTCATTACCAAAGGTATAAAACGTTCTATGCTTAATGATTTAATCTCTTTGGAGATTCACTACCAAAGGCATAAAACGTTTCATGCTTAGGAGGTTCATTACCAAAAGTATACAACGTTTTATGCTTACTGATTTAATCTCTTAGGGGATTTACTACCAAAGGCATAAAACGTTCTATACTTAACGGTTTAAATTCTTTGGAGGTTCACTACCCCAAATGTATACATGTTCTTATACTAAAGCACAATCTTTTATTTTTCATTTCTCTTTATTCATCAATGTGTTTACTTTTAAGGGATTACTTGACCCTTGGAAATACCAAGGAAAGTGTCATTATCACTTATTATCAAGTTTGGATTTCAAGTCATTATCACTCAAGTTTGGGTTTTTTTAAGTCATTATCATTCTTTTGAGTTTGACTAATCCTTGTTGCACATCTTGAGTTTGACTTGAAATCCCTTATCGCTTGTAAATAAGTTTGACTCTTCCTTTGTAATTTTTCCTGAAGAAAATAAGATTTGTTTCTCGGGTTAAGTTGATACTTGTTTCTCTTTATTTCATTTTGGACTTAGTGGACGTAAATATCACTTTTGCACAAACAGGAAAAAAGATAAAGAAATGGAAATGTAATAAAAAAAAAAAAGGCTAATAAAATTAGTTAAAATTGGATTACAATCGACATAAAGAACCAATATGATTAATTGAATTCGGTCGGGACGTTATACCGAGTTTATTGTGTTAAGGCTTGTCTTACATCAATTCATGATAATTTGATGAACCTTGAAGCGTCTCTACTACCCTTCTTGAATTCACTTCATGATAGGAGGGAGGGGTGGTTGTTTATTCATTGCATTTATTGATCATTGTCCAAATTGTATCCGATATCATCAAGCAATCAACTTGCTAATTGATGGTTTTGGAGATGATTCCAACCCTCTCTTGAGTATTTTTATGATAGAGAATGGTAAAAAAAAAAAAAGACAAACATGGCTAGGAATACTCTATCTGCTCTGTTTCACCTCAGGAACAAAAAACAGATTTTCACAAGAAAACAAAATATTTGATTTATTTGGGGCTTGACTGAGTCGCGTTTTGGGGTCGGCAAAACTGCAAAACAATACACTTTTGGTCGAAAGCAGTAACTAGGGGTGAAACAGAACAAATCCCAGCAAAGCGAACAAAAAAATTCATGAGGAGCATCGAGCAATCATTGCATATTATTATTGTAATAAATTAGATAGCCCCTTTCATTTATTAGTCATTCGGCTTTGTAATAATTATTTATTCAGACATTTGGACATTCGGACCCTCCTTCGCGAGGACAAATATGTAATAAGTTATATGTCTTCCAACCCCCATTCTTTCTCCCTTTTATTTCACTGCTTATGATGGTTAGATTAGGGATATCATGTTTAATTAGCATTTTGCATGATTTGCATCCATTCGTTTACATGCATAAAAGTTCGGCTCATCATATTATTCAAATGTCAAATTCAAACTCTTTACTTGCATACATGCGCTATCACAGGCCTTGAATTGACTCGCATGCCATACTAGTAGCTGAACCTTAATTGCAAGTTGCATGTGTTGCAGTAGTCATTAAATTAGGATCATGCATTTTTTTTTTTTCTAACTATTTGCTTTCTTTTTGGACTCGCCTTCGAACATTAAGGTAAGCATTTTTGCTTTAGCATATTGCATAAGTGTAAATGCTATCATATCAAACATACTACCATGAGGCTAACTGCTTATTTGATATACATATTTGAATGCCTGTGGATGAAGGCTAATCACTTGAATTGGGATACTTTGATTCATGTATATATGAGATCACCATTTTAAGTGATATATATTCAAAACACTTTTGTTTCAAAACAAACATGAAATCAAACATTCCAACTTTTCGTGAAATTAGTCTATACTTGTATGTTATATATAGAACAAGAGCATATACTGTACATAAAAAACTACATCATGATTAATAGAGGCTGATATTTAATCGGGTGAGTGGGGTGTTCAATTATTGAACTTCCCCTCTTATACCTAAGTTCCCGAACCAAGACACTTTGGTAACGACAGACTAATAGCCTTTGGCACGAGTCATGGGTTTCCTAAATTTCCCAAAATAAATATTTAGGTGGCGACTCTGATATTTGGCGAAGCAGTCCATTTTTGGCATTTGATTCAAACATCGATTTTCTAAAAGAAATTGCTGGATTTGGACTCTTTTTACGTTTTCACTATTTCACATTGCACTTGTGAAATCAGAATCAAAACCAACACAAGTAAAGTCCAAACTGTAAGCGCTATTTATTCTTTCGAAAGGGGACGCAAAAAGCCGAGCTACACATTGGTGGTACAGAAAGGGCTCTAGTGGTAGGAAGAGATGGCTACATAGGGATAGGAGAGGAAGATGAAGTGTCCCTAGCAGTTTCCATAGTCCTGGCCATCAGTAAGTCAAGAGAAAAAGGGCTAGAGCTAGATAGTGATGGTGGACAAAGAATTGGTGAGCTGCCAGTATCTTCTCTGAGGGAATCAACTATTACTAGAGATGAAGTAACAACTGAGATCTCCTCAGGAGGGAAAGGAGCAGCAAGGATTGCAGGGAGAATAAATTGGGCTAAGTTAAAGGTTAGAAGAGGAGGTATGGAGTTAAGCCAAAGGATAAAGATATAAGAATGCTTTGCCTCAAAAAGGGTATGAAAAGTGTAGAACCAAGAAGTGGGAGTATTGCCTGAATGAGCTCTACACTTAGAGGCACTTTAGTGTCAATCTTCTTTTTCTTTTTTGAGGATGCTTCTAATAGTTTTTCAATTTTAGTTGAAACTGAAGAAGTCCTTATCGAAGGAGAATGTAGAGTAATTATTGTTGCAAAAGAAGAAATACAAAGCAATGTTAAGTTTCAGTATTGAAAACCTGAGACACAAAAGAAAATTACTAGTTTCAGAAATGGTAGCAATGGTTGGAGAACTTCGAGGGGTATAATGTTCAGCAGTTTGTTGCCTCCTTACAGTTTCTCTTTGGAATGCATTAACAGCAACAGCTTCATCCCTAAGCATTTGCTGTTGTCTCCTCTTCTCAGCCCTCTGGAACACAATGATCTCTTTGGAGTGTTCCACTTCCACTGCTTTAACAAATGTTCCATGAATAGGATCTCCAGTGAAATCAAAGAGAGAGACCGTTATTTTCTTCTTTCTTTTTAATGGTGTCTCCTACTCTTTCTCTGCTTCCTTTTCTCCCACGTGAGCCTCAGGTACCTCCTCTTCAGGATCAAGCAAGAGCTTTCTTTTCCTTTGTTGTTGCTGCTTGCTCTTGAGAAGATTTAAAGCTTGAACTCTTTGAGGAGAGTCTCCTTGTAAGGTACCTACACCACCTACACCAAAGAAGGAACTATAAGTAAAAAGCAAAAGCATCATAAAGAAAGAGAAAAGAAAAGAAACAGCAGTGCATACCTTTCTTCGAAGCAACTCGAGTGACTCTAGGAAGAGGTGAGGCAGCAGGAGCAGACTTTGTGGTAGCAGGGGTAAGAGCTGGGGTAGCATGAGCAGTGGAGGAAGTAACAATGCTAGTCCCTTTGGACTTGGCTTGAGGCACATCTAGTACCACTAATAGATCTTGAGGAGAAATGGCCAAGTACACCTCCATATTGGTCATCCACCAATTCTAGTACCTTTTCAGTGTGTTGCTTTGGGGAATAAAGGGTAAGTATTCAAAATCAATCAAGTCTTGGATAAACTTGGAGGTTGCCTCTTCTAATTTGGATCTAGGAACTTTCAATTCTCTATTCGTAAGGTTTGAGTTGGACTGACTGCAGAGAGGGATAGGGATCCCTTGAGAGAGTCCAAATTGCCTAGCAAATTGGGCAGAGCAATAGGGCTCAGAAATACACTTATAAGCTCTGGAGTTCATGGTGCCAATGAATAGCTCCCTCGGGATCAAAATAGAAGCCTACATACTTCTGTGCTGAGGCATAGAGCAGGACCTATCATTCAAAAAGGTCCTCAACTAGGCTGGGCCAATATTGGCTTCAAAGAGGCAGAAGAAGTTGTGAGAAGAAAAGGAAGCTGGGAGTTGGTGAAAGAAAGAAAAGTAGAAGGCAAATTTGAAAGGATAAAGAGAGACATTGGCTAACTTCATGCCATAAGTGGTAGGGTTTGGTATTAAAAACTTTAGACACTTAGAATGCAAATCAGTGAAGTATGCAAAAAAACCGGAGTTGGAGTATCCAAAATGGGCCTCCTTGATTGGCATCCATGGGTTTTTCACAAAAGAGGGAACAAGCTCTGTAGACATGGCCCAAAACATATGGAGCTAAGGCCACCTGTTTATGCAAAACAAAGGCTTTGGCAAGAGGGGCAAACTTAGGCATAATCCTTTGAGGAGAAGTACAGAAGAGGAATTTGCAAAGCTAATACAATAAAAAGGAAAAGAATTCCCTATCAGTCACAAGGCCTTCCCTTTTGTTCTCAGTCTTGACAAAGTCACTATAGGATGAGTTTAGAGGAGGAAGGGAAAAAGGGATTCTGATGTCAGGGTAGTTTGGACCAAAGGAAGTACCAATAGGGGATAATCCTAATAGATGACAGATGTCAAGGACAGTAAGATCCATTATACCATATCTAAATTGGAAGAAATTAAAAGCAGAATTCCAAAAACAAAGAGCATCACGTATTAAAAATGGGTCCTCCGAAATGGTGAACCTGGACAATTGAAGGGCATCGAAGAGGCAAAGTTCCTAAAGATCCAGTGTCCTAGCAGGGACGACCCGACCATACCATTCCTCCCATTCTGGTCTTACTATGGGCCAGCAGCTATGGGGTCGGTTCACTCTCCAGCTTCCCCAATCAAGACCACCTTCATAAATGAGGCAATAGTCTGCCAAACGCGGGTATAAAGCTGGAAGCTGAGTAGGGACCTCTTTAAAAATAGGCCCAAGCACATATTCATGTTGCTCATGGCGACGGGGAATGAAAATATGCCCACCAATAGCACTTTTCTCGCCGGCTTTGTATTTCTCACACTCTTCAACAATGATCCTTTTTAAGGCTATGGACAAACTCACACACTCCACGACTGGTATCTTCGAGGAGGAAGAAGCCATTGACAGAAGTTTTCAGAGGACGAATGGTAAAGAAGATGAGAGATCAATAGAAATGGAGGGTTTGTGTGTTGGGCAAGCAAGTAAGTTAAAAGCACGAAAGGAAAAGGTTTTTAAACCTTTCTGTCCGAAAAATGCCCAATCAGTTTAAATGGGTAGAATTCATAAAGAAGTACTGAAGGTACGGATACGAAAAGTTTCTCTTAAGAGTGATCGTTTGGGAGGGAAACGTATCTCAAACACTCATATTAGCTTCGAAATCAAATATTTGGCTTCGAAGCCAAGTTTTGGCTCCGAAGCCAAATGACAAACATCCAGCTAAGGCTTCAAAAGTAGGAAGTTGACTTCAAAGTACGTTTCATACCTAAGAGTACAAGAATGCTCAGGTGTTTGTTTGCTTCATGGGGGTTAACGACTTGCTTTAGGTTTCTTATTGAAAGTAAAATCCTTAGAAGTAAAATTTTAAGTACTCTGCAGCTAGAAGTTGTTTGTTTTAGACTTCAAAGTTGCAAAAAACCAATATTTGGTTAAGTAGTGAAAGAACACAAAGGGACTCACTTTTTTATAATAAAACAGTACAATCCCTAAGGGAAGTTTCCATATTTTGAAAAACGTAGACTGTGTTTTCGAAACAAAAATAATTAGTTCGAAACTGTTGATTGTGTTAACCATATGATTGGAATGAGAAGACCTAAGGCAAAGATTGTCAATTATACTCCATATGCTGGAGATATTCAAAGTAGGTTTCTAGTATTCCATTAGAAATGTTCAAATCGCGTTTCGAAGGACAAAATTGATAAATTCGAAGCTATGATTTTGTTTGATTTGGGAGGATAGAATGGTTACAAATATACAATTGGAAAATAAAGTCAGACCATGTCGAATAAAGAAAGGAAAACCTAGCTTTGTTAATATGAAAGTAATTACATTAGAAAGCCTTCTTGGCTACAAATTCAATTTCATAAAAATAAGGAATAGAAAGAATAACAAGGTCATGGAATTTGTTCCAACAGTGGTTAATGAATTTATGTTCCTTTTTTATTCTGTCCTCTATTCTCTCCAAGCTGGGTTGTTGTAGCTGATATGTTCTTATTTGATGAAAAAGATGTTCAACTTTCATTTCGAACTCTGTTTCCTTCAATCCTTGTTCCATTTCATCCATATCTAGATCATCCCAGTATGCAGAATCTTTATTCTTGAAGTCATTATATTCATCGATAAGGTTCTCTACTTCATACTGGGTGTGAATTCGATAGGCTGAGATTTTGTCCAAAGATTGAGTGGTGGCCAAAGAAGTTTGAGAAGTAGTAGGAGTTGCTCCAAAAACATCTGAAGTTCTGCTTGAGCAATGGGGTTGAGAACATGACCCCAAGTCATAATGTCACAAGTCCATCAAAAGTTCTTTAGAGAAATATCACCTCCAAGAACATTGAAGGGCAAGTGAGAAAAGGTTGCAAACAAAAGTTGAGCTTGATGTCACTCAAATATAGTAGGGAGAGGTAGAGGTTGATTGGAAGGAAGAAACTGATTCTCAAAGAGAGTAAGTCTCAATTCTTCCATCCAGTGAGGGTTTTGAGGAAGAGAAGGCGCAGGAGGATCCATCCCAAAGGAAAAAGGGAACTAGGGGTTATTCACACATTCAAGCCAGTCAGAGGAGCAAAATTTTGCCTTCTAGGCTAAGAATGACGAGTTGTATCCTTGTGCTTCGTCTGGACGAGGAGTTGCCCGCACTATCTTCGTAGGCATGAAAGATATGTACCACGCTATAAGTAAGTTGTCTTCCAAATTGCGTCGGCAATCGATGGATACATAGGGGTAAACCACCGAGCTCTGAGCAAAATGAGGGAAAGACAGAGGATTAGTGAATTTGACGAATCGATGGTCAATTTGTTCTCTTAGCTTGGATTCATCAGGTTCTGGCCAGTTTTCCCAGCTAGAAGCTTTAGAAAAAGAAAAGGAAGCAGCAGCCTCATCCCAGGCAAAAGGTTTTGTGGTAGAAGAAAAGCGTCCAATATCCATTTTTGCAAAGTCTTGGACTAAAGAATTGTGAACAATAGGTTCTTAATCCAAAGGTCGATAATTTGCAAAAGTTTCCATGACTTGAATAAATGGAGATGGATAGGTGTGGCTAATAAATGCATGAAAGTTCTTTCGAGGGCAAACATCATTATCTAACAACTCTTCGTATGCTTGATCTATGTCAGAGAAGGTTTGTTTGGCCATGCGAATTGTATCAGTCTTTTCGAATGCTCAGATAGTAAGAAATGTTCAAGGTGTAGAATTTAAAGCAGTGCAAACATTGCAATGATGGACGACGGTTGCAATTCTAAGAAGATGCAAAATCCATACACGTCCTAGGACGTGGGTAAAGTGCCTTGATCCACTAATATCACCAAGTATTAGGTATATTAGTGGGGGGGTAATCTTGGCTATATAATTTGTATAAGCCAATCACAATCCAACACGTGGCATGAAAAGGGCAATTTTGGGAGTTAATACAAGTTGCCAACCATGGTCAGACACGTGTCAGCCCATGTTGGTAATAATGGGTCTACGTAATACTGGAATGATTGAGAGATATAAGATGATGTGGCCTAACGGTTACTCACAAGGTTCAAATTCAAAATCATGAGGAAAGCCTAACTGTAAATGTGGCGTAGTGGTATTGATTGTGAGAGAGCATATTCATCAATCATGCAGGGACGTTTCGATGGTTAGAAGCCCACTTCGACGGTTATCATTAAGAAGTATAAATAGTAGAGAAAGCCCTAGAAATGAGGGTCCAGACTCATATCAAAAAATTAGTTTTATTTACTTTATTTTCCTTCCAGTTTTTACTGTTCTTTACATTTCTGTGCTTCAAATTCCTGTACTACATTTCATTCATAAGAGTAGTTTCAAATAACTTGTTGCTGTAAACCTCTACGAGGCTGGGTCAGATTATTGTAAGTTTTTTATTTTACTTAATGAAATTATGAAATTATTCTTCACTTAGTTGTTATTTACTAAATTCTCCTAAACAAACTACCGGTAAAAATTCTCTTTATTGAGGCTGAAAGAACTAAAACACAATCGTCTGATAATTGGTTGTCAATTAATCTTTTGTAACAACTGATTGATCCTTTCTGACACGCTTAAAATTACAATACTAACTTTCGAAAGTCAAAAAAGTCAACAAACTTTGTATTAGAATATGAGAAAATAAAAAAAGTGTAGGTGTCGTTTGGTAACACTTACGTTTTCAGTTTTCTGTTTATATTTACAAGAATTTGAAAAACTCAAATAAAAAGTTGTTTGGTAAATTTTTTATTTATAAATCAGTGGTCTCAGTTTATAAATTTGGCCAAAAAATGTAAACTCAAAAAATGTGTTTCTGTTTTAAGTTTTGAGCTTTTTTTTTTTTTTTTTTTTTACCACCCAACACTAGCCATCACCCACCACCATTTTCCACCACCGTCTTCTACTACCACCACCCACCCCCCACTACCAGCTACCACCACCACTCACCACCTACTTGCCACCACCACCCACCTGTCACCCACTCGCCGTCACCACCACCACCACCACCCACCTACTAGCCACCCGCCACCACCCACCACTCGCCTCTACCATCCACCGCTGGCCACCACCACCTGCCACCTATCCACCACCACCCGCCACCTACCCACCACCACCACCCACCACCCGTCACCACTAGCTACCCATCACCACCAGCCATCTGCCACCCACCCGTCACCACCACCCACCACCACCACCCGCCACCCACTTGCCACCACCACCCGCCACCCACTACCACCACCACCACCACCACCACCACTTACTCGCTACCAGCCACCAACCGCCACCGTCAGCCACCCACCCACCACTACCACCAGCCACCTACCCGCCACCACCACCCACCCGCCACCACCCGCCATCCGCCACCCGCCTGTCACCACCACTACTACCACCCACCACCCGCCACCGTCACCCACCCACCCACCATCACTACCTGCCACCTACCCCCACCACTACCCACCTACCACCACCACCCGCCATCTGCTACCCACCTGCCACCACCACCCGCCACCACCACCACCATCATCCACTTGCTACCACCCATCACCCGTCACCGTCACCGTCACCCACCTACCCACCACCACCCGCCATCCGCTACCCACCTGCCATCACCACCCACCACCACCACCCACCACCCGCCACCGTCACCCACTCACCCGCCACCACCCACCACCACCCGCTACCCACCACCCACCGTTACCACTTTTCACCACCGTCTTCCGCCGCCATTTGCTATTTCTCACTCTTTTTTATATTTTTAAAATTTTTTAAACATTTTGTCAATTACCAAACGCGTTTGTAATTTATGTTATTCTAAAAATAAACAAAAATCAATTTATAAAATTTTTGTAAATATACACTGAAAACGTAAATGTTACCAAACATACCCGTAGCATTTGGTCATTGGTAAAACAAGAGACACATGGTATCTACCTAATAATTTTTCTACTTCTCAAGTTATTTATGGTCCGTGGCCATTAAAATATTTAGAGTCCCAATATTTTTTTTTCATAACTGAAGTCATTTATTTGTTTAAATACATCAAATATAATATATTTATAAAAATTAAGTTGATTCTTTTTCTTTTTCTTTTTATCATCA
Source organism: Camellia granthamiana (assembly GCA_036172215.1). NCBI lineage: Eukaryota > Viridiplantae > Streptophyta > Magnoliopsida > Ericales > Theaceae > Camellia > Camellia granthamiana. Next base: position 22,852,685 of record CM069910.1, on the reverse strand, counting down.
AATCATGTATTTAAAAAGATAAATATTAATTGTTAAGTGTGATTATTGTTAATTTAATATATAAAAAAATTATTGATATTTAATGTGTTATAAAAAATAAACGAAATCAAATTATCGAATTAAGATATGAAATGAGTCCCACCGAACCAATAACTTCTGTACAACAATCACGCCATTTCTGTTGGGAACAGAGGGAATTAATTACACCCTTTTTTTTCTTCTTTCTATTCTTGTTCAAAATTTTTATTTTCACTAATTAACTATTTAAATAATTTTTTGAAAGTTAAATTATACCATTGCTCTATATAATTTTTGTGATTTTTTTTTTTTGTCTCCATAACTTTAATTTCATCAATTATAATTACACACTTTGATTTCCACATCAATGCAATCTTTTAATATTTCAAAAACAAAAAATCATACATGCAAAATTAGAGAGATCAAAATAAAAATGTAATTTATTAAGGGGTTGTTTGAGGTGATGTAAATAAATATATTTTTTGACTTTCTAAGAAAAAATATGCAAAAAAAAAAAATAAAGATAATATGACTCAAATAAATACACTTATCCAAGTTTATGTTAGATAGTAACTAAATTTCATCATCTTGTATAATATATACCCAAAGTCAAATAAAATAAAATAAAATGAAATAACCTTCTACTTTTTTCTTGTTTTTGATAGAGGCTATATATATATATATTTAAAACTTGTTAAACCTTAGGTAGTAATTAATTTTAATAAATTTTTTGAGATTTCTAACATTACTTATGTTACCATCGGATTTGGTTTCTTCCCAAGATTAATTAGTTTAGAATATTTAGATTAGTGGCTGAGAAATCATGCAATTGTTTCTCAATTTGTTGGTTTATTTTGATAAGAACAAGTCGTCTGATCAAGAAACAGAGGAGTGAAGAACAAAAAGATAAAAAGTGAGAAGGCAAGAAAAAAGTGAGTGAATAGAGAGAGAAAAACAAAATGGGCAAAAAATATAAAAAGAAATATGAAGTTTGTCTATGGAGCTAAAACATCTTTCATAAATGAGAAATATAATTTACTTGATGACATGAAATCATATCAAACCATTTTTTATTGAAAAATTTACTCATAAGTCTTAGTTTTTGAAACGTTGAACCATTTAGTCCTAAAAGTTTTCTTATACTCCATTTAGTCCCATTTTTACATCAGCCTGATATAAATGATGTAAATGATCTGATGTTTCATTCTATAATTTCAAAATTTATTGAAATCTGATGAACATTAGATGTTTTTCATCCTATATTTTCAAACATTATTGAAATTTGATGAACATTAGATGTTTGAAATCTAATGTTTGTAACATGACTCTGATGTTATTAACATTGTATCTGATGTTATTAACATTGTAATGGGACCTTTCAGTCTATAAGAAAACTTTTAGGACTAAACAGTGCATAAGTTATTAATTTGGGATTTATTGGTGCATCCCCCTTTTTTATTTATATTTTTTTTTTAAGTTGCTAAAACCCTTAGTTTGATTTTTTAAAAATTATTTTTAAATGAATTCTCATTATTTTTATTATTTTTTTAAATATTTTAATTAAATTTTTATAATTTTTAGATGAATATAATCAAGATGCATCTAAAAAGTAAAACAAATTGACTAACAATATTTAAAAAATTACTAAAAACAAATAAAAGTTCGAACAAAAATATGTGTGTATTTTTTTTTTAGAGTTTTCATTTATTTTTAGTAATTTTTTTTAAATTTTTTAGATGCATCTAATTTTGATATATCTAAGAAAATTTTAAAAATTACTAAAATATAAAATATTTCAATAAAAACAAACAAAAATCCATCTAAAAATAATTTCTAAAAATTATAACCGAACAAAACTTTGATTTTTTTTTTTTTTCCGATAACTTAGTTTGTGTTTGTGAAACAATAATTCATTTGTTAAACCTTCAACTTATCTTCTTTTTTCTTTTTGGTAATAATCTGCACTTAGATATACAATTTTTTTATTTTTTTAAAAAAAAATAAACCAGCACTTTGATATACATAATCAAAGTCATAACATTTATACAAATTGCAACCACCAATAATTGCAAAGAATATATCAACCTTCAATAAATCGCACAAATTTCATTTCTTACTTTAAAATGCAAACAGTAAAGTGAAACCAAACAAAACCACAAGCATGTGGCCCAGTGGTTTGTTCATCACTGGGTAAGGTTCTCGGATTTGATTGGATTGGTTCTCGGATTTGAGTCCCGACAACTGCAACACTTCGTGGTTAACGACAGGCACCCACTGCGAGATGAGATTAGTTGCGCCCTCCCCTCCCCCCGGGGACACCACTTAGGAAACCAAAAAAAAAATTTTGGATTTCACAAGACAACCAAAAATTCACACAAAAAAAATTTTAAAAAATTTTAAAAAAAAGAGGAAAAACAATGATTATAATTTAAGCATTAATGATTCATTTATATAAATTTTTTGTTCGAATGTCCCTGAATGAGACTCTTACCGGTAATAAACCAACTCTCATCGATAAGAAACCCATTCAAGAGCGATTTAGACGAAAAATTTATGTAGATGAATCATTGCTTTAATTTAAGCAACCCTTTTAACTTTTAAGTGCACAAACAGTTGAGCACAGCAATCTCAACAGTGAGCCCAGGCCCAAACCCAAATAGCATACCCCACTCAAGCCCTTCACCAGTGGTCTTGAGCCCATCTTCATCTGACTTCTTTCTTCCTCATCTCATCCATCCAGTCTGAATAGCACACTTGCGCTTTGCATGTTACCGTACTCGCTGCCTCGTGGCCCGTAGTTTCTCGGCCTTAAGGCCCAACTTCAATTCCACTTGGTCCAAAATAGCAGGCCCACTAGGTGTGCAATCCAAAAAATAGAGTTTCAATCGGAGATGCCCAAGGATTGGAATGCCTCCTCGAAGCGGGGGATTCTATTTAGACTTCGTTTGGGAATAGGCTATTTTAGTAATTTTTTGACTTTTTACGAAAAGATATGCAGAAAAGTAGAGAGGTGATGTGACTAGTTTTAGTTGACTTTTTGGCTAAAATAGCCAGTCCCCAAACGAGGCCTTACACCCAACAAAATCATTAAGTACTCCAAATTACTAAGTGTGTATTGTTTAATTATTTAAAATTTTATTTTACTCTCATTATATTCTTTTTTTTTTTTCCAAATTACCCTCAAGGTAAATAATAAATAATAAATAATAAACAAACCAAAAAAATTAAATTATTTCAAAAAAATTTCAATACAGAGAATAATTCTCAAATACAGGGAAAAAAAAACCAAACTTATAAGCACATAAGCATTAGAAATACAGAAAAAATCAAATTTTTACATAAGTATTATAAAACTTTCCAATACAGAAAAAAAAAATTACATTATAAATTATCCACAAAAATACTCGTGGAAAAGTAAAAACCAAACTTATAAGCACATAAGTATCAGACATTAACAAGAAATAGTAGTTTTCAAATAATGTACTATTTAAATGACAAAATAAAAACAACTCAAATAATATGTTATTGTTAATCTAACTATTAGGCCCTTTAATTTTTGTCAAAAAAAAAAAACGATATAGAAAATAATTGATGGTGCTCTACAAAAATTGTAAAACCCTTTTATATAAATACTTACCTCCTTTTTGATGGGTTGCGTCAAAAAACTATTTTAATTATTATTTTCATCTATTTTTTGATTTTGTTCAAACTTTCTTATAGGGTTTAGGGTTTAGGATTTCAAAATAATAAAAAACAATGATGTTGATGATGACGGTGAGTTTTGGTCGGGTGGATTGGAGTTTTGGAGGAAGAAGAAGAAGAAGAAGAAGAATGAGGAGGAGGAGGAGAATGAGGAGAAATAACTTTGATTTCTTGGGAAAGAAGATATAGAAATTTGAATAGGAATAATTGATTAGGGTGTATCATGAAGAAAAAAAAATTTATTTTAGGATTTAATATGTGTTGTCTTTATCAGTAAATTCATATTAAGATATAAAAGGAATTAAAATTTATAAATTTAAATTAGACGTACTAAAACATATTTTAGGTTCAAATAGAATCCCCTCGAAGCTCTTCTATATGTTCTTAGAGATAAGCCCTGGAACATCCTTATGTATGTGAAATGAAATGCCCATTTCTAGAAGTTGTCTGTTGATGGCGTAGTCGCTATGAGGGAGAATGGTTTGGGCCGCTGAGGCCAACTCGAATAACAGTTTCTCAACCCCGGGCACCAGGTCTGACCCAACTATAACTGCAGCCGCACCATCACTAATTAGGACTTAGCTCACAAGGTTGTCGAGATGGGTGTCACTAGGCCCATGTAAGATGGTTACAGTGATCTTAGAGCACACGACCAAGACCCGAGCAACTCAACAAGGTCATTAGCTACGCAGAGCACCATGCCACCGGCATAGCAATACATCATGAGCTCGCTTAACTGATAGGCTAAGGCCAAGGAAAAGCAAAGTGGGCAAAAAATATAAAAAGAAATATGAAGTTTGTGTATGGAGCTAAAACATCTTTCATAAATAAGAAATATAATTTACTTGATGACATGAAATCATATTAAACCATTTTTTATTTATATTTTTTTTAAGTTGCTAAAATCCTTAGTTTGATTTTTTAAAAATGATTTTTAAATGAATTCTCGTTATTTTTAATTAAAACAAATAAAAGTTCGAACAAAAATTTGTGTGTATTTTTTTAGAGTTTTCGTTTATTTTTAGTATTTTTTTTTTTTAAACTTTTTTGGATGCATCTAATTTTGATATATCTAAAAAAAATTACTAAAATATAAAAAAAATTCAATAAAGACAAACAAAAATCTATCTAAAAATAATTTCTAAAAACTATAACCGAACAAAAATTTGATTTTTTTTCGATAACTTAGTTTGTGTTTGTGAAACAATAATTCATTTGTTCAACCTTCAACTCATCCCCCTTTTTTTTTTTTTTTTTGGTAATAATCTGTACTTAGATATACATAATTTTTCTTTTTGAAAAAAAAAAAAACCAGCACTTAGATATACATAATCAAAGTCATAACATTTTTACAAATTGCAACCACCAATAATTGCAAAGAATATATCAACCTTCAATCATCATTAAGGTTCCCAAAGCATAAATTTCATTTCTTACTTTAAAATGCAAACAATAAAGTGAAACCAAACAAAACCGCGAGCCTGTGGCCTAGTGATTTGTTCATCGCTAGGTAAGATTCTCAGATTTGATTGGATTTGCTTTCCAATTTGAGTCTCAACAGTTGCAACATCTCGTGGCTAGCAACAGGCTCCCACCGCGAGATGAGATTAGTCAAGGTGCGTGTTAACCTAGCCCCCACACACCACTTAGGAAACCCAAAAAAAAAAAAATTGGATTCCATAACACAACCAAAAATTTACACCCAAAAAAAAAAAAAAAAGGAAGGAAAAACAATGCTTAAATTAAAAAGCATTAAATTTAAGCATTAATGATTCATTTATACAAATTTTTTGTCCAAATTTTCCTAAATGAGACTCTTACCGGTAATAAACCAGACTCTCACTGGTAAGAAACCCATTCAAGAGCGATTTAGACAAAAAAATTATGTGAATGAATCATTGCTTTAATTTAAGCAACCCTTTTAACTTTTAAGTGCACAAACAGTTGAGCACAACAATCTCAACAGTGAGCCCAGGCCCAAACCCAAATAGCATACCCCACTCAAGCCCTTCACCAGTGGTCTTGAGCCAATCTTCATCTGACTTCTTTCTTTTTCATCTCATCCATCCAGTCTGAATAGCACACTTGCGCTTTGCATGTTACCATACTCGCTGCCTCGTGGGCCGTAGTTTCTCGGCCTTAAGGCCCAACTTCAACTCCACTTGGGCCAAAATAGCAAGCCCACTTGGTGTGCAATCCAAAAAATAGAGTTCCAATCAGAGATGCCCAAGGATTGGAATGCCTCCTCGGAGCGGGGGATTCTATTTACACCTAAAAAAATCATTAAGTGCACCAAATTTCTAAGTGCACATTATTTAATTATTTAAAATTTTATTTTACTCTCATTACACTCTATTATTATTTTTTTTTTTGAATTACCCTCAAGGTACACCTAAATAATAAATAATAAACAAACTAAAAAAACTAAATTATTTCAAAAACTTTTCAATACAGAGAATAATTCTCATATGTGGGGGGAAAAAAAAAACCAAACTTATAAGCACATAAGCATTATGAATACAAAAAAAACCAAAATTTTAAATAAGTATTATAAAACTTTCCAATACAGAAAAAAAAAATTTACATTATAAATTATCCACAAGAATCCTTGTGGAAAGTAAAAACCAAACTTATAAGCACATAAGCATCAGACACTAACAAGAAATAGTAGTTTTCAAATAATGTACTATTTAAATGACAAAATAAAAAATAACTCCAATAATATGTTATTGTTAATCTAACTATTGGGCCCTTTAATTTTTATCAAAAAAAAAATGATATAGAAAATAATTGATGATGCTCTACAAAAATTGTAAAATCCCTTTATATGAATACTTACCTCTTTTTTGATGGGTTGCTTCAAAAAACTATTTTGATTATTACTCCCCTCCATTATTTGATTTTGTTCAAACTTTCTTATAGGGTTAAGGGTTTAGGGTTTCAAAATAATAAAAAATAATGATGTTGATAATGACAGTGAGTTTTGGTAAGATGGACTGAAGTTTTGGAAGGAGGATGAAGAAGAAGAAGAAGAAGAAAAAGAAGGAGAAATAACTTTGATCTCTAGGGAAAGAAGATAAGAAGATAAGGAGTTTTGGTAAGGTGTATCATGAAAAAAAAAATTTATTTTAAGGTTTAATATGTGTTGTCTTTATCAGTAAATTCATATTAAGATATACTAGGAATTAAAATTTATAAATTTAAATTAGACGTACTGAAACATATTTTAGGTTCAAATACAATCCCCCTCGAAGCTCATCTATATGTTCTTGGAGATTAGCCCTGGAACATCCTTATGTATGTGAAATGAAATGCCCATTTCTAGAAGTTGTTTGTTGATGGTGTAGTCGCTATGAGAGAGAATGGTTTGGGCTACTGAGGCCAACTCGAATAACAGTTTTTCAACCCCAGGCACCGGGTCTGACCCAACTATAACTACAGCCACACCATCACTAATTAGGGCTTGGCCCACAAGGTTGTCGAGATGGGTGTCACTAGTGTTGGGTTGGGTTTCCCTCCTATGTGGAGGAAGGCCCAAAACATTTAGTAAAACCCATGTGAGTTCCAAAGCCCACATGGAGAGATTATGTTTTTGAAAAGATCTGGCCCATGAGTTTAGGATGACAAATCATTTCTTTGTAACATAGAAAGAGACGTAGCAGCAACCACCAAAAACAAAGAGGAGAAGAGAAATTTTGTCCAGCAGTGATCAAGCTATCCGATCAACAAGCATCTGTGGTCCGATTGAGCTGAAATTTGGTAGGCGAGTTCACAACTCAAGACTCTAAATTATGACGGTGGAGATCAAATTTGGAGTATTCTACTGCTGGTTTTTGGCCCGTGAATAGTACCATTTTTGGTGAGATTTTTCCTAAACTTTGTATTTTGATCTTTGGTTGCCAAGGAAGCTTATTTGTAAGTTGTTACTTGATTGTTTGCCTCTAGTTCTATCTAGAGAGAACTCTTGTATACCCATTATTTTTTGATAGTGGAGATATTTGGTGGACCACGGTCCCGTAGTTTTTCCTTTCCACATCGGGAAGGTTTTCCACGTTAAAATTTTGTTGTCGCCTTGTTGTGTGATTGTTGGATCATCGCTTTCAGATTATTTTCAGAACATATTGTGCTCTATTAAATTGCTTCCTAATAGGTTTACACAAAGAGGGAGAATAAACTACTTCCGCTATTTTTGTGCCATATTCAGATATTTCGAATTGGTTTTTGTTTTGTTTTCTCCCAACATGGTGGTATCAGAGCCAAGTTCATATTGTTGTGTGTCTTGTGTTGAATAACGGAAGCAAATTTAAGTAGAATGGTTACTTTGAATGGTTCTAATTAGCATACATGGAAAGGAAAAATGGAAGACCTCCTTTATGTGAAACAATTTCATCTACTGGTGTTTGCTACTGAAAAACCAGAAAATAAATCTGATGAAGAGTGGACATTACTACATTGACAAGTGTGTGGGTACATTAGGCAATGGGTGGATGATAATGTTTTGAATTATATTAGTGGATAGATACATGCACGTACACTTTGGAACAAACTTGAACAATTATATGCTCGGGAGATTGGAAACAATAAAATGTTTCTAATAAAGCAATTAATGACCTTGAGATACCAAGATGGAACCCCATTGACAGATCACTTGAACATTTTTCAAGGAGTAATTAATCAGTTGGCTGGAATGAGTATCAAGTTCGACGATGAGGTACAAGGGTTGTGCTTGCTTGGTACATTTCCGGACTCTTGAGAGACATTTAGAATGTCATTATCTAACTCGGCCCCAGATGGTGTAATCAATATGGATCTGGCTAAGAGCAGTATTTTAAATGAAGAGATGAGGAGGAAATCACATGGATCTTCTTCACAGTCAAGGGTTTTGGTTACAGAAAGGAGGGGGAGAAGCAAGAGCAGAGGTTCGAAGAACAGAGATAGAGGTAGAAGCAAGTCCAACAAGTTTGCTAATGCTGAGTGTTATCATTGTGGCATGAAAGGGCACATCAAGAAACAGTGCAAAAAATTGAAGAGAGAGAATAAGGAGAAAGGGATTGAGCATGATGGAAAGTATAATGATCAAGTTGCCACCGCTACTTCCGAAGACTTTATCATTGTTTATGATGAAGATGTTATTAACATAGCATGCCATGAGACCAACTGGGTGATTGATAGCGGTGTCTCTATTCATGCTACATCTCGAAAAGATTTCTTCACATCCTACATACCTGGTGACTTTGGTTCGGTAAAGATGGGTAATGATGGCTTGGCCAAAATTATTGGTGTTGGAGACGTGCACTTGGAGACGAATAATGGCACGAGGTTGGTTCTTAGAGATGTAAAGCATATTCCTGATATCCGCATGAATTTGATTTCTGCAGCTAAACTTGATGATGAAGGGTATTGTAACACTTTCAGTAATGGTTAGTAGAAGCTCACTAGAGGTGCTATGGTTGTAGCTTGAGGCAAGAAGCATTCTACTTTGTACGTAATGCAGGCAAGGCTCCACAAAGAAGTTATTAATGCAGTGGATGATGAGTCTACAGTGGAATTATGGCATAAAAGGCTTGCTTACATGAGTGAGAAAGGCCTGGCAACATTGGCTAAAAAGAATCTTCTGTCTGGAATGAAGAATGCACTTTTGAAAAGGTGTACTCACTATTTGGCAGGAAAGCAGAATAGAGTTTCCTTCAAGAGTTCCCCTCCTTCAAGAAAGCCAAATGTACTTGATTTGGTATATTCAGATGTTTGTGGTCCTATAAAGACAAGAACACTTGGTGGCTCCCGTTACTTTGTAACCTTCATAGATGATTATTCAAGGAAGTTGTGGGTCTACACTTTAAAAAGCAAAGATCAAGTGTTGGAGACTTTTAAACAGTTCCAAGCCTTAGTTGAGAGACAGACTGGGAAGAAGCTCAGGTGCATCAGAACAGATAATGGGGGAGAGTATTACGGTCCTTTTGATGATTATTGCAGACAACAGCGTATTCGACATCAAAAGACACCCCCGAAGACTCCTCAGTTGAATGGTTTAGCTGAAAGGATGAACATGACACTGGTTGAAAGAGTTAGATGCTTACTTTCACAAGCACGGTTGCCAAGATCCTTTTGGGGTGAGGCTTTGAGCACAGTTGTACATGTTCTTAATCTTACACCATGTGTTCCTCTTCAGCTCGATGTACCAGATAGAGTTTGGATGGGCAAGGATGTTTCCTATGATCACCTGCGTGTCTTTGGATGTAAAGCATTTGTTCATATTCCCAAAGATGAGAGGTCTAAGGTCGATATGAAAACCCGACAGTGCATTTTTCTAGGCTATGGCCTAGATGAGTTTGGTTACAGGTTATATGATCTAGTTGACAAGAAACTAGTGAGAAGCTGAGATGTTATGTTTATTGAAGATCAAACTATACAAGATATTGAAAAAGCAAAGAACACAATGACCTGGCATAGTGATGGTCTAGTTGACTTGGATCCGGTTCCTCTGATAGATTTGCCTGCACAGGTTGAACATGATGTTCAGGATGACCAACAAGGTTTAGGTGATGCAGATGATCCCTTACAGGCTGAGACAAGTGATGAGACTCTTCAGCAGTTGGCAACACCAGAGATACCACCAGATGTTCCAACCAGGAGGTCAGCTAGAGACCGACATCCTTCCACTTGGTATTCTGCAAATGACTATGTGTTAATGACTAATGGAGGAGAGGTCGAGGGTTATGCAGAAGCCATGGAAGATGATCATAAGCTGGAATGGGCTGATGCGATGCAAGATGAGATGTAATAATTGCATGACAATCACACTTTTGAGATGGTAAAGTTGCCTAAGGGAAAAAGAGCTTTAAAGAACAAGTGGGTATACAGGGTGAAACATGATGAACTCACTTCACAACCACGATACAAAGCTAAACTAGTTGTTAAAGGGTTCAGTCAGAGAAAAGGCATTGATTTTGATGAGATCTTCTCACCAGTTGTAAAAATGTCTTCTATTCGTGTGGTTCTTGGCTTAGCCGCTAGTCTAGACTTAGAGATTGAGCAAATGGATGTGAAAACTGCCTTCCTTCATGGTGACTTGGAGGAAGAGATTTATATGGAACAACTAGAGGGTTTAAGGGTGAAAGGAAAAGAGGATTATGTGTGTCAGCTAAAGAAAAGTCTTTATGATTTGAAGCAGGCACCCAAGCAGTGGTATAAGAAGTTTGAGTCAGTTATGGAGGAGCAAGGCTACATGAAAACTACTTCTGACCATTGTGTATTTGTGCAGAAATTCTCTGATGATGATTTTATTATTTTACTGCTCTATGTTGATAACATGTTGATTGTTGGCAGGAATCCTTCAAGAATTGACAAATTGAAGAAGCAACTAAGCAAGTTCTTTTTCATGAAAGACTTGGGGCCAACAAAGCAAATTCTTGGTATTTGAATCTATCGAGACAGAAAAGAGAAGAAGTTGTACATGTCACAAGAGCAGTACATTAAAAAAGTGCTTGAAAGATTCAATATGAACAATGCTAAAGTGGTTAGCTCACCTCTTACTACTCATTTTACATTAAGCACTAATCAAAGCCCTTCTACAAATAAAGAGAAGGAAGATATGGAAAGAGTTCCATATGCCTCAGCTGTGGGAAGCTTAATGTATGCAATGGTCTGCGATTCAGTTGGTGTAGTTAGCCGATTTCTTTCAAATCCAGGGAGAGAGCATTGGAATGCAGTAAAGTGGATAATGAGATATCTTAGAGGCACTTCCAAGTTGACACTCAATTTTGGAAATGGACAACCAATTTTAGTTGGCTACACTGATGCAGATATGGCAGGAGATGTAGATACCCATAAGTCTACTTCGGGTTATTTGATCACTTTCTCAGGTGGAGCTGTTTCTTGGCAGGCGAGGTTGCAAAAATGTGTTGCACTCTCTACAACAGAGGCAGAGTTTATTGTGGCAACAGAAGCTTGTAAAGAGTTTCTATGGATGAAAAAGTTCTTGACGGAGCTTGGTTTCAAACAACAACAATATGTGTTGTTTTGTGATAACCAAAGTGCTATTCACTTGGCTAAGAACTTTACATTCCATTCGAGGTCGAAGCACATCGACGTGAGGTGTCATTGGATAAGAGAAATTCTTAATCATAACTTGTTGGAACTTGAAAAAATTCATACTGATGATAATGGTGCTGATATGTTGACAAAAGCTCTGGTAAGGGAGAAGCTTGAGACGTGTTGCTCGATTGCCGGGATGGAGAATCCCTCCACCTAGTCGGAAAGGGGGAGATTTGTTGGGTTGTGTTTCCCTCCTATGTGGAGGAAGGCCCAAAACATTTAGTAAAACCCATGTGAGTTCCAAAGCCCACATGGAGAGATTATGTTTTTGAAAAGATCTGGCCCATGAGTTTAGGATGACAAATCATTTCTTTGTAACATAGAAAGAGACGTAGCAGCAACCACCAAAAACAAAGAGGAGAACAGAAATTTTGTCCAGCAGTGATCAAGCTATCCGATCAACAATCAACAAGCATCTGTGGTCCGATTGAGCTGAAATTTGGTAGGCGAGTTCACAACTCATGACTTTAAATTCTGAATGGTGGAGATCAGATTTGGAGTATTCTACTGCTGGTTTTTGGCCCGTGAACAGTACCGTTTTTGGTGAGATTTTTCCTAAACTTTGTATTTTGATCTTTGGTTGCCAAGGAAACTTATTTGTAAGTTGTTACTTGATTGTTTGTCTCTAGTTCTATCTAGAGAGAACTCTTGTATACCCATTATTTGTTGATAGTGGAGATATTTGGTGGACTACGGTCCCGTGGTTTTTCCTTTCCACATCGGGAAGGTTTTCCACGTTAAAATTTTGTTGTCGCCTTGTTGTGTGATTGTTGGATCATCGCTTTTAGATTATTTTCAGAATATATTGTGCTCTATTAAATTGCTTCCTAATAGGTTCACACAAAGAGGGAGAATAAACTACTTCCGCTATTTTTGTGCCGGATTTGGATATTTCGAATTGGTTTTTGTTTTGTTTTCTCCCAACAACTAGGCCCATGAAAGGTGGTTACAGTGATCTCAGAGCACATGACCAAGACCCGAGCACCTCAGCAAGGTCATTAGCTAGGCGGAGCACCATGCCACCGGCATTACATCATGAGCCCGCTTGACTGATAGGCTAAGGCCAAGGAGTTTGGTGAGCTAGTAGTCAGCACTGGGCATGTCAACAACACTGGTGGTGCAAAAGACCAAGTGGGTAATTTTGGACTTTGGTTGACCCCATTCTTTCGATTTTCTTAGTTGCAGCCTCTTTTCCTAGCTTTGTTACTTCAACCACAGCCATGTCCTGCCTAACATGAAGTGAAGGTGCCATGTGTAACACTTCTTAATCATAGATTTGTCATCTGTTATAATGGAAAATTAACATAGAAAACCAATCATTGGACTCTTGGTTGGCAATTGTCTCAACTATAGATTGTTTGTGACATTTTTAGAGTCCTAGTGAAATTATTTTGTCCCTAGGAATGCAAAATGAAATTCCAAAAAAATCCTATAAAATGAGTTAATATATAGTAAAGTATTGACATATACAAGGTTATATTTGGAAGAACATGCATGAGATGCATGATTTAGAACATCTTTAATCAATTAATTCCTTCCAAGATCTTCTCTTAAATTATACACCATTCAATTACAGACCAAGAGATGATTTAGGACATGCAAATAAAATAAATAAATGCACTTGAACTTTTGTGTGAGCTTGGTCTTATGCTCACTGTTCCTAATCCGAAAGTAGTAATCCGGGTACATGCTCTGATCAATGCAGCTTGGTGGAGTCACGGTTCCATCGCCATACCTGTCGCTCTCAACCCACTGTGCCCTCTGGATGTCATGGACGGTGACCATTTTGCTAGCAAAAAATCTAGGATGGTGGCTGGAGCTTAGGTGGTATGTTATGTGCTAGCAAGGACCACTAAGGGGTTGTTTGATATATTTTAAATAAGTGTACTTTTTGATTTTTTATAAAATATGAGTTGGGTTTGAAGTGATGTGGTAGAGAGGTAATGTGATTTAAATAAGATGATGTGACTTAAATAGGATGATGATTTTTTGACTTTCTGAATTTTTTAGGGAATGACAAACAAGGCCTAAGTATTAGTAGATATGTGGGCTTCTAACAAAATTATGTATAGGCCCCTTAATAGAAAAACAAAATCAGAAAGACTACACTATCAAATCAATAATGTATATTTAAAAAAATTATTGTGAACCTATAGTATGAATAAATCTTACCATTGGATGAGAAATATTTACAAATGTTTAATTATTTTTTATAAAATTTGTAGGCCCTCTCTGATATAAATCAACCATTTTGAATGTGAGGTGTTTGAGAGGATCTATCACTGACCCACGAACAACGAAAATGTAAATGACATTTTTTGTTTTTTTGGAAAATTTACCAGTAAGTGGGACAGATTGAAATAATTGTAGAACATGTAAGAATTTTTACTTGTGTAAGTCTGACACATAAAAAAAAATTACACCAAATATAAAAAATAAATAAATAAATTATGCCATATAGTAATACATTAAAGACTTCTACCACTATAAAAACGAAATTATTTTTCCATTATCCAATTGAAACGCATTTTTTTCATTTTGCGCTAGGTTTCCCTTTGGTCCATGACCTAGATGGGAGGATGTTGTCTAGACTTGGGAAACCCACCATGAATTTTATTTTAATAATTTGAACCGTTTATTTTGTAATGTCTTATTGTTCACACACAAAAATTTAGTCTATTTAGTAGTTGTAAGCTATTCAATTTGAAAAATTACGATTATGAGATCGACCTATTTCTTTTTATTTTATAAAGTATATATACAAAGGACCCAATAAATAAATGATTTGAATAATCAAAACGTGATTTAAGACGAACTCGACAAATTCAAACAATATCCTCTACTCAAATCATGTAAGTCAACTCCTTTCATTTTCTATTTTATTTTTGTCCTAGTGTTACTGCCACAAATTGAATGGTTGCTTCCAGACAAATTCAGAATTATGATTTAAAATTTTACTCAAAATTATCAATATATAATCCAAATTCAGAATGCATGATTTCAATCTTAACTATACACATATTTTCTGGGGAAGAGTCTGCCCATTTTTGAGTACAAGAATCTTTTATATACAAACATAAGACAAAATTTTCCTTAACGCTGTATTTGGTTGGGGGATTTCAAGAGGAATTTAGAAAGGAAAAAGGAAAAGTTAAGTGAAATGTGAATAAAATATACTTATATTTTACCAAATTTCACACACCTTTTCTCTTTTTCTTTCCAAATCCCTCCCCAAATCTCCTAACCAAACACAGCATAAATAGATTAATTCTCTATTTCTTTCTCTAAAACATTAGCCTAAGCCGACTCTCCGCCTCTCTATTTCATTTTTTTCCTCCTCTTTCTTCCATCACAAAAGTCATTTGTATAATAAAAAAAACAAAGATTTCAAGAAAGAATTCACAATCACTCAAACCAGAAACTATTATTATATACCATTTGATTTTGTCGGCCCAATTCATCATCTTTGAATTTAGAAGAATCAAAAACACAAATGCACAAATTACTAAAAAGGATATTAAAAAAAAAAAAAAAAAGAGAAAAGAAAAATAGTACCAACACCCAAAATTCTTTGATAAAGAACGTTTTATTTCTTTTAAAAGTCACTGCGTAACTTTCATTAGCATTTCTTACTCTAAAATGCAAACAACAGAGTAGGACCTAACAAAGCCATCCAACAACACAACCACAAATTAAAAGAAAAACAAGAAACAATGCTTATACTTTAAGTAGCCCTTTTACGTTTTAAGTGCACAAACTGTGGAGCACCACAGTCTCAACAGTAAGCCCAGGTCCGAACCCAAATAGCACACCCCACTCGAGCCCTTCGCCAGTGGTCTTGAGCCCTTCTTCAGCTGATTTCTTCCTCATCTCATCTAGTATGAATAGCACGCACGCGCTTGACATGTTACCATACTCGCTTAGCACGTGCCTTGTGGCCCGTAGCTTCTCTTCCTTAAGGCCCAATTTTAACTCTACCTGGTCCAAAATAGCAGGCCCACCAGGGTGTGCAATCCAAAAAAGGGAATTCCAATCAGAAATGCCCAAAGGCTGGAATGCTTCCACCAGGCTCTTTTCAACGTTCATAGATATGAGCCTTGGAACATCCCTGAGGAGATGAAATGTAAGGCCCACTTCACGGAGGTGTCCGTCGATGGCACCGTCACTACCAGGGAGAATGGTTTGGGCCGCTGAAACCAACTCAAACAGTGGTTTCTCAACCTCTGGAATTGGGTCTGACCCAATTATAATGGCGGCTGCTCCATCACCAAATAGGGATTGGCCTACGAGGCTGTCGAGATGGGTATCACTAGGCCCACGGAATGTGACCGCAGTGATCTCAGAGCACACGACTAAAACCCGGGCACCTTTGTTGTTCTCGGCCAAATCCTTGGCTAGGCGAAGAACCGTGCCACCAGCAAAGCAACCTTGTTGATACATCATGAGCCTCTTGACTGATGGGCGAAGGCCGAGGAGCTTGGTGAGCTGGTAATCGGCACCAGGCATGTCCACACCACTGGTGGTGCAAAAGACCAAGTGGGTAATTTTGGATTTTGGTTGACCCCATTCTTTGATTGCCTTAGTTGCAGCCTCTTTTCCTAGCTTTGGCACTTCAACCACAACCATGTCCTGCCTAGCATCAAGCGAAGGTGCCATGTACTCACACACTTGAGGATTTTCTTTCAAAATTTCCTCTGTTAAGTACATGTAACGCTTTTTAATCATTGATTTGTCGCCTGTAACATAGACATCACAGAGAAAATTAACAAAGGAAAAATACTTGGATTGTCAATTTGGGATTTTTTTACTTGTGTTCTCTTTTATTTCTTAATGTTGTTAGATTTAAGTGATTAAAAATAAACCATAGGAACTTGATTTACAACATTTTTAATTAACTCCTAGATCTTCTGTTAAATTAAAATCACCATTCAATTACAGACCAAGCAATGATGTAAGACACCATTATGAACTTTCTAAATCCTTTTCATGCACATAAGCAAATTAACATCATGTGTTGTTATGTACAACTCTAATAATCAGCATGAAAAATAAAAATTGACCAAAAGCATATAGATAAAAAAATTTCTTACACATGCGCTTGAACTTTTCTTTCAACTCCACCTTATGCTCGCTATTAGTAATCCGAAAGTAGTAATCCGGGTACGTACTCTGATCAACGCAGTTTGGTGGGGTTGCCGTTCCAATTGCCA
Source organism: Camellia granthamiana (assembly GCA_036172215.1). Classification (NCBI taxonomy): domain Eukaryota; kingdom Viridiplantae; phylum Streptophyta; class Magnoliopsida; order Ericales; family Theaceae; genus Camellia; species Camellia granthamiana. The sequence goes on along the minus strand of CM069910.1, from coordinate 22,835,661 downwards.
AAACTGTCGCCGGGCCTTGGGCCCGTTGTGCCCTCCGAACATCCTCGACAGTGACCATTTTTGCCGCAAAAATGTTTAGGGTGGTGGCTGGAACTAGTGTGGTATGTGCTAGCTAGGAAGAGGAGTAGTAGATATTTGAGCTTGAAATAAAATTGTGGTAGGGTGTGTTTATATATGTGACCAAACGAAGGGGTAGTTGGGAATAACGTGCCTGAACAAACACTAAGAGGCAGCCACAACAACAATTTGAGTGGATCATATACGATGGCTACGTGTGATGTGAACCTGCAACATGAGAGGGGAATTAATTATCCTTTTTTATTTTATTTTTCTATTCTTGATCAAAATTTTGATTTTCTCTAATTAATTATTTTTTAAGTTTTTGAAAGGCACCATTGATCTTTATAGGTTTAGCAAAATTTTATTTTGATTTTCATAATTCCAACTACATTTTTTATTTTTGTTTCAGTATAGGGTAAATGTTGCAATCACTTAATATTTCACACACAAAAGCATCCCTCGAAATTAGAGAGACAAATGTGAAAGTTAGGTAAAACTATAGGGATGTGATCTTTTTTCCCATTCAAAATGTGAATGGCTCCTGATAGAACAATCACTTTGAAATATAATTAGAAATAAAAAGTTTAAATTAATAAAATTAAAATTTTTTATTTTATTTTATTTTATTTTGAATGAGAATGATCGCAAGAGCAATTATCTAAGGTTAAATTCTCGATAATCGATTTATATGTTTACGTATTTCAATTTTTTTTTTTTGTAACCCAACCCGTTCATTTCAACATTTGCGTTTCAACTAATATAGTTTTTTTTTTTTTTTTTTTAAAAAAAAAAAAAAAAAACCACCTAACAGTCTATCCGCTACTTACTAAAAAAAATATAGTAATAAGGTTTCTAACAGTCTTATTGCTTACCATCAACTTAATTGGTTCAGGAGACAACTTTAAAGCAACATTTTGAACTCAACACTTCCTCCATCACTTTAAAAGAATCAATAACCATTACGTTTTTAAAAAGTTATTAGGTGGTTCTGATGTATGATTAAATTTAAATAGGAGTGTTATTTAGAGTATTATGATCGGTGAAAAAAATAAGTACAATTTTGTGTTAGAATATGAGAAAATAATAAGAGGTGTAACATTTGGTGATTGGTAAGGCTGGAAACACGTGGTATTTACCTAATAATTTTTCTGCTTCTTAAGTTATGGTCCTTGGCCATTAATCATTCATTGCTCTCTGTTTGGTAAATTCTTATATAGTTATTTTTAATAATAGTTAAAAATAAATAAACTAATTTTGTAATAATTATTGAGAAGACAATTTAAAAAATATATATATTGAGGCCTCCTTTGCAATTGGCTTTTTTAATGTTTTTTATGAAATGGAAAAAATTTAGTGTTAAGAATTTTTTTTTTTAGTTGTATCGAAAATTATAAATTATTGAAATGTTTTTTTTTTCGCTTTTTAAGTGATTTCTTAATTATTTTAATTAAAAAAAAATCAAATTGTCAAATGAGACCTAAATCTGACCAGTTTACTCTCTCACTTTGTTGCATTACTAAAATAAATAAATAATAATAATAATAATAATAACAACCAAATAAGTAAGCCCCACTTGCAAAACTAAAAAATATTTGCCAAACTGAAATTAGGGTAAATTACTCACTACTAGTAATTTTTTTTTATCAATCGCACCTTTTTTGAAAAATTGTATTTGTACATAAAATTTGACAAAAATAATGTAATAATGTCATTATTATAAATAAATAAATTTTCAGTAGTGTTCTATTTTTAAGTGAAATGTTCATAATAAGCGAAATTATTATATATAAAAATTATGTATAAATTTTTTTATTTGTTTAGTATTATTTTGTAATTTTTTTTGTTGAGACTTTGGGTAAGTATGAGGCCTTTTACTACCTACTAGTCTATCGCCAATGATTGTAGTATGATGTAGCCCAAATAATATGGGCCTTCACAAATTTTGGTCAATATACGAATCACCGTCAAGAGCAAAGCCATCTTGTATGATATTTGATTTTACAATTTTGCTACAAATCTACCGATTGATTAATAATAAATAAATAAATAAAATCAATAATTCAGTAGAGATACCTACATGTTTCTTTGCTTTTGACTAGACCATCATTTTTTTTATTGTTGGGTTTGATGGGTCTATTGTAAACTTATTTTGCCAAATAATTTATTTTGCGAATTTGCCAAGCACATAATCTATATAAAAAAATTAGATCAATTCAGAATTAGTAGTTATTTGATTGGATCATATTTATTTTTAAAAATATAAATATAATTGTATATATTTGATCAGCTTATTTATTTATATAAATGTTATGTTTTTTGAATTTTACAAAAATAATGATTTAAATTAACGAAATAGAACTGGATGGATTTAATAAGTCTTAACAATATACGTAGAAGGCAGTGAGGTAAAAGTGCATAACAAAGGGAAGAATAATTTTTGTACAAAATAGAATTCATTTTAACAGTAAGGTTTGTCTTGAATGGTTGGCGGTTATACTCTCTATATAATTGTTCATAATTCGATTTTTGGGTCAGGTCATAAGAAAAAAAATTATTGTGAACTTTTTAGTGCTGGAATGAATAGCCTGCTTTTGATCGGATCGGGAAAGGGATTAATCTGGATACTTTTTACTGTTGAACAAAGACAGAATTCATTCCATGAATCCAGTAATAACATGTCAAAAAATATGGAAAAATAAACAAATTTGAAAAGATAAAAATTAATTTATTAAACATTACAAAATGAAGTTGAGTGAGTGGTTCATTTAGTCCATTTATATAGTGAAGGTGGGATAGTGCACCCACAACTAAAATCAACTGAAATTGTGCTTTAAGAAATGAGAATGTAGACTTCCAATTTTTAATGTGACTCATCATCTCAATTCTCCTAATATTTTTAATGTTGCTTTGAGGGTTCATTGCCTCTGCTTCTCTTTCCTAATTTAAGACTTGATGCTGGCAGCCAATGAGACAGAAGTGGGGGGTAGGTGCACCGCACAGACCTAGTACACCATTAAAACCCCCCATTAAAAGCTTTCAGATGAACCTGTCCATTTTGTGTACTATTTTGGAAAATATACAAGTTTACCATTTTGTGTTAGTTTTGTTATCAAAATATTTTTAATAATTCTTTATGCATATTTGGAAAATATTTAGGCCTAATTTAGAAATTTAGGTAAAATTTAATTTTGATTTTTAACTTATTTTGAGTTACATTATTGGGGATTTTTTTTAGGGTCCTTCGTATTAAGATTTTATAGCATAAATGACATTCAATAATTTTATAATGTCTAAGGTCCCTCGAATCAATCTAGAGAAAATTTGATCCAGAGAATTTCTCTGGACTTCCATAGAGAAATTTTGATTCTAGAGAAATCTTCTCTAGAGACATTCTGGTTCCAGAGAAATTCTGTTCAAACCAGAGAAATTGATAAAACATTATGTAGTAATGGCGTTGCATAGAAGTATTGTTGAAGAACAAAGAAATTAGGAAGTCACAATCTCAAGTCAATATCTCAAAAACCAGTTGTTCAGGACTCAAATGATAGTCTGGTCCCTAAAACTATTACATACAGCCATATATATAAGCATCCTAAGAAGTCCTAATTACATTAATAAGAAAAGAAAAACTTAAGATTGCATGAATACCTTTGCAAAGTACTTTGCAAGATCAAATTCCCCTAAAGTTTCACTTGTTACAGCATGTAATTATCTCAATTTGTTAAAAATCATAACAAGAATTTTCAATAAAAAGAGACGGTGACAACATTAAGAACAAATTACCTTTTTCAGTGAGTTCCCATACATGTTATAGTAAGAAGAATCTATAGCAACCAAATGTGCCCTGCTTATTACAGTATATGGTTTCTATATGCTAAGTACAAGAGTCATTATGTTTGCAGGCTTTGTATGGTTCTAAGGTGTATACAATGCTAGATATTTTGGTTCAAACCAGAGAAATTCACCATTATAGTGGCCTAGAGAAATTCTCTCCAAATTTCTCTGGACATCCCACTCTCCAGAGAAATTCTCCCCAAATTTCTCTGAATTTCTCACTCCCCAAAGAAATTCTCTCCAAATTTCTCTGGACATCCCACTCTCTAGAGAAATTCTCTTCAAATTTTTCTAGACTTCTCACTCTCCAAATTTGATACAAACTAGTTAATTAAATAATCTCTTCCCACCAAATTTGACTTCATCCACATGGGCACTCTTACCTTGATGAGGTCACAAAGTTCTTCAAGATTGGGCTGGACCTCACTGAAAATAACTTCATTTTTGTGTTTCCACACAGACCAAAAAGTTGCTGCTGGTATAGCTTTCCATTTTTGCAGTTCCCCTTTTTTAAACTTCCATCCACTCCACCAATGAAGCAAGCTTTCCACTGTACCTGGTACAACCTATTGCACTTCCCACCATTTGATGATGCTAGACCAGAGTTTCCAAACAAATGAGCAATGTAACATTATATGATTTAAAGATTCATCATTTGTTCTACAAAGGGCACAAACTGATGACCACTAAATCAACAACATAGCGACACTCGCCAATTGACCATTAAATCAACCAAAGTATTCAAAATTTATTTGAACCAGTTAACAAAAAAACCAAGTAGAACATTCTAATTGTTGAAATAAATACACACAAAAAAAGGATATGAAATGGGTAGGAGGAAGAAGAAGAAAAAAAATAAAAAAACCTCATGGAGGAAATCACGGTCGAGCTTATCGGCGATTCGGGAGGTAGTGAAGACAGTGACGACGACGACGAGAGAAAGCGAGAGGGAGGACGAATGCAAAAATATAGGTGCCAGTGCCAGGACCTGCTCGAGTCACCACAGACAAGCCTCCGGTCGTCTTCCGAAGCGATATGAGTATGGAAGGAGAGTTGAGTACAAGTTGTTGGAGTGGGGTTGATGTTGATTTGGGGGTTTGAAAATGGAGAGTGGGAGTAGTAGTTGCTAAGTAGTTGCAAAGGATGATGCCCACACTCGCCATGGATGACCAATCTCCACCTTTTATGGCTCCCTCCTTGTATTGTTCTTGTTGAGAGAAATACCGGTCTATCTTTGTCGGAGATTGAGTGTCATGGTTGTGAGAGTCAAATTTCTTTGTGATATAAAGGTGTGGGGTTGAGGGACTTTACACATCACAAAATATTATTGTAGATCTCTTCCATTACTAAAAATGGGAGAAGGACCTTAAACTAATTTTCCCTATATTATTTTTTTATACATCTTTTTAAAAAAAAAAATTTAATAAAATAAAAAAAATCAACTTTTAACTAACTTCTCAAAATAAGCCTTAAGACTCCTCAATCTTTAACTTCATCTACAATGATATTACTTAATTGTTGATTTGTTTAAAAAAAGTCTACCAACTAAAGTTGCCAGTATGAACAAATTTGTGATGCTTTATGAGTGTTCACTAATACTTTGCATGTTTATTGGTTCAAAGGAATCGGACTTCTTCATGGTTGGGGCATATCTAAATTGCACCAACCCTAAAAAGGACTGCACTGCAACAATTATTGCATCATTATATAAAGTTAATTATGTCACTTTGTAATAAAAAAAAAATTACAAATGAACAAATGAATCATGCACATCTTTAACAATTTTAAACAATATGCTATAACGGTGGTGCTATATGCACCAATTAGTATACTAACTAGTATACCAACACTAGTTATGACATTATTATTAACTCTACTCATTAATCACATTGCAAATATCAAAAAAAATTTAAATTATGTCACATCATCAATTAGTCTACTAGTTAGTACACTAATTAGTACATATAATATTATTCATGCTATAAATATCACCAACCATTTGTAATTTATGATGAGATACAAATAGTCTGTAGTATTTTGTAAAGGTAGGGTCGACCCTGCTTAAGAGAGTTCATTGCTTCATCTGCTTGGCTTGGCTTGGCTTGGCTATGAATTGAAAACTCAATTTTACTTTCTGCACAACATTCTTCATTGGAATGTCTGTTCTGTTGCTGATGTTTGAAGTTGAGTGGGTGGTTTTTTTAGTTAAAATAATTAATAAAGATAAAATAAGTTAAAAAAATTAATAAGTTAAAATGTTATATTTATATGTTAATTATTTTATTTTTTCTCTCATAATTATCAAATTAATTATAAAAAAAATTAAAACTATCATTTCAAATATAACTTTTTTTTAATCAAATTAAAATAATTAAAAAATCAAAAAACCCAACCAACCTGGGTGTGGTTATGGGGTAGGTGCTCTGTAAACGGCTAGTAACCCCATTCAAAGCTTAACCACCCACCCAATTAATTTCTGTGAATTGTGGGTTGAAAAAATGATAGAAACCAAATATATATATATATTAAGAAAAAAAAATGTGATTCAAATTCTAACTTTTATATCGTCGAGTTTATACTAAGGCTCCGTTTATTTTTTTACAAATTTTGTTTTTTAAAAAATATTTTTCTCTGTTTAGTGGCAGTGGTGAAGAAACGAAGATGGAGATGGAGGTGGAGGTGGTGACATGGTGGTAGGGCGGCAGCAACGGTGATGGTGATGATGGTGGTGTGTTAACGGAGGTGAGAGTGTCGATGATAATATGACATTGATAAAATTTTAGTTCAAAAAATATTTTTCGCATTTTAAAAAAAAAAAATATTTTCTATTCAAATCTCCTTGTTTTCCATTGACTTTTGTTTTCTATTGTATCAAATACCAAAAATATAAAATGTATTTTTAAAAAAATATTTTTCACTCAAACAAACTGCATATAAGAGTGAATGTAATTTATATTAGAAAAATAGTATCAAATTATAGGGAAAATATAATTTAAAAATATGTAAATGGTTTTTTTTAGCAAAACCAAAACTGAAATAAATTGACATAAAACGTAACAAAACTTACAGCACATAAATCGATAAAACCTAATCGAGTCGAGTGTGTGACACTCTTTCCTTAAGACAAATTCGTCCTCCCACCGGTGCTTAGGATTCAATGAACATCTATCTCCTAAGATACAACGATCAATGTCTAACACTAGCAGCACTATTATTGCAAGCCTAGCGAACTTTGCTATGCATGTACTCTTTTTATAGGAAAATTAGACTCATAAAATATGAAGAATAGATGCAAAGTGAAAAGGAAAATAGCAATTCTCTATCTCAAATTGAAGTGAGGGGAATAGAATTTATAGATTCCTTCATGACTCTTTAGAAAGGTTGTAACCCTTCAAAAGGACACACTCTTCCATTTCAAGAGACACAACCATTGAAGTAAATTATAATTCAAATTTTCCAACAATCCCCCACATGAATGAAATTTACGGAAAGGACATGCAACAACATGCAGACAAAGAAAGAGTACATTAAGGAAATACCCTGCATCGGGATAGGTAGCTTTCGGCTTTGAACCTTCCTTAGTGAAAATCTATCGGACTTACTAGCTAATCAGTGGACATGATGCCTTGAACTGTTCTGCCGTTTGTGTCATGTCCCAAAATTAGGACAATTAAATATTAAATTAGGACTAAACCCCAATCAATATTCCATCATCCAAATCCTAGGGGTGAAACAAAAAAACTAAACACCAACCAAACCATCCACCATAATTTCATAACCAACCAATACCTCCAACATTAAAGTAACAATACGTAGTCAAAATAACTTAAATAATGTACGGTTACAAATCATGCCAAATTATCTCAATACTAAAGTCATAAAAAAATAAAAATAAATATATAAACTAATATCAACCCTAAGCTCAAGAAAACAAAAGAAATCTAAACGACAAGTCCAACACTATAGTAATTCCACGTCACCACCGTAGACCCAGCTAATCCTGCAAAGGAAGTTCGGCTGCGCTCAAACAGAACGCACCCGAGTTGCCAAAAGACAAAACGGGTCAGTATACAGGTATACTGGTATGAGTACAAGATTTAACTCCCATGTGTCCACCAGACACAAACAAAAATACATTTAATTTTTGTTATGGGACATGACAAGTAGTTCCATCTGCATCGAGACGAATGAGTAGTTTCCCGAGATACGGTGGCATTTAGTTTCTTGCCCGTACACAACGAAATATAACTTGAGTATGAAATAAATAAAATAGAAATAAAAATATGGTGAGTCAGCCATGCAAAAAAATTAGTAAGACCCACCATCCTGTAAAAAAAATAAAGTTAATATAATTTAATCATAAGTAACTTGTTAAAAAAGTATAAAAATGCACCGTTTCGTACTTAAATAATTCGAATTGATCAAAACTCAAAGAACAAAAATTGTACAGAATCAAATTTCCTAAAAGAAAATGAGAAGGAATTTAGTAGAAACTGAACAGGTTGAGAGAAAAACTTGATAGAAGAACCTAGACGGATTTCAACCGAAAAATCTGAAACTGAAAACGAACCAAAACTGCCCTAAGATGATTTTTTTCGGAAAAGTTCAAAACATGAAAAGTGTGCAGAATAATATTTTACTTTAATTTGCGCGAAACCAATAAAAATAAGCTCGTTTCGTCAGTTGAAACAGCCTCTAAAATCTATATTGCTAAAATAAATCAAAACTACAATAATCAAAATTATCCGATTATAAGTTCTAATTGATCTTTTTAATAAAAATTTAAAACACAAAAGTTGTCTAGAATCACGTATACATGCCTCTGCTCAAATTTCATAATTTATCGAGATCGTTTACTATTTTTCAGAATATACAAATCAACACAATTCACACTATACCAATAAACCCATAATTAAATTCTTTGTACTTTAACTCCACCACTTCGGCCTCCACTTCCGGCCTACACATATCTCATGTGCCTCCCATATACCTAACACCGCTTCGAAGCCAAACTTGCACGGGGATATCGTCCCGAGTTTAACTCACACTCCTCAGATGGTTAGCATATACGTACGTGCGTAAATCAAAGCACTTGTCTACTCATGAGAACGATGCAACAATATATATATACACAACATCTCACTCATGAAAATAAATATAATAATGCCAAGCCTAAAACATTCAAATAAATTTCATAATCCTTACTCTTTTTTTTATACACTATTTCTCACCAACACTCAAATAAAATAACAATCTATGGAGTTATGATGGAGTGTAAGGAATTTATCTATGGGTTCCTAATTTATTTTAATTTCATATATCCATGAGTGTGATTACAACCATAAAATAAATCCATAAAAAAACCCCAAGCTTGGCATACACAATTAATCAAAATAATTAAAATCAATCAATCATCTAAAAATCTTAAACCTTACATACACAACTAATCAAAATAATTAAAATTAATCTATCATCTTATGTAAAAACAAAATCAAACTAACATCAAATAAATATAAATAAATAAATAAGAACAACGAATTAAATATAAATCAAGGGAAGTGAATTTTGTACTCACAATATTTTTTTTGAAGATCAAAGAATTATTTGAAGAACTAATGGAGTCACCAAAACAAAACCCTAATCTTTTTCTTCCTTTTTCTTTTTCTTTCTTTTTTCTCCTCTCTCTCTCTCTCTCTCTCTCTCTCTCTCTCTCTCTCTCACGGCGGCTGCTTTTCTTTTTTTTCTTCTCTTTTGATAGATTCCTACCTAATCCTATTCTAACTTAATAAACTATTATAATATATTATATTATATAATACAACATAATTATAATATCAACAATGATTCATCCCCCCTTTTTAGGACCCTCTTTGGACCCCATCTCTCTCTCATTGGTCACCTTTTCTTTTTCTTTTTCTTTTTTTTCCTGCTCCTCCAATCACCTCTTGCCACGTGGCAAAGGGGGTAAAGGGGGTGACCCCCAAAGGGGGTCCCAACCTTTATTCTTATAATATATAGAAATATAAATATTTAAATTAATTATTTATAATTAACTAACACATTAAATTAACTAAATAACACATTAAATTCTTATGTAACCACACGTTAAATTCTCATGTAACCACACAATTAATAAAGCCAAAAATAAAATAAAATAATAATAATCATAATAATAATAAATAATGACTTACGAAAAATTAGGATCACTACAGTTTGTGTAAGCCAAGACAATAGAATTCACACAGAATATCTCCAAACACGGCTTAGTTCTCACGATTGTGCCCGTTTTGGCCTTGGGCATCTCCTAGTGTTTCATGAGTGCTTTAGAAAATTTAGCCTTATCAATTTTCATAGAAGCGGCCCCTTCACACTCATATAGGTGATATTTATTTCGAGTCTCTTTAATACTCCTCTTGAAATATACCTCTCTAGGGTTTTCAAGATATAAGTAATCATTAAAAACATAGCTTACATTAAGTTTCCTACATATAACACATGTTGCAGATATCACTCTCATCATAGGAATGGATAGAGTTAGACTCCTTTAGTGATTTCTGGCGAGCCATACATGACTTAGTTATCCCTTTAAACTTAGTTCTTAGGATCTCCAGTCATCTAAGTAGGGTTACCATTATGATGACTCTGATATAATAGGCTTTAATCACATTCTCCTCGAAGAACTTTCCTTCATTTGCTCTCTAGTCAAACTTTTTGTTTAGCAGCCGCTATTATTCGTTTGACCTTTTCAGTTATATATCATTGAATAGTTAGTGGATCCATTATATTATCCTTAGATAATATTCACAACTGAAAACAAATGTCCTACGGTATTAAGTCTTTGATTACATCGAGACTTACCGATACTCTATGTCACTTCCATTTTCAAATTTAAATAATAAACATAGAGTTGTTCCTTAAGAGTTAATGAAACCATATTTGTTTTTATTCCAACTTTGTCTTATAAAAAAAATTGAGATTCTTTGTGGACCTACAATCGGAACCATTACTTTGGTAAAATCCTCCAAGCACCCCCCCACATTTTAATCGTTCCAAGGAAACTAATTTCTCTTGCTAGTGTATAATTACACAAAAATATTAATATATCCTCACAATTCTGAGATAAATCAGAATACATCATTAATTGGCGTGCTTGAACTAAATAACAAGATGTAAATTGCTTTGTGAATATAATCACAATACTAATTTGTCTAAAATACAATTAGAATTCATAACTTGCTTTCGCAGTACAAAGAAGAAATGACTAATACCGGTTGTAGCCACAATACTTTGTCAAATAACATTTCTTTAGCCATGATTAATTTCTTTTTGTTTACTTCAACCCTTAATTCCAATCTCAACATGGAATATAAATATCACTGTATAAATACATTTACATCTTATTTGTCTTATCCAGTATTAGTGACTACGTTGACAATTATCAAAGCGTCTTTTATCCATGAAATATATTAACTCATGTAATATTTTATTACGGAGTTATCGGTCACCACACCAATTTCAATCATTATTCGAAAGAATAGTTAGAATTCTTCTTATATCCAAACACATAAGTTCACATTTTTATTAACACTTTGATAAAAAATTGACATCCATATATAATACACCACATACCAAATCGATATATCAAATATATCAATTAATGACATCATTTAAAAAAAATGATGCTATTAATTGTCAACTCTACAACATATGTAGACATGGACAAGATTAACAAGAAAATCATAATCATAATTTCCCATTAATCTCTCTTCCCCACATTTGTGATAATACATAAATTAGCACAAACAACACGATTCATTTCCAGACAAGTGTCACTGTCACAATAATAACTCATTTTTGATAAATTCATACATTATTTATTCAAAAATATTTGTAACAAAAGAAAAATTAAATTTTCTCTTCAAAATCAAGGGATAAACTCCCACATGAGAACATATTAACTCTTTCTTTTATGGTTAATGCTCTGTGCAACAAATATCTATATAACCCAGACATAATAAAATATTCACTAAAACATATAAAACAACTCTACTTCACAAGTTTCATAATAAATAATGACAACTTATGTCAAAGTTATTTTTAAAAAAAACTTTCAACTTGATTATTAACAAAATAATAATCAATACAAAAGATTCCTCAAACTTATTTCCAATTAAATGGAACACCACTATTAAATTATCATATTTAAAATTATCTGGTGTTAAAGATTGGTTGATATTGCAAGAGTACTACTACCATAATCAATATTACATATATAATACTCCAAAAGAAATCCATTGGTAGTAGCACCACCACAATTTAATTAAAAGTTCATAAACTTTTAAATAAACTCTAATTAAATTCCATATACAGCATTGAAACTAAATTAGTCAAGAAATAACACATATCACACAATATTTAAAAATAAAATACAATATGGCAACATGATGTCATAAAATTCATTCCAAATTAATACGAGCTCAGGTAAATGACATCAATAAACTATGCACTTGGTTTTAAATTTAAAAATCAAAAACCATATTTCAAAACTTGAATGTACAGTAAAATAAACTGTTACTCTTGTTGAAACCTCAACACCATGATTAAATTTTCCATTGACTTGTGCTATATGATTGATCCAAAAATGTCAGCAACATATGATGAAACAAAAAAGAGGTGGGCAACTGACTTCAAATTATTATTATTATTATTATTATTATTATTTTTAATTAAAAGCATTGCACAAAACAAAATGCCGTGAACCAATACGATTAAAAAACTAGCGACATAAAATACTATAACGGTTATGCTACGTAGCTCGAAATTGGCCCGAATTCAAAACAACGTTGTTTCGTCATTTTGATTTTGATTTTTTTTTTTCAATAACTGGCAGAAGAAGAAAAATCAAAAAAGAAGAAGAACAAGGAAGAAGAAGAAAGAAGAGAAGAGGAGAGTAGTAGAGAGAGAGAGAAAGAGAGAGAGAGAGAGAGAGAGAGAGAATCATCATCATCAACTAAAAATCAAACCCACCCAACACATCTTCATCAACATAGCAGAGAGAGAGAGAATCATCATCATCAACCAAACACATCATCATCATCATTATCATCATCATCACATCTGAAATGCTGAAATGGTATATTTAGAAACTACCACATCTCCTGCAATGGTATAGTTTCTAAACCCACCATTGAGATCAACAAAAAAAAAATGTAAAAATTTGAAAAAAAAAAAAAAAAACTTCAACACATCATTCTCATACACAAATCAGAGGCGGAGATTAGAGATCGGAGGCTAGGCTGTGACGATCGGAGGCGGAGGTGGCGATCGACCCTCTCTCTCTCTATTCCCTCTTCCCCTCTCTTTTCCCTCGCTCTTCCTCTTCTTCTCTCTTCTCTCTGCTCTCTCTGTTTCAGATAAGGAGGAAAAAAAAAAAACTGCCCAAAACGACGTCGTTTTGGACAGTCGAGCCATTCGGGACAGAGAGATTCGAGCTACAAAGGATTATCCATACTATAATCTCATTCAAGAGATTTACTCAACAATTTCTATGTTGAACCCCACTTCAAAATGGCATCAAGAGTTCAAATGCACCGCTAGGCCACAGTAACAAAAAAAAGAGTCAACTGCCATGAATTTGGAAAGGCCATCAATAAGCTTTTGGATAAAAGATGTTAAACTTTCCCACCATATTCAAAAAAGAAAGGCCCGTAATGCAGTGTTTCCTGTTATTTCTGAAACGGCATCACCTGTATTTGCAAATCGATTAACCCAACCAGGAAGTTTAGGCACACCAAGCCTTTCACAGAACTTGTCACCGAAGTGGTTGTAGGTTTTTTTTTTTTTTTTTGATAACAAGTTAGAGTGCATTTGGAGATTTTATTCTGCATAATTAGATGGAATGTAATATGATGGCAGGTTTATAAAGATGACGAATGGTCATCCTTGCAGGCCGCGATTCAACGTCGTCAGCACTCACTTGGTTCTTCTGGCAACTCTCCTCTAGACCCCAGATCCAGATTCTCCAAGAACTCGAAACGGTACGAATCTGAAATGCGAAACGTACAGGCGAAACATATAGTTTCAATGAGTTATGCGAAATAGAGTATCTCCATGCGGCGATTTCAGAGGCTAAGAGACTGGACCCTCTGGTTCCTATAGACACGAAATCGTGCCAAGACGAAGGCATTTCACCGGACAGAACAGTTGTGAAGAAACATTGGTTTGTGATGAATCACATACCACACGGAATCTTAATGATGGAAGGAACCAATAATAATAATAATAAATAGATCAAAAGAACTAGTCATAACCCATCAGTAAAACCACAAATTCAAAAAATGATCCCATTAACAGTATGTTGCAACCAATCATACAAAGTCAAATCATACTATTCATTCATAAACAAATAACATCTAAATTATCAAAATGAAGATGAACGAAAACCATATTTGAATCAATTATATTTCTCAAAAATCATAAACAGGATCGAATTTGTCTTAAGATTGTTAGAAAAATAGTACTAAACTATATGGAAAATATAATTTAAAAATATGTAAACGGTTTTTTTTGGTAAAACCAAAATTGAAATAAATTGACATAAAACGTAACAAAACTTACAGCACATAAATCGATAAAACCTGATCGAGTCGAGTGTATGACACTCTTTCCTTAAGACAGATTCGTCCTCCTACCGGTGCTTAGGATTCAATGGATGTCTATCTCTCAGGATATAACGATCAATGTCTTACACTAACAACACTACTATTGCAAGCCTAGCGAACTTTGCTATGCATGTACTCTTTTTAAAGGAAAATTAGACTTAGAAAATATGAAGAATAGATGCAAAGTGAAGAGGAAAATAACAATTCTCTATCTCAAATTGAAGTGAGAGGGATAGAATTTATAGATTCCTTCATAACTCTTTATAAAGGTTGTGACCCTTCAAAAGGACACACCCTTCCATGTCAAAAGACATAACCTGACGTGTATAAGCCCATAAAGGCCATGAATCACTATGAACAACCCAAGCCCATCACTTGGAACCCAATACATAACCCAGCTGGTGAGGTCCAAAACAGTTGGAATCCAACATGGCATAAAGAGCCAATGACATTCAGGCAGATGGCAGGTGAAGGACGAGCCACATCAGCAGACAAAGATCTGCAAAGTTATTGCCACTGCACATCACCATTAATGCAGCCCATCACAGCATTTATTACGACAATACCTCTCCGTCGGAACAGAACTCCCTTACCCTGAACAAGGTAAGTTACAGCATAGACTTTCGGCGAGGAGGACAGGTCGGAAGGGACAGCGAAATGAGTACCAAAGGATATAAGTAAACGTTGAAGACAAGAAGAAGGTTAAATTTTCTATCTCTAATCTCTCTCTACACCCTACTCCTCCTTCTAACTTGCTCGTCGGAGGGTTCACTGGGGAATTACCCCGTTCTCCGTTGGACTTGTTTGCAGGTTATCCGGTGGGCTTGATCACCTGGACTGGGGCATTGAGGAGCTTAGACCTGTCCGACCCATTCACTGTAACAAACTGTATCATCATAACCATTGGAGTAAATTGTAATTCAAATTTTCTAACAATTTATACATTAATTATCTTTGTATTTTTGTATGTGTGAATTTATGGATGTAGCATTACTGTTGTGGGTTGTCACGCCCACAACATTCACTACTAATTTTATTTGGTAATATTACATATATCAATTAATGTACGTATTAGTGTATCAACTAATGTTATATCATTATTATTGACCCCACCTACTATACAAATTATAAATATTCAAAACTTCTAAAATTATATCACATCATCATATTAATTAGTATATTAATGAATACATATAACATTATTCAATTTTATTTGTATAGAAATAATTTAAAACGAATCATTAGACACGGGATGGATCACTAAACACTTATAATGACGTGGGTCTTATAAGTGTTTCATTCTCTGTTAAGTCATATATGAGCATTCAGTGTTTCATTCTCCGTTAAGTCATATATCTTTTTCTTAACTTGTATTTTCAAGTCAATTAATTTTTATTTTTATTTTTTTAAAATTGCGTCTCTTTTAATAAAATTGCGTATCTTTTAATAAAATATTTTCAATCTTATCATGAAAATTTTGAGATGCCAATTATATAATTAACCATGTCTTAGACATTTGGACAATAAATTTAGAGAAAAAAAAAAAAAATTTATTTGTCCCACATTTAACGGTTTTTTTATCCCTCCAAAAAAAAAATAGATAAATTAAAACCCTGATACACTGCTAGCATTGCACCCCAAATAGGAAAATTTTGGTAACTCAAATTAAGCTGTCCCGAATGGCTCGAATCAGTGTTCGTCGAACGACCATTCGAATGACCGGCCGGTCAACCGACAAGATGAAATCATTCGAGCCAAGCTCAAATTCAAATTACACAACAGAGCTCCCCCAAATATTTGCGGGTTTTGTTGATAAACTGAGGGTGGCATGCCACCTCCGAAGCATAAAAATAAAATATTAAATTAAAAAAAATGATTAGTCAATTAATTGCAAAGCATTTACCAACTTTTTAATGACAGAGGTGCCCAAGACCCAAGATTAATTGTCTCATTTTTTACCATACATATTGCAAAGAACATGTTATTTTCCATTATAATCTCATTACATAAATTTCATTCTTACTTTAAATGCAGGAAATAAAGTGGAACCAAACAAAGCCAACCCATAACACAATCACAAATTGAACAAAACCCAGAAACAATACTCAATAGGCTAAGCAGCCATTTTATGTAGACAAACTATGGAGCACCACAGTCTCAACAGTGAGCCCTGGACCGAACCCGAATAGCACTCCCCACTCGAGCCCTTCACCAGTGGTCTTGAGCCCATCGGCCGCGGACTTCTTCCTCATCTCATCCAATATAAACAACACGCACGCACTTGACATATTACCGTACTCACTTAGCACATGCCTCGTGGCCCGTAGCTTCTCTTCCTTAAGGCCCAATTTTAATTCCACCTGGTCCAAAATAGCAGGCCCACCAGGATGTGCAATCCAAAACAGAGAGTTCCAATCAGAGATGCCCAAGGGTTGGAATGCTTCCGCCAAACTCTTTTCAATGTTCTTGGAGATGAGCCCAGGAACATCCTTGAGGAGGTGAAATGTAAGGCCCACTTCACGGAGGTGTCCGTCGATGGCACCGTCACTATCTGGGAGAATGGTTTGGGCCGCTGAGACCAACTCGAACAATGGTTTCTCAACTTCTGGAATTGGGTCTGACCCAACTATAATAGCAGCCGCGCCATCGCCAAATAGGGCTTGGCCCACAAGGCTGTCGAGATGGGTATCACTAGGCCCACGGAATGTGACCGCAGTGATCTCAGAGCACACGACTAAAACCCGGGCTCCTTTGTTGTTCTCGGCCAAGTCCTTGGCTAGGCGAAGCACTGTGCCACCGGCAAAGCAACCTTGTTGGTACATCATGAGCCTCTTGACTGATGGGCGAAGACCGAGTAGCTTGGTGAGCTGGTAGTCGGCCCCGGGCATGTCAACACCACTGGTGGTGCAAAAGACCAAGTGGGTAATTTTGGACTTTGGTTGACCCCATTCTTTGATTGCCTTTGTTGCAGCCTCTTTTCCTAGCTTTGGTACTTCAACCACAACCATGTCCTGCCTAGCATCAAGTGAAGGTGCCATGTACTCACACACTTGAGGATTTTCCTTCAAAATTTCCTCAGTCAAGTACATGTAACGCTTCTTAATCATAGATTTGTCACCTGTAATATTCAAAATAAGAAAAGATTGGAAAATTAAGTTCAAATCAACCATTCAATTACAGAAAAAACATTTCTAAATTGTTCTCGTGTACATAAGAAGTAAATTAATTAATCTCATGTGATACGTAGAACTTTTTTTTTTTTTTTTTCCATATCACACATAACAACTTTGCCAATATTGATGATATGCACAACATGTCACATGCATGAATACACCCAAAAAAAAAAAAAAAAAACAGTCACTGGAACGCTAATAACCTGCATAAAAATAAAAAAAAAAACTCTTATAAATCATATATGTATATATATCTTACACATGCGCTTGAACTTTTCCTTCAACTCGGCCTTATGCTCGCTGTTTGTGATCCGAAAGTAATAATCCGGATACGTGCTCTGATCAACGCAGTTCGGTGGGGTTGCTGTTCCAATCGCCATAACCGTGGCAGGTCCTTCAGCTCGTTGTGCCCTCCGGACGTCCTCGACGGTGACCATTTTGGCCGGACAATTTTTTTAAGGTGGTATGGACCACGTGCTAGAGATAACTGGTAGTAGTAGTAGAAACGTGAGCTTGTAATAAAAATTATGGTATGTTGTGTTTATATATATGTGTGATTTAATGCAATGGTAGTTGGGAGTCACGTGCTTGAACAACTCTATGTATGACCACGAGTTAGCCACAACAACCTGAGAGGCTGGCTGGCACGTGCGAGGTTGTGAGTTTGGTGTCCATCAAAGCCTTCACATGATTTGGAATTCCTATACCTACTACTACTTCACCTATAGGAAAAATGGTGTGTGTCAATGTATGTTAGGTAAAATGGGAGGTCCAGATTGGTTTAAGACAAATACGAGGTGTATTGTAATACGGTAGGACCTTTTTTTTTGTTGGTTTTTTTTAGATCGGACGGTTGGGATTTGTTCATAAAGGGTGTGACCCATGATTTTTGCAGTGTTTGGAGGGTGACATATTACTTGTATGACCCAAATTGAGGGCTGTGTTTTTAGGGTATTCCCTATGAACAGCCATCTTTTGTGAACTCGTGTTAAGATTGGTTACTAATAGGGTTTCTATGGTTACTATAACATTAATTATGATTTTCACTAACATAAAAATTTAGATTTTACGTTAAGATTGGTTATTAATAGTGTTTCTATGGTTACTATAACTTTAATTATGATTTTCACTAACATAAAAAATACAGATTTTACATTAAGATCAGGCAATTAGTATGATAAATGAGATTGGTTATTAATAGTGTTTCTATGGTTACTATAACTTTAATAATGATTTTCACTAACATAAAAAATACAGATTTTACATTAAGATCAGGCAATTAGTATGATAAATGAGACGCTCCATTATTTAGATATGATGTCTTAGTTTGAGTTTTACTATTATATATACAAGAAAAGAAAAAAAAAAACAAACATAAATATACACTTTGTAATAGATGCTATAAGTTAAGTATGTCTATCGTAAACTCTCAATTCCCAATACATTTCAAATTGTACAATATGGTTGAAATTTGAAGTACAATTAGGCAATTAAGAGTGCATTTCACTTTGTTTCGTTTTGAGTTTACAATCCTTATTTATTTTTATTTTTTTAGCGAATTTTTTTAATTTGTTGGTCAAATTTTTTTTTTTTTTTTTTTTAATCTTTTAGATACATCTAATCTAGATATACTCAAAAAATAAAATATTTGTCAAGAAATTTTAAAAAAAATAATAAATACAACAGAATCAGAAAATGTATTTGTTTTTTATATTTTTAGTATTTAATGAATTTAAAAATATATATCATAAATTTTATACTTTTAAATTTATATTAAGTGGATCTAAAAATTGAAGAATGTTGATTAAAATATTTTAAAAATTCAGTAAAAAAAATATATGAACTCAAAACTCAAAAATTATTTTTAAAAATTCTAAAACCAAATAGAAAGATTTGGAGTAGAATCCTTAGTTGATGCTATGTGCTGTGAACTTTGTTTATATAACATATGAAAAAATAAATAAATAAATAGATAAATAATTGAACACTTCTACCTCACCCCCATGCATCGCCCCTCCCTCCCTCCCTCTCTCTATATTTGATGTTCTTGAATGTACTGAAAAAGAAAAATTAAAAATAAAAATAATGACATGTTTGATAACCATTTCGTTTTTAATTTTTAGTTTATATTTACAAAAATTTTAAAAACTATCATAAAAATTTGTCTGATAATTTTTTTGATTTATAAATGGTTGTCTCAGTTTATAAATTTGAGGAAAAAATGTAAACTCAAAAAATGAGTTTGCGTTGGTTTTTAAACAGAAATTTTAAATTTTGACTAATAAATTTTTTTTTCAATTAATTTTTTTTTCAAATATTTTTTTTCAAATAATTTTCTTTTTCAAAATTATTTTTTTCTCAATTAAATTTTTTTCATTTTTTTCCAAATAGTTTTTTTTCAATTAATTTTTTTTTCAAATATTTTTTTTCCAATTAAAATTTTTTTCAATTATTTTTTTAATTAATTTTTTTTTCAATTATAATGTGTGTGATCCCATTGTCATAAATAATAAAAAATAAATATAAATATTTTGGCCTGAACAAATATATTTTTTAGTTTATATTTTTTAAAAATTTTAAACATTTTGTTCAAACCAAATGCGTTTATAATTTATGTTTTTCTAAAAATAAATAAAAATTAATTTATAAAATTTTTGTAAACATAAACTAAAAACATAAACGTTACCAAACACTACTTAAGGAATTTCAGAACTTTTTTTTTATCAAAAAAAAGAAAAAGGACCGATTATAGTACTTTTTCTTTAACTCAAAGAAAATGGTACATATGATTAAGGAAATAATTTAATAAATATAATTGAACAGTCCTTGTCATGCGTCAGCAAGTAGACATTTCCGAGAACTTATGGACCACCTTTCTGGATATAAAGGCTTGTTGTTTTGTGTTATTATAAAAAATAAATTAATTAATTAAAGGGGTTTTTTTTTTAAAATCTTAAGATTTTATAATATAAAAGATAACTAATATTTTTATGATGTTTATGGTCTCTCAATCTGATCTAGAGAAATTTCATCGAGAGAATTTCTCTAAGCTTGCCAGAAAAATTCTATCTAGAGAAATTCTAGACCGGAGAAATTATATCCAACCCAGATATATGGTTACTATAATTTTAATTATGATTTTCACTAACATAAAAATATAGATTTTACATCAAGATCAGACAATTAGTATGATAGATGAGACGTTCAATTATTTAGACATGATGTCTTAATTTGAGTTTTACTATTATATATACAAGAAAAGAAGAAAAAACAAACAAACAAACAAACATAAATATACAATTTGTAATAGATGTTATAAGTTAAGCATAGTCTGTCCTAAACTCTCAATTCCCAATACATTTCAAATTGTACAATATGGTTGAAATTTGCAGTACAATTAGGCAATTAAGAGTGCATTTCACTTTGTTTGGTTTTGAGTTTTCAATCCTTATTTATTTTATTTTTTTTAGTGAATTTTTTTAATTTGTTGGTCATTTTTTATTTTTTTTTAAATCTTTTAGATGCATCTAATCTAGATATACTCAAAAAGTAAAATATTTGTGAAGAAATTTTTAAAAAAATAATAAATATAACAAAATCAGAAAATGTATTTGTTTTTTATATTTTTAGTATTTAGTGAATTTAAAAATATATATCATAAATTTTATACTTTTAAATTTATATTAAGTGGATCTAAAAATTGAAGAATATTGATTAAAATATTTAAAAAATCAGTAAAAAAAAATATATGAACTCAAAACTCAAAATTATTTTTAAAAATTCTAAAACCAAATAGAAAGATTTGGAGTAGAATCCTTTTAGTTGATGCAATGTGCAGTGAACTTTGTTTATATAACATATGAAAAAATAAATAAATAAATAATTGAACACTTCTACCCCACCCCCATGCATCGCCTCTCCCTCCATCCCTCTATATATTTGATGTTCTTGAATGTACCGAAAAATTAAAATTAAAATAATAAAGAATTTCAGAATTTTTTTTTCAGAAAAAAAAAAAAAATGGATCGATTATAGTATACTTTTTCTTTAACTCAAAGAAAATGGTACATATGATTAAGGAAATAATTTAATAAATATAGTTGAACAGTTTTTGTCATGTATCTCCAGGTAGACGTTTCCGAGAACTTGGGGACCACCTTTCCGGATAATAAGGCTGGCTGGGGCTGATTTGTTCTTATTGTTTTGTGTTATTATAAGAAATTAATTAATTAATTAAATGCCCTTATTTAAATTTTCGTTGTGTTTGATTGGAGAATTTAGAAAGAAAAATGAAAAATGTGTCTGAAATTATGTGAAATATAAATATTTTTATTCATCACCTACTTTTTTCATTTCTCTTCTCAAATCCTCCAACTAAACACAGTATTAGAGACCATACAAATAGATAGGAGGCGTTTGTTTGGGGGTTGGATTTGGTTGGTTTTAAGGGGAAAATTTCATTAATCAAATCATCTTTGTATATTGAGAATTTTTTAACCTATTGCCAATTTATTTATTTTCAAACTCAGCCAGTTGATTGAATATTTTGACAGATTAAAACTAACAATTTGAAGTTAGAAATACAAAGTGAAAAAAAATATCAATGACCATTTAAATT
The DNA here is from genome assembly GCA_036172215.1 of Camellia granthamiana. Lineage (NCBI taxonomy): Eukaryota > Viridiplantae > Streptophyta > Magnoliopsida > Ericales > Theaceae > Camellia > Camellia granthamiana. The sequence goes on along the minus strand of CM069910.1, from coordinate 22,813,315 downwards.
TTTTTTATAAAAACTTTAAACAAAAATTTGATTACTTTCTGACACAAAATTTACAAATTAATTGAATGCATGACGTTATTCAAAAGGTTAAATTACACACACCTCTACTGAGATTTGAAAAAAATATAATTAATTCCATACTTTTAAGCTAAAATGTGAAGTTAGCTATAATTTATTTGTTACTCAAAATAAGCCAGTGTGACTTATCAAAAAAAATATATAAGTTGGTTTATTACCGATAAAGAGTGCATGTACTTTTCAATAATTTTATGATTGACAAAAACTCATCAAAATTTATATAGTTAGAGAAATTATATGTTTGAATTTTAAATTTATCAAGAAAAATAAAACTAAAAAGGGAAATGAAATTACTTAAACAATTTTATATATATATATAACCAAATAAGGAAATGAAATTGTGCCTAATAAATTTTTTTTTAATCTTCCTAACCCAATCAAATAAAATAAAGAAAAAATAGTTTCTTTCACTTCTTTTTTTCTTTCTTTCTATTTTTCTGTATTTTTTTTCCTTCACAAATTTAAAATCCAAACATTAGTGGCAACGTTAAGCCAAAGGATTATATAAAAATACATATATTATGTATTGTGTGTGTATAAACTTAAATTCAATTGGTAAATTCTGACCATATTATAAAGTAGAAATTTCACACCAATAAATTCTTTAATCCCATTTCAAGAGAATTATATTAGGGATCTTGATTCATATAGAATTAGGATCCCCTCCTTACATTTTCTACTTGTAAGCCCATTGAGCCCATTTTTAGGCTCAATTTTAATAATTCGAACCGTTCATATTTTAAGATTTGTTCAGTATATCATACCTGTAAAAAAATCAAGTTGATTAGATATCAGAAAGTATGTGTTTGGAAAATTGTTTATTAAATTCTTTAAAAAAATAATTTTTAGTTCGAGTTTTTCGAACACATGCTTTCTGATATCTGATCAACTTGATTTTTTATAGGTATGATATACTAAACAAATCTTAAAATATGAACAGTTCGGATTATCAAAATTAAGCCTAAAAGTGGGCCCAATGGGCTTACAAATAGGAAACGCAAGGAGGCATCCTAATTCTATACTGGGATGCTCAAACTACTTAGACAACAAAGGAAAAAAGTCACCCCTGTTCCCAAAAAAAAAAAAAACAAAGGAAAAAAGTCACACTAATAAATTCTTTAATCCTTGAAATTCATTTACAATTAGCAATATAATAATTCATTTACCATCAAATCTCTTCAATCAAAATAGATCATTTATGGTAAGTACCAAAAAGTAGGCCTTAATGATAAAATAAGAAAAATTTGTATAGTTTCTATAATATTACTCAAACCTACAGGATGTTCTTGAACCAATAAATAAATTTTTCCTCAATTTATTAGGCAACATTTATCGTCCGTGTGGTGGCAGATAAAATAAATTTTCGATTCTCTCAAAATTAATTGTTGAGAAAATATGATTTAAAAAAAAAAAAAAATCAATAATTTACTTGAGATGGAAGAAACTGGTTCTAACAAACATGAGACTTTTGTGAAGGAATGGGTGGTCTGGCATAAATTAAGAACTATTCGTATTCGGGAGGCTATGTACAAATTTCTTTGCTGGCAAATATTAAAGTTCTTTGTCAATGTCCAATGTATATTGATGATAATGATGGAAACCCCTACTCAAGAATAAAATTTATAAGTAGTTGAAAATTTTATCTGTCAAAAAAATAAAAATTTTAAATAAAATTTTCGATGTAATTAATAGACATTGAATGGAAATAATTTCCAATTAGTATTGTAAGTTGAGTTTGGCACACTTCTTTGTTATATATAACTAATCAATCTAGAGAGTAAGATTTTTTTATTATTATTATTATTTTTTTTTGGAGCAACACCCATTCAATCAGGATAATAGAATCTGCAAATATGAAGATCTCAACGTACAAGTATGCAAGGATGTAAATGTGAAGTGATCTAGGCCTTTTTGGGAACATAAAAAAAAGTTATCTTATTAGTTTATTAGTCTGTTTAAGTTATATTACTTCTCTATTTTTTTACATATTTTTTCAAAAAAAGTCAAAAAAAAGTTAATAAACTAACATTTTTCCTACTTCCCAAAATAACCCTAAATTGTATGTTTCAAAAATTGATTTTTCCACTCAAATTTTTGTTATTTTATATAAAGGGTATAATTGTCCTTTTATATCCCTTGTTAACACCCATTCGAAAATTCTAATAGAGGAGGACAATTATAATTGTTAGATACCTTAGGGAGGTCTACCTAAAATTAATATAGAAATATATGGCAATTTTATGTATATAACACATTAGGGGTTTCATTAATTGTCAAATACATAAGAGTTTGTTTACCAAAAAAAAAAAAAATTTGAACAAGAAGAAGTTATACATAAAATCAATATAAAAGTATATGGCAAATCTTTATTTTGTCAATTTAAAAACAAAGAAAAAAAAGATCTATTAATGTGATTTATATTTTAAAAATATTACTGCCACATTATTTTTTTATTAAAATTTTGTATAAAAATATTTTTTTTCTTTATTAATTTTACACCTATTGATTAAGGCCGAAATGTACATCATTGAGGCCGTTAATTAGAATCTCTTAACTTCACTTGCTGGTCAAACCGTATATTTTATGTGTGTTGAATGTCAATCAGGTTATATATCGTCGGAGCATAAAATGGGCAAAAAGACAAAATTTGGACAGAGTTGACTTTTTCTGGAAAAGTCAAACTAATGTTTTAAACCTGTTTGGAAATGAGTAGAAGTATAAAAAGAAAAGAGAAAGGCTTTTCAAGGGTTCTGAAACTGTTTTAACCTAAAGAGGGAGGCTAGGGTTTGGAAAGGAGAAGGAAAGCAAAAGCTCCAAGATGTCTTCCATGGTGGTTTCTTCTCCATCTTCATCCTTCCACTCCTCCATGAGTGGCTAGTCGTCTTTTCTAGGGTTTTGATGAAACCCTAGCCATGTAACTATTTTGTTTTCCTTTTGATTCTCAATTATGTAAAGGTTTGAACCATTGTATGGTGTTTTAGAAATTCTTTATATATAATTTTCATTATCTTTTCAAATATTTGACTTTCTGTGATTGTTGAATGTTATCCATACATGAGTTTTCTATTCTTTTACATTCAAGGTATGAGACGAACCATACTACGAGGGACAAGTCGTGTCACTACCCTAGTTTAGAGTGAACGGATCGTACTACTTGAGATGGTTCGTGCCCGTACATTGAATGTGATGATTTTCTTGTTAAATGCTTTGAACTTGTAGGTTCAAAGCATTAATCTGTTCAAACCCTAGGATAATTGATTTCAATTGGAAACCCTAGTTACGTGGCTAGTGGTAGATTCTTTGCCCTAGTTTTTCCCCCAATTCAGTAAACCAATTTCATTTATTATTAATAATTTAATTCCTTAGTTTAATTTATTCGTTATTAAATTAGGTTATGATCATTCAATCTTTTTATCAAAATTAATTTAGGAATTTAACGATTAAATTAGTTTAATTTCACAATAGTCCCTGTGGATCGATACCTGGACTTGCCATTATTCTAATAGAATTTGGTATAGTTTAGTGATTATATTTTGGTGTGTTCAACGACCCATCAAATAAAAAAATAAATAAATAAATAAATAAATAAAAAATAAAAAAAAGAAAAAAAAATGTTTAGTTTAGATTATTTTATTCTATACTTTAGGCTCCTTTCTAGTTTAGTTATTTTAGTTTAGTTTAGTTTATTTTATAGTTTAGCTGATTTAATTTAAGGTCATTTTTCTTCATTTATTTAATTATTTTCGTTTTTTCTCTTCGGAAAAAAAAAAAAAAAAGTGTGAAGTGTGTCTATGTTACTCTCGACCTACCTGGATCTGCACCTACATTTCTGGTAATTTTCTCTCATTTCTCTTTACTTTTCCATTGAGGACAATGTCATATTCAAGTTGGGGGATGAGGGTTATATTTTCTTTTTATATTTTCTTTTGTGCATTTCTATTTGGCTCATAATTCATGCTTATACCTGTTTCACTTGATTGCATTACTTCACTTGATGTGACTTTTTGCTAGTAGGGTGATAATATTTGCATATGTTAATTGGAGATCATGGTAGACTTGTATGAAAAGGGTTTATTGGGTAGATACTTGCATGCGATGTTTGTACGAGGAGAGTTGTCTGTGTTTGTGGTTTTAGTACACTTGTCATGAGTATGCCTTAATTCACATTAACACACTATCATAGCGGTGATCTTTTTATTATAATCCCTGGTGTACATCATTGATAATAACTAGAGTTGCAGAAAAGAATAAATGAGGAGCCAAGATTCTTAATAAAAAAAAAAAAAAAAAAACACTTGACTAGTTTGGGTTCGTAGCCTTTTTAACTCGAGTTATTAAGCCCGTAGGGGTGTCTTTACACCTAATGCCCTAAAACCGTCTGGTTTGGGAGTCATTGGCCCAAAACTTGCTACATGGGTTAATTAGAAAGCTTAAGGGACTTGGACATTGCACAGTTAAGGAAAAATAAGAAGAATGACTTGTTCGGATTCGTAGCCTTTTCAACTCGAGTTATTAAGCCCGTAGGGGTGTCTTTACACCTAATGCCCTAAAACCGTCTGGTTTGGGAGTCATTGGCCCAATGCTTGTTACATGGGTTGATTAGAAAGCTTAATGGATTAGGACATTGCACAGTCATTTAAAAAAAAAAAAAAAAAAACTTTTGAAAATCTTGGCTGCAACAGGTTAGTTTTTCTGTATATGTTGGGTGTTATTATGAGTTACATTGGGTATTATAGTAGATAGTTAACTAATATGGAGATTGCACTTTACACTGAGGGTACTCATGACTTGTCTACTAGCATGCACAAGTATAGGGAACTTTACTTTTGTATTAACTGAATTGTGGTTTCGACTCAATAGGTTCCTTCATGCTTGTCCACTGTGTCTTTAATGACTCATGATGTCTCAATATCACACTGTAGTGGCACATAAGTTGATTGTTAGGTGGAGTAGTGTGATCAATTGTTGTTGAGTATATATGAATATGTTAATGTTTGTGGGTATCATTTCTGGAAACCTTCACGAGACTTTACTCGTCCACTTGGGGGAACCTTGTGGTTTAAAGGCTTGTTGCATATGCTAAATGCAACCGTTGTCCCACGAAAACGGAAATAGATAGATTTTGTTTTATTTTATTTTACTTGCTTGAGGACTAGCAAGTAGTAAGTTGGGGGATGTGATTAAGGCCGAAATGTACATCATTGAGGCCGTTAATTAGAATCTCTTAACTTCACTTGCTGGTCAAACCGTATATTTTATGTGTGTTGAATGTCAATCAGGTTATATATCGTCGGAGCATAAAATGGGCAAAAAGACAAAATTTGGACGGAGTTGACTTTTTCTGGAAAAGTCAAACTGATGTTTTAAACCTGTTTGGAAATGAGTAGAAGTATAAAAAGAAAAGAGAAAGGCTTTTCTAGGGTTCTGAAACTGTTTTAACCTAAAGAGGGAGGCTAGGGTTTGGAAAGGAGAAGGAAAGCAAAAGCTCCAAGATGTCTTCCATGGTGGTTTCTTCTCCATCTTCATCCTTCCACTCCTCCATGAGTGGCTAGTCGTCTTTTCTAGGGTTTTGATGAAACCCTAGCCATGTAACTATTTTGTTTTCCTTTTGATTCTCAATTATGTAAAGGTTTGAACCATTGTATGGTGTTTTAGAAATTCTTTATATATAATTTTCATTATCTTTTCAAATATTTGACTTTCTGTGATTGTTGAATGTTATCCATACATGAGTTTTCTATTCTTTTACATTCAAGGTATGAGACGAACCATACTACGAGGGACGAGTCGTGTCACTACCCTAGTTTAGAGTGAACGGATCGTACTACTTGAGATGGTTCGTGCCCGTACATTGAATGTGATGATTTTCTTGTTAAATGCTTTGAACTTGTAGTTGCAAAGCATTAATCTGTTCAAACCCTAGGATAATTGATTTCAATTGGAAACCCTAGTTACGTGGCTAGTGGTGGATTCTTTGCCCTAGTTTTTCCCCCAATTCAGTAAACCAATTTCATTTATTATTAATAATTTAATTCCTTAGTTTAATTTATTCGTTATTAAATTAGGTTATGATCATTCAATCTTTTTATCAAAATTAATTTAGGAATTTAACGATTAAATTAGTTTAATTTCACAATAGTCCCTGTGGATCGATACCTGGACTTGCCATTATTCTAATAGAATTTGGTATAGTTTAGTGATTATATTTTGGTGTGTTCAACGACCCATCACCTATCAAATTGTCAAAAATAGTAATAACTCAGTGATACATTGACACATGTAGATAATTTTTTTTTATTATATATTTTAATTTCATATGCATTTGATGATAAATTATTTAATATTGATGTGGTCTACCCAACCAATGAAGTTTTATATAATGCAGCAGTTATTAACAAAATTCCTAAAATTACTTTATATATGGTAATTTTTACCCTCCATATATTATTCCTATTGGTCAGGCACACAGGGAATATGGACCCATGGAGTAACTTCTCGCATTTGACATTCTGAAAAAAATAAATTAATTAATTAATTAAATTTAAAAAAATGGAGAAAAAAATTCGGTAAAACACTAGGTTGGTCGTGTGTACACGTGGCACGCTTTTGTTCAATGTTTTAAGCAACTACACCGTTAACTTATTCACCCAAAAAAAAAAAAAAAAAAAAAAAAAAAAAAAAAAAAAACTACACCGTTAACGCGGAGCAGTCCCCTTACGGGGTTGGGTCTCTTAGGAGGCCGGGCTGGGGTTTCTAATATGGGCCTACGGGCCCACTACCCAAATTCAATGTTTGAAAATTTTGGCCCAACTCTTCCAATTATAAATGCTGACGTAATTTATTAATTTTTCATATTATTTAATCATATTGTTATAAATTTGGATTTGGTTCGTGTTGTATTAATATATTATGTCAAAATTATTCATGTTCCTTAATTAAAAATACTGATTGGATGGAATATTAAAAAAAATCTCACAAGTTAAATTCATGCAACTAGTATCTACTATATTAAGTTATTTAATTTCAACTCAATTGTATTCTGCAATTTCAAAAACTAAAACCTATTATTTGTTTATTTATTTACTATTTTCTATATTAACTCCAAAATAATAAATGGAAATATTAGATTATCTCAAAATTAAATACCAAAAAAAAACTATATTGATTCTAAAATGTTATTGTACATGTTAGTTTTTTTTAATTCAATTAGATAGAATTACATGAACCAAGGTATTCGACTTGTGTAATACTACTTTGTGATATGAGGTTACATATTCAAATCCTATAAAGAAAAGTTTAGTACCCATTTGTTGTTTCATTTTCGTGCTAATTACTAACTACTAACCCCTCCCTCTCCTTCATTGGTGGGGTGTTGGCTAAGGTTTCATAGTGACTTAGAGTATCTCTAATAATATTGTTAAAATTGTTTGTTACAGTGTTATATGATAAAAAGTGAGATTCATTTGTGTATGTTATTAGCTTAGAGAGTGAATGTGTGCTCTAATGGTAATTAAGATGTATGTTAAAGTATGTGTTATGTAAGAGTGGGTTCCACTTAAAATATTTATTATAAAATTGTCACGATTCAAACTTGCCCCTATAAGTTTAGCATTATGACTGACCAATAATCTTAAGATTACCGAAAGCCTCTTAAATAGAATTACAAAATTAGGGGTTGGCAAAAGCAAATATTAAACATACATTGTCCTTTGAGTTATGCAAACTTATATAAAATAAAAAAAATTTAACTTTATATATATAATTACACATCGTCCTTACGTTATTATATATACAGACTAGACAAAAAGGATTTAGCCTTAATTACAGAATAAACAAAAACTTAAACTTTGATCACATAACCTTGACCACTTGACATATCCAGAACCTCCACGAGAGGCGCATAGGTTGGTTGATAACAACATATTCCAGGCAGACGTCTTTAAGCCTGGTCACGCACTTGATCATCTACATACATATATATAAACAGTGAGTTAGAACCCAATGAATAATAACAAAGTAGAGGTCTTAATGAATGATATCTCATAACATATTTCAAAATCAGAATTTCAAATCAAAAACGGATTAATATACATATTCAAATTTGTAAACAGTCATACGTGGTATATCCATTAACTGACAAATCAAATTGATCATAAAAACCCACGTGTAGAGTAGTTAGTCATAGAGAGTTTGTTTACCACCCAAAAAAAAAAAGTAAGAGAAGAAGAAGTTATACATAAAATCAATATTAAAGTATATGGCAAATCTTTATTTTGTCAATTTAAAAAAAAAAAAAAAAAGCTTTATTAATGTGATTTATATTTTAAAAATATTATTGTCACATTATTTTTTTATTAAAATTTTGTATAAAAATATTTTTTTTCTTTATTAATTTTACACCTATCAAATTGTCAAAGATAGTAATAACTCAGTGATACACTCACACATGTAGATAATTTTTTTTACTATATATTTTAATTTAATATGCATTTGACAACAAATTATTTAGGATAAATTACAAATACACCTCCTGAGATTTACTTAAATTATAAATTATTCTCTGTAGTTTTAGAAATTATATTATGCCCCCTAAGGTTTATAATTTCATAATAAATAGTCATTTTATTAATAAATTATCAAGTTAATTAACAGTTTCTAATAATATTAAAATTTTATTTCAATTAATAATTTAGATAATTTTATTATTGTATAAGTGGACTGTTAGAAATTTCACTTTTTCAATTAATTATGTTAAATAAAAAATTCTGACAGAGAGATATTTATAATTTTTCAAACCGCAAAGAACAATTCATATTTTAAATAAAAAGGCGTATTTATAATTTATCCAATTATTTAATGAGTCAAGTATACCAGCTGTTATTAACAAAATTCCTAAAATTACTTCGTATATGATAACCTTTTCCCTCCGTATAATGTTCCCATCCTATTGGTCAGGCACACAGTGAATATGGACCATTCTGGCATTTGACATTCTGAAAAAAAATAAAAGAAAAAAATTCGGTAAAACACTAGGTTGGTCGTGTCTACACGTGGCACGCTGTTGTTCAATGTTTAAAGCAACTACACCGTTAACTCGGAGCAGTTCCGTTACGGGGTTGGGTCTCTTAGGAGGCCGGGCTGGAGTTTCTAATATGGGCCTACGGGGCCACTACCAAAAACAGACAAAAAGAAGCGAACAATTTTCGAAAAATTTGGCCCAACTCTTCCATTTATAAATGCTGAGTTAATTTATTAATTTTTCATATTATTATAAATTTGGATTTGGTTCGCGTTGTATTAATTTATCATGTCAAAATTATTCATGTTCCTTAATTAAAAATACTAATTGGATGGAAATATTTAAAAAAAAAAATCTCACAAGTTAAATTCATGCAACTAGTATCTACTATATTAAGTTATTTAATTTCAACTCAATTGTATTCTGCAATTTCAAAAACTAAAACCTAGTATTTGTTTATTTATTTACTGTTTTCTATATTAACTCCAAAATAATAAATGGAAATATTAGATTATCTCAAATTAAATACCCAAAAAAAAACTATGACTCTGTTTGGTTCCATTCTGGAATCATAATTCCATCATCATATTCTAACTCTCTGTTTGATTATAATTTTCAAAATATGATTCCAAATCACATTTCAAAACGTATTTGGTAACCAAAGAGTTTTTGAATTTTTGGATGTACCCGGTCGTCCGCTTGGACATCTTCCACAACAGTTTTTGAATTTTTAGGTCTATCCAGTCGTCCACCCGAACATCCTCTTAGACGTCCAGCCGGTTGACCAGAACAGTTTTTTTTTTTGTGCAATTGCCACCTATTATTTGAAGAAAAAAAATATATTTATTTTTGATATTTTTTAGATATATAAATTATTTTTTTGACCAAAATGGCAAATTATTTGGCCATTTATTTAAAATTAACAAAAGAAATTTAAAATAAAAATTAATTTGTCACAGTAATTTTAAAAAAAATAAAAAATATATTTTCAAACAAAACAATTAAAAAAAATTTCAGATCAAATATACAATCAAAAGTAATTTTAAAGCACTAGCTGAACATTTTTTTTAAACAAAAAATAATATATTTTTTAATATTTTCAATAACAAAAAAAAATTCGGAATTTTTTGAAATTTTTAAATAAAAAAATTATTTTTTTCAATAATTACTTTTTTTAATTAAATTTTAAAAAAAGTTTGGTTATGAGCTTTGAATAGAATTTTTAATAGAGTTTTGAATTGTGTATTTGGTTATGAGTTATAAGTTTTTGAATTAAGTTTTGAAAACTTATAACCAAACAACTTTTCTTATTTTAAAAATTCAAAAATTAATTCAAAACTTTTTTTCAAATTCATAATCAAACAAATTTTCTCTTTTCAAATCATGATTTTAAAACTCGCAAATTTAAAATATAATTCAATCCTCAAATTATGATTCTAAAACTAAACCAAACTCTACCTATATTGATTCTAAACTGTTATTTTGCATGTTTTTTTTTTTTTTTTTAAATTCAATTAGATAAAATTACATGAACCAAGACATTCGACTTAATTATTATATAATATCACTTTATGCTGTGAGGTTGCATATTCAAATCCAATAATGAAAAATTCAATATCCTTTGTTGTTTCATTTCCGTACTAACTACACCTCCCTCTCCTTCAGTGGTGGGGTGTTGGCTAAGGTTTCATAACGCCTTAGAGTAGGGCTGCAAATGAACCGAGCAATTCATGACAAGCTCGGCTCGGCTCGGCTCGGCTTATTTAGTAAATGAGCTGAGCTCAAGCTCGAATATTAGGCTTATAGTAAACGAGCCAAGCTCGAGCTCGCATAAGCTCGGCTCGGCAAGCTCAGCTCGTTTATCTTTATTTAAATTATATAATAAATATATTTATTATATAATATATAATATATTATTTATATTACTTATTCAAGGTAGTACACATGAAACTAATATTTCAGTCCCCAAAATAATTTGTTGGAACGATATTACTCTTCCTGACGACTGGATTACAGTTAATGAAAATTATTCCCAAAATTAACAATCTTCTACTAGTCAAGATATTCAAAATATTCAACAATTTAATGATGGTTCAGTTCATATACGCTTGAATCGCCTTCCTAGTCACTCATCCCCAATACAGTACTTCTAGTATCCCCACCGACTTAAAATATGATGAACTATTTAATACACCTCTATTTACTCGGCAAGATAGAAAACTTCATGTTTGTGAACATTCAGATAGTAAATTAAAAGAAATAGATAATTCATCTACTTACCAAATTAGTAAACCAGTTTATTCAACTCATACACATCTCCATGAAGATGAAACCACATCTCAAGATTCACCTACTCAGACTGAGTTTGAAGTTGTTCCTCCTGTTAACCCACAATTATTAACTCTTAGTAAACCTTTTACTCCAAATCTTAATAAACTCGATGCTAAATTTAAATCTAAAGTAAATAAGTTTAAATGACAAACCTATAGAAATAATTATAATGAACACAAATAATCCAAGATTACCAAGAAATGGTACAAATTTATGAACAAAGTAAATATTGAAATTCACTTCTTTGATTATCTTGAAAATTATTATCGAAAGATAAATACTATTACAAAAACTAAATGGAAAACTTCCCCTAATACTTTTGTTTCTTCCAATCATCACCCCTCTAGAAATTATTCTCATTGAACATAAAGGTGCTATTGTACATGCTTCTCCCTTTAAACTTCCTGGTGATGAATTTGAAATCAAAAAAAGTAATTGAACAAAATAATTATACCAATCAATATTTAAAAACCATTAGTAAACAATTAGATAAAATAGAAACTTCATTACTCACTAATCATACATCCACTAGTAAATCTTTAGACAAACTTTTTATTAATCTTCCTAGTACTAGAAAACGATTAAGTTTAGTTACCCAAGACACTAATACTGTTGAAGCTATTGAACAATTATTTACTAAGATATCTACTACATCAAACGAAAAAAGAATTACTGTCCTAACATAACAACCACCTGTTGAATTTAGTAGTGACTCCGACACATCCACAAATGAAATTGGTCAATTAACCCAACAATTCCAGACTACTAATCATAACCGAATCACACATTCCAAAGTTAATCCTACTACTCCTACCAAAAATTGGTTTCTTAAACCTACTCCTCCCGATCTTCAATTCAAAGAAACCAATATTAGCAATTAATTTTCTATTTTGGCTAAAAAATTATATGAATGGAATATAGATAGTCTTAATGAAAATCAAATTCTTCAAAAATTAAATCATATGTCTATGGTTGCAAATAGTTACCTAAGTAATTATCCTGATTACACTCAACCTAAAATAGTCTTTTTACTTACCTCTAGTTTTACTGGTATGCTCAAATCTTGGTGGGATAAATATCTCACTTCAGATCTACGTGAATCTATACAATATGCAGTCTAATTAGATGAAAATGATATCCCAATCTTTGATGAAGATATAGGATCAAGTATATTAATACTTTAATATTTACTATAGTCAAACATTTTATTGGCACACCTTCTAATGTCCATTCTCGCATCCATGATCAGCTTAGTAATTTAACTTGCCCTTCTTTAAGCGATTTTCGATGATATAAAGATATTTTTACCTTTAGAGTCATGCTTAGAGAAGATTGTAGTAAGTCATTTTGGAAAGAAAAATTCATTAATGGATTACCCAATCTTTTTACCCATAAAATTCGAGATGTTCTGAGTCAACCTACTGGTATTATAGAATATGATAATTTAACTTATGGTGATATAATTAGTACCATTCAAAAAGAATGATTAAAAATGTGTATAGACATGAAACTTAGTCAAAAAGCTACTAAGGATAAACGCAAAGCTAAATACGAATTAAGAAACTTTTGCAAACAATATGGTCTACCTCCTGTTGCACCATCACGACGCAAACATAATAACAAGAAATTTTCACACAAATACCTTGCTAAATATAAGAAGAAATATTCACCTACCAAATGACCTGATAAGTATTATTCTCAACCAAAAAAGAAATATCACAAGCAAACTAATCACTTTAAGAAGAAGTCAAAATCTACCCAAGATGTTACTTGTTACAATTGTGGAAAAAATGGTCATTATTCTAATAAATGTAAACTTAAAGAAAAACTTGAGAATAAGCTTAATCAACTACAAATTACTGAAGAACATCAAAGTCAAATATTTGACATATTTAAACTAACTAATACCCCAAATCAATCTCCTGTTCATTCTAGTCCATCATCCAGTGACACCACTCCCTTGAGTGATACTTCTACTTATTACTCTCCCAGTGTGAATACTAACGAAGAGATTGAATTAGGATGTAATGATATTTGCTGTAAACAAATCAATGTTTTTAGTAAATCACAACAAGAAGAAGATTCTTTAATAGAATTAATTAGTAAATTAGAAAATCCTGAATTAAAAAGAAAATGCACTAATAAGTTAAAATCTTTATTAATAAATAAAGACAAAATCTCATCAAGATAAACCAATTATTAGTCTCACAACTATTTTAGAAAGATTCTGGAAAAATAAACATAAAGAAATCACTTTACAAGATTTACAAAATGAGATTAACTAAATTAAACTAACCATTAGAAGAAGAAATTGTAATATTAAAAATCAATAAAAATCTTAATGATTTCCAAAATAATAATGATACTTCCTCTGATGAATCTAGTTTTAGTCCTGATTCTAGCCACGTCATTTTTGATAATCGATCAACTAAATCTAATAGGGATAATCACACTGATAGTCATCGTTTAACTATTATTAATAGAATTCATATTAAAAAATAGCATTCGAAAGTCAAACTAGTTATTAATGATTTTAAAATAGAAGTCAGAGCCCTTATTGATACCGGCGTTGATTTAAATTGTATTCAAGAAGGTTTAATCCCCACAAAATATTATCATAAAACTAGTGCACAATTAAGTTCGGCTAATGGAAGTCAAATGCATATTAAATATAAATTACTCAAAGTACATATTTGTCAAAATAATGTTTGTTTTAAAACATCCTTTGTTCTAGTCAGTAATATGACCGATAAAGTCATCCTAGGAACTCCGTTTATCTTTTTACTATATCCATTTACCACTATTAACCATGGAATAACCACACAAGCTTTTGGTGAAATGGTGACTTTTAAATTCTTATCTCCTCCTGAAATCAAAGAATTAAATCAATTAAAAGAATATTTTACATTCCAATCTATTAATCGATTAACTAAGCAACTCAAATTTCTCAAAGAAGAAGTAAAATACAAACGAATTGAAACTCAATTGACTAATCCAATTCTTATATCCAAAATTGATACATTTAAAAACCAATTAAAATATACCGTTTGTTCACTTTACCTAGTGCTTTCTGGCATAGGAAAAAACATGTAGTTACACTCCCTTATATTAAAAATTTTAATGAAAGACAAATTCCTACTAAATCTCGACCTATTCAAATAAATCATGAATTAGTGGAAATGTGCAAAAAAGAGATTAATGAATTATTAAAAAATAACATCATTAGTAATAGTAAGTTGCCTTAGTTTTGCCCTGCTTTTTATGTTAACAAAAATGTTGAACTTGAACGTGGTGTTCCACGATTAGTCATTAATTATAAACCGTTAAACAAAGTTTTAGAATGGATACGCTATCCAATCCCTAATAAAAAAGATCTCATTAAACGACTTAGTCAAGCTGTCATCTTTAGTAAATTTGATCTTAAAAGTAGATTTAAACAAATATAAATTCATCCTGATGATCACTATAAAGCTGCCTTTACTACACCTTTTGGCCATTACGAATGGAATGTCATGCCCTTTGGATTAAAAAATGCTCCTAATGAATTTCAAAATATTATGAATGAAATTTTTAATCCCTTTAGTCATTTTTCTATTGTCTACATAGATGATATCCTCATTTTCTCTAAGTCACTCGATAAATATTGGAAACATCTTAATTCCTTTCTCTATATTATCAAATATAATGGTCTAGTCATTTCGGCTCATAATCTTACTTTAGTTTGAAATAGCTTAATCTTAGGAGCAGAAATGACTAGACCATTATATTTGATAATATGGAGAAAGCAAGCAATTAAGATGTTTCCAATGTTTATCAAGTGACTTAGAGAAAATGAGGATATCATCTATGTAGACAATAAAAAAATGACTAAAGGGATCAAAAATTTCATTCATAATGTTTTGAAATTTACTAGAAGCATTTTTTAATCTAAAAGGCATGACATTCCATTCGTAATGGCCAAAAGGTGTAGTAAAGACAATTTTATAGCAATCATCAGGATGAATTTGTATTTGCCAAAATCTACTTTTAAGATCAAATTTACTAAAGATGACAGCTTGACTAAGTTGTTTAATGAGATCTTTTTTATTAGGGATTGGATAGCGTATCAATTCTAAAACTTTGTTTAACGGCTTATAATTAATGACTAATCGTAGAACACCACGTACAAGTTCAGCATTTTTGTTAACATAAAAAGCAGGGCAAAACTAAGGCGACTTACTATTACTAATGATGTTATTTTTTAATAATTCATTAATCTTTTTTTTGCACATTTCCACTAATTCATGATTCATTTGAATAGGTCGAGACTTAGTAGGAATTTATCTTTCATTAAAAATTTTAATATAAGAGAGTGTAATTACATGTTTTTTCCTATGCCATAAAGCACTAGGTAAAGTGGAACAAACGGTATTTTCTAATTGGTTTTAAATTTATCAATTTTGGATATAAGAATTGGATTAGTCAATTGAGTTTCAATCCGTTTGTATTCTACTTCTTCTTTGAGAAATTTGAGTTCCTTAGTTAATCGATTAATAGATTGGGATGTAAAATATTCTTTTAATTGATTTAATTCTTTGATTTTAGGAGGAGACAAGAATTTAAAAGTCACTGTTTCACCAAAAGCTTGTATGGTTATTCCCTGATTAATAGTGGTAAATGGATATAGTAAAAAGATAAACGAAGTTCCTAGGATGACTTTGTCGGTCATATTTCTGATTAGAACAAAGGATGTTTTAAAATAAACATTACTTTGACAAATATGTAATTTGGGTGATTTATATTTAATATGCATTTGACTTCCATTAGCATAACTTAATTGTTCACTAGTTTTATGACAATATTTTGTGGGGATTAAACCTTCTTGAATACAATTTAAATTAGCGCCGATATCAATGATGGCTATGACTTCTATTTTAAAATCATTAATAACTAGTTTGATTTTCGAATGCCATTTTTTAATATGAATTCTATTAATAATATTTAAACGATGACTATCATTGTGATTATCACTATTAGATTTAGTTGATCGATTATCAAAAATGACGTGGCTAGGATCAGGACTAGAACTAAATTCATCAGAGGAAGTATCATTATTATTTTGGAAATCATTAAGATTTTTATTGATTTTTAATATTGCAATTTTTTCTTCTTATGTTTTGTCTTTAGCTTTTAACTCTTGAATTGTAGAGACCCTAATTTTTGTAATTACCATTAAATCTCTAACCTTGAGTTTATTTCAATAAAGCCCTTGAATTTTCGTTTAATTGCATTTTAAACCCTAGAATCGGGAAGCATCGCGGATTAATTCGAGTAAACCCTAATCGATCCCGTAGATTGATAATCACCTTTAAAACCATATTATTAATTATTAGACCCTATCATTATATATTAATCACTCTAAAATCTTAATTCCCGGTGATGCCGTTTTTACTTGGTTTCTGGCATTTGTTTGCGCTTTAATTTAATGAGACCCGAATTTATTATTTTAACTATTTTCTAATGTTAGTATATTAATAACATATATCAAGGTTTCATAAATTTAGACTTGGTCCCTATATACTTTTATTTTATTTCATTCCAACCCTTAATTGTAATATTTTATTAATTAATGTACTTGTGGCTATTATATTATGTTTATAAATACAAATATCTCATATATATATATATGTCTTGGAGCCCAAGTTGTTGACTATGTGATGGATGAAAGGGCCATAATGGCAACTTTGACAATTTGCACTTAGGGAACTTAGTCCCTAAGAAACCTTCCCAATCTTTTCTCTCTCTATATATATATATGCACACTTCTCCCCCTCATTATATACATTTTCAGCCATTCACTAGAGGAGTGAGAGAGAGTGATCTTGGAAAAAAAAAGAGAGGGAGAGAGTGAGAGAGAAGAGGAGAAGAAAAGGAAGAATTGTGTTAGAGTCTTGTACAATAAAGGTAAACATACAACACCTCTTCTCTCAAGTTCTCTTACCACTTGTTTTCCCCCTCCTAATACATGATATTTGTATATATTTGTTGTAGTCTAGGCCTACACTCTTGTATAACGGTGTATTAATTAAGAAATGGTGTGCTTCTCTTTCTTTCTTAAATTTCCAGCGGTAAATCTTTTCCCTCTCTTGAATTTATTTTCCTATCAAAACTCCATAAACTCAAAATCTGTTTTTATGGTCTAATATTTGGTATGTCTAGAGTATGTGGTAATTTTTGTAGGCCCTAAAGATGTGTTTTTATAACCTAAACAATTTTTCTAAGTTTGTTACTCACAGAACCAGAAAAACAGTCCACTTTCTCTATTTTTATAAAATTCCAGAAAAATAATCTTGAGCCCAATTTTATGTCAAAATCTTAATCTTGGTGTTATATTTTAACTAAAATTTGTTTGAACTCAAGACAGTGATGGGTTTGAGAGAAAAACCGATTTGCGCAACGATCAACGAATCTGGACAGATCTTGGTAATTCTGAATTATCTTAAAATATAAAATACCTATCCTACTTTCGTAAATTGAGTTTGAAACTAGACTTATCTATCTACAAATCACATGAGGCCAGGTACTTGGGGCCAATAAAAGTATTTTTTTCATAATTATTTTCAAACTGGTTCAAATCTGGAAATTTGGAAATTTATGTTAATATGCTCTTATTTGGTTTGCAACTCTTATATTCTATGTTTCTTGAATGTTTTATTCTCGATATGTAATCTATGATAAATTGTAAATTTGCTTTACCATGAATAAATTACTTGTTGTTTAGTTTGGATTCATAATTATACTGACCATGTTTTTCTATAACTGAGAACATAATGCACTTAATAGAGGGGAAATCAAATGGGATGGTAGTGGGTTGCGATCATTGTATTAAATTTTATGAGATAATGAACGATGGATTCAAGAGTATGATATAGTGGAATGTATTTCATTTTTGTGAAGTCTTGCGCAAGTGTGTTTCCGAACCCTAACATGGCACGGGAGGTATTCTGGCTGCTTAACGGAAATGGGAGGCATAAGGGTGGCAGTGAGGGTCTCACACAGGGAGAGTATCCCTGGAAGCCCGTTTCCTTGGGGTAGACCGTGATGTCACCACTTGGGTATGTAACCTACGTGCGTGGGCATCATTGGTAATTGTGCGGTAAGCGACGCACTGGTATTGTATTAACCAAGGGGGAGTCAAAATTGCCCGTGGCCAGAGTTAGTGGTTGGATAGGAACGGCATTCCGCAAGGAGTTGCCTAGAACTAACTAAAATTAACTATTATTAATGAGAACTGAAATCTAATTATAATCTCTGCTTGATTATTGCTTTCGCTGTATATTATGACCGTGCCGTTATGTTACTTGTGTATTTGGAATGGGAAAAGGGTCGGGGTGTGTGTATTTACTGGGCATTCCAAGCTCATGGCGTTTTATGCCACGTGAAGGCGAGTTTTACACCAAGAACAGAATCCCTAAAAGCTTTGTGGAACCATGGCTGCCTTAGAAATTAGATTGTATATTTCCTGTATTTTGGATAATCTTTTTGTATCAAGGAGCCGATCTATATTTAAAGACTTGAAGAATTTTATCTGTAATTATTATTAATATTTTATTTTAGTGTAATTATTTGTATTTTGTGCTTAAAAATGATGTGTATCCTCTAGTTAAACCCCGGTGCATCATTGTATTATATTTTATGTTATCCCAGATAGGCAACCCAAGAGGGGGGGTGAATTGGGTTATTAAAAATTTCACAGTATTAAAATTAACACAATATTCAGAATTTTAACATAAAAAAAAGAATAATAATTATCAAAATAAAAGTAAGAGAGATAGGGAGAGAAAATCAAACACTGCGATTTATAGTGGTTCGGCACGCCGGCCTACGTCCACTCCCCAAGGAACCTCCTTGAGAATTTCTTTACTATCAATTGAATAAATACACCACCAAACTTGTGGATTTGGCACAGGACTTACTCTTATCTATTGAGCCTCACTCAACAATAAAAGCCTTACTCTTACAAAATCTCTATAAAAATAAGGAATAAGAATAAGGGTAATGTAAACCCTCTTTACAATAATTCTCTCACAAAGAGTAGATATGAAAGTGTAAGAACAAATGCTAGATTTAGATCTGAAAGTGAAAGAGCAGAATACTCAGAATTTTGGAGCTCACAGAAAATTTTTCTCTTCAAGTTCTTGGTTTTTTCTTCACATCCAACACCTCTATTTATACACAAAAATATACCCGTTGGACGCTCCTTGCTGACGTCATGGCTTACATAAGCGCGCTCCTGACGTCATCGCTTACATAAGCACGCTCCTGATGTCATCACTTACATAAGCAGGCTCTTGATGTCATTGCTTACATAAGCACACTCCTTAATTTTAAATAGTCAGCAAATGATAAGAATAAAAATAAGACTGATTTTTTCTTTTTGTTTTTTTTTTTTTAAACATGGAGCCACCGTTTTTGTAGACAATTTAATACAAAGTTTACAACTTTCAAACAAACAAATAATTTTCTCCATCTAGTTTATAATATATATATATATACATATATATATAACTCCATCTATTTCTTCTTGTTTGAATATAATATAATCAATGTAGTGTAAAAAATTTAATAGCGCACGTGATGTATTCTGCATATAACGTTATATATGTTCTGATCAAATATTTGCATACATAGAAAAATCTCTTTAAATAATATTTATGAGGGATCTGAAAATATATGCTCTCTTTAAAATATTGTACAAGTTGTAGAGATTTTAAACTAAATATATTTTACCACTCCATATCAATTTTGTCAAAACAAGACAACCCATAAATATCAAATTTGTCAAAATAATACAACCAATCAATCATTTTTATCAAAATTATATAACTAATTGATTAGTCAAAATATGAATAGTAATTAACCCTATTTTTCAAAAAGTGAATAGTAAAGCTTTTGAAAATATTTTTATTTAAATAATATTTAACAAATATATATTTTAAACTAATCGTTTTGTCAAAAGATGAATAGTAATTAACCCTATTTTTCAAAAAGTGAATAGTAAAGCTTTTGAAAATATTTTTATTTAAATAATATTTAACAATTATATATATTGTAAAAAGATAATATTTTGTGTCAAATAATATGTATATTAAATAATATATTTTAGACATCATCAAAATTAACTAATATGATTAACATTTTAAAAATTTGAGGCATCACAACTTGGTATCAGAGCTTAGGTTCAATACTTACCCACGCGTTCTGACTTGCAATTAGAAACAACCTTGCTATCGACTATATTACATTATGATAACACTACTTAGTCCAGAAACTAGAAGATGCCAAAAATTAAAATTTTCTCAACCAACCCTAGGACGTTTCTTCGAATTTCGGGCATGGCAATGTCGATTCGTGAAAGCATGTAACCGAGCGTCGATGATTCTACTATTGGTACCAGGTGCTGAAGAAAGCTTTTAGATAAGAGCAGTGGAACTAGAATTTCATAATAAAGAAAGGAAATCTTAGGTTCAATCAGCGAACAAAAACATGCAGTTGCCCCAAAGCGACCAAGAGTGGTGATGGAGTCAATGGTTGAGTAAGACTATCTTAGGTGCTTATTAAGTGTTACTTGGATTGTGTTTCGAGTAGAGCATTTCACTTTAATAATTTCCTTGACTAACCGCAATAACAAAACCTTAACCTGCACTTAACTGCGCATTTGGCAGATGGTGAACCATACAAGAGCAAACAAATACGTAGGCAAAAACAACGCCACCAACCACAATGATGATGCCAATTTAAATAGAAATGGGGCACCTGGGGTCAACAATCACGATCACGCCCCTACATCTGCTGCCGACTTACCCGGGAATGTCGGAAATCAAATTTTGGAAGAATTAGGAAGGCTGAGAAGAATGCATCAAAATGAGAGGACATATCTATTCTCCGAGTTTCGCAAACAGAGACCGCCGATCTTCACTGGCGAACCCGATCCTAAAATTGCTGAAAATTGGATCTGACAAATTGAAAAGATGTTCAACACGATGGGAATAACTAAACACATTGATAGGATTGATCTAGTAGTTTACCAACTAGAAGGGGAAGCAGATCATTGGTGGGCCTTGATTCGGGAATCCAGGGACATCACGGCAATGACATGGGGGCAGTTTAAGGAGTTATTTTTGAGGAAGTACTTTCCAAACATAGTCAAACAAGAAAGAATTCGTGAATTTCTGAACCTAGAACAAGGCGCGATGACGGTGACCCAATACGTGGCAAAGTTTGAGGAGTTGGCGCGTTATGCGACTCGATACGTAGAAAACGATGAAGACAAAGCACGTAAATTTGAATGGGGTCTAGACCCTACAATTCGAGGAAGAGTTTTGCCCATGCAACTTCCCACTTTTGCAGATGTGGTTGACACAGCACTTGATTCAGAACGGGAGGTGGCAGATTCCAAGAGGATTTGGAGTTTGAGGAAAGGAAACAATCATTCCAATGTGGGACCTGAAAGAAATAGTCGAAGGCATGCAGCACAGAAGCCGTATTATAAGGAACTCTAACAACCCCAACAATCGCAGCAGCAAAATCTAAAGGAGAGTTTTCAGACAAGGCCAGCTGGGTTGATCCAGTGCTATCATTGTCAACAGATGGGACACAGGAGGTTTGAATGCCCCCAATTGGCCGAAAATCGAGGAGAGCGCTCGAGAGCAAATACGCAGGTTATTGGCAGGCAGCAACCATGGGTAACTAAGTCAGAAGCTACTAGGAAACAAAATTACAAGGCAGAGAACAATCAGAAATCTGGGCCGGTTAACAATCAAAGGCCAACAGGCAGAATATTTGCACTGGAAGGAGAAGAAAATGAACATCTCACTAAGCAGTATCTTGAGGAAGAGCAGTGCACCACCTATGAACCCAAGGAACCGCAGTACGAGCCATGGCTAACTTAGGAAAAATATAATTAGGATATTAGTTATAACTCTTTTGGATGACCTTTGTAAAATATATATAGACGATGTAAATTTCCTTTTGCTAATATAGTTTTAGAACTCTTGAGTACATGCTTTATTCATCGTATTCTTTCGCCTCTACTATGTGGATGCAAACCTTTAAGAATTGTTTATGCGTTTGATTTTCAATCTCCAAGGCATGAATAAGTCCAAATATAAAATCATCTTGGACACAGATTGACTGTTTGTACACCAATCGTGATCGATGGCAACTAGAAGAATGAGACGAGTTATACATTCATTGGGACGCTTTTATTGTTTAAGGGGGATAGACCAACTTCCCTGGTTATCACAAATCAACGAACGTAATGACACCAAAAATCTAGAGAACGATCATCAGGATACATTCATAGTGAGTACGTGGACTACCACATCAGAAATTGGCAATAGGGGTTTTCACAATGAAGCAACGACATCATTACCTATACAACGGGTAGTTTAAACTTTTTGCGAAAAAAAAATAAATGATTAAAATGCATTGTCAGAATCTACTTGGAAGCATAATAAGGCAATACGGGTAAATTATCCACAACTTTTCGACTGCTTAAAATTTTGAGGACGAAATTTGTTTAAGGGGGATAGGTTGTAGAGACCCTAATTTTTGTAATTACCATTAAATCTCTAACCTTAAGTTTATTTCAATAAAGCCCTTGAATTTTCGCTTAATTGCATTTTAAACCCTAGAATCGGGAAGCACCGCGGATTAATTCGAGTAAACCCTAATTGATCCCGTAGATTAATAATCACCTTTAAAACCATATTATTAATTATTAGACCCTATCATTATATATTAATCACTCTAAAATCTTAATTCCCGGTAATGCCGTTTTTACTCGGTTTCTCGCATTTGTTTGCGCTTTAATTTAACGGGACCCGAATTTATTATTTTAACTATTTTCTAATGTTAGTATATTAATAACATATATCAAGGTTTCATAAATTTAGACTTGGTCCCTATATACTTTTATTTTATTTCATTCCAACCCTTAATTGTAATATTTTATTACTTAATGTACTTGTGGCTATTTTATTATGTTTATAAATACAAATAACTCATATATATACAAATATCTCATATATATATATATATGTCTTGGAGCCCAAGTTGTTGACTATGTGATGGATGAAAGGGCCATAATGGCAACTTTGACAATTTGCACTTAGGGAACTTAGTCCCTAAGAAACCTTCCCAATCTTTTCTCTCTCTCTCTATATATATATATGCACACTTCTCCCCCTCATTATATACATTTTCAGCCATTCACTAGAGGAGTGAGAGAGAGTGATCTTGGAAAAAAAAAGAGAGGGAGAGAGTGAGAGAGAAGAGGAGAAGAAAAGGAAGAATTGTGTTAGAGTCTTGTACAACAAAGGTAAACATACAACACCTCTTCTCTCAAGTTCTCTTACCACTTGTTTTCCCCCTCCTAATACATGATATTTGTATATATTTGTTGTAGTCTAGGCCTACACTCTTGTATAACGGTGTATTAATTAAGAAATGGTGTGCTTCTCTTTCTTTCTTAAATTTCCAGCAGCAAATCTTTTCCCTCTCTTGAATTTATTTTCCTATAAAAACTCCATAAACTCAAAATCTGTTTTTATGGTCTAATATTTGGTATGTCTAGAGTATGTGGTAATTTTTGTAGGCCCTAAGGATGTGTTTTTATAACCTAAACAATTTTTCTAAGTTTGTTACTCACAGAACCAAAAAAACAGTCCACTTTCTCTATTTTTATAAAATTCCAGAAAAATAATCTTGAGCCCAATTTTATGTCAAAATCTTAATCTTGGTGTTTTATTTTAACTAAAATTTGTTTGAACTCAAGACAGTGATGGGTTTGAGAGAAAAACCGATTTGCGCAACGATCAACGAATCTGGACAGATCTTGGTAATTCTAAATTATCTTAAAATATAAAATACCTATCCTACTTTCGTAAATTGAGTTTGGAACTAGACTTATTTATCTACAAACTCACATGAGGCCAGGTACTTAGGGCCAATAAAAGTATTTTTTTCATAATTATTTTCAAACTGGTTCAAATCTGGAAATTTGGAAATTTATGTTAATATGCTCTTATTTGGTTTGCAACTCTTATATTCTATGTTTCTTAAATGTTTTAGTCTCGATATGTAATCTATGATAAATTGTAAATTTGCTTTACCATGAATAAATTACTTGTTGTTTAGTTTGGATTCATAATTATACTGACCATGCTTTGCTATAACTGAGAACATGATGCACTTAATAGAAGGGAAATCAAATGGGATGGTAGTGGGTTGCGATCATTGTATTAAATTTTATGAGATAATGAACGATGGATTCAAGAGTATGATATAGTGGAATGTATTTCATTTTTGTGAAGTCTTGCGCAAGTGTGTTTCCGAACCCTAACATGGCACGGGAGGTATTCTGGCTGCTTAACGGAAATTGGAGGCATAAGGGTGGCAGTGAGGGTCTCACACAGGGAGAGTATCCCTGGAAGCCCGTTTCCTTGGGGCAGACCGTGATGTCACCACTTGGGTATGTAACCTACGTGCGTGGGCATCATTGGTAATTGTGCGGTAAGCGACGCACTGGTATTGTATTAACCAAGGGGGAGTCAAAATTGCCCGTGGCCAGGGTTAGTGGTTGGGTAGGAACGGCATTCCGCAAGGAGTTGCCTAGAACTAACTAAAATTGACTATTATTAATGAGAACTGAAATCTAATTATAATCTCTGCTTGATTATTGCTTTCGCTGTATGTTATGACCGTGCCGTTATGTTACTTGTGTATTTGGAATGGGAAAAGGGTCGGGGTGTGTGTATTTACTGGGCATTCCAAGCTCATGGCGTTTTATGCCAGGTGAAGGCGAGTTTTACACCAAGAACAGAATCCCTAAAAGTTTTGTGGAACCATGGCTGCCTTAGAAATTAGATTGTATATTTCCTGTATTTTGGATAATCTTTTTGTATCAAGGAACCGATCTATATTTAAAGACTTGAAGAATTTTATCTGTAACTATTATTAATATTTTATTTTAGTGTAATTATTTGTATTTTGTGCTTAAAAATGATGTGTATCCTCTAGTTAAACCCCGGTGCATCATTGTATTATATTATAAAAATTTGAGGCATCACATGAATGGTTAGTTTAATTTGGTTAATCTCATTTTGTAAATCTTGAAAAGTGATTTCTTTATGTTTATTTTTTTCGGAATCTTTCTAAAGTAGTTGTGAGACTAATAATTAGTTTATCTTGATAAGGTTTTTTGTCTTTATTTATTAATAAAGATTTTAACTTATTAGTGTATTTTCTTTTTAATTCAGGATTTTCTAATTTACTAATTAATTCTATTAAAGAATCTTTTTTTTTGTTGTGATTTACTAAGAACATTGATTTGTTTACAGCAAGTATCATTACATCCTAATTCAATCTCTCTATCAATATTCACACTGGGAGAGTAATAAGTAGAAGTATCACTCAAGGGAGTGGTGTCACTGGATGATGGACTAGAATGAACAGGAGATTGATTTGAGGTATTAGTTAGTTTAAATATGTCAAATATTTGACTTTGATGTTCTTCAGTAATTTGTAGTTGATTTAGCTTATTCTTAAGTTTTTCTTTAAGTTTACATTTATTAGAATAATGACCATTTTTCCCACAATTGTAACAAGTAACATCTTGGGTAGATTTTGACTTCTTCTTAAAGTGATTAGTTTGCTTGTGATATTTCTTTTTTGGTTGAGAATAATACTTATCAGGTCATTTGGTAGGTGAATATTTCTTCTTATATTTAGCAAGGTATTTGTGTGAAGATTTCTTGTTATTATGTTTGCGTCGTGATGTTGCAACAGGAGGTAAACCATATTGTTCGTAAAAATTTTCTAATTCATATTTAGCTTTGTGTTTATCCTTAGCAGCTTTTTGACTAAGTTTCATGTCTATACACATTTTTAATCATTTTTTTTGAATGGTACTAATTATATCGCCATAAGTTAAATTATCATATTCCATAAATACCAGTAGGTTGACTAAGAATATCTCGAATTTTATGGGCAAAAAGATTGGATAATCCATTAATAAATTTTTATTTCCAAAATGACTTAGTACAATCTTCTTTAAACATGACTCTAAAGGTGAAAACATCTTTATACCATCAGAAATTGCTTAAAGTTTGACAAGTTAAATTACTAAGCTGATCATGGATGTGAGAATAGACATTAGAAGGTGTGCCAATAAAATGTTTGACTATAGTAAATATTAAAGTATTAATATACTTGATCCTATATCTTCATCAAAGATTGGGATATCATTTTCATCTAATTGGACTGCATATTGTATAGATTCACGTAGATCTGAAGTGAGATATTTATCCCACCAAGATTTGAGCATACCAGTAAAACCAGAGGTAAGTAAAGAGACTATTTCAGGTTGAGTATAATTAGGATAATTACTTAGGTAACTATTTGCAACCATAGACATATGATTTAATTTTTGAAGAATTTGATTTTCACTAAGACCATCTATATTCCATTCATATAATTTTTTAGCCAAAACAGAAAATTGATTGCTAATATTGGTTTCTTCGAATTGAAGATCGGAAGGTGTAGGTTTAGGGTACTAATTTTTGGTAAGAGTAATAGGATTAACTTTGAGATGTGTGATTCGGTCAAGATTAGTAGTCTGGAATTGTTGGGTTAATTGACCAATTTCATTTGTGGATGTGTCGGAGTCACTACTAAATTCAATAGGTAGTTGTTGTGTTCAGACAGTAATTCATTTTTCGTTACATGTAGTAGATATCTTAGTAAATAATTGTTCAATAGCTTCAACAATATTAGTGTCTTGGGTAACTAAGCTTAACCGTTTTCTAGTATTAATATAAATAATATTTTTTATTTAAATATTTTTATTAAAAAAATATAAATAATATTTAAAAAAATTATCAAGCCGAGCTCGAGTTTCATTAATGTCAACGAGCCGAGCCGAGCCGTGCTCAAGCCCAGTTCCTTATCGTGCCGAACTCAAACTCAATAAACGAACTCGATAAGTAAACGAGCCGAGCTCGAGCTCGAGCTCAGCAAAGCTTGGTTCAACTCTGTTCGTTTGCAGCCCCATCTTAGAGTATGTCTAATGATATTGTTAAAATTGTTTGGTGTTTGTTTAGAAAGATTTAAGCATGAGGTAGGATTAATAATCCATTCAGATTAATAGTCTATTTTTTAATTCCAAATTTTTACACTGGACTATGAATCCTAAATCTATTGGATTGTTCTATCCCATAGCGGGGACACAATCCATAGGATAACTCATCATATGGGATTAGGTAGTGAAATTATATTTTTGACTCTCTACTATTTAATATCTTTTTAAAAATAAAATTTATTTATTAAATTATTTATACTTAATAAATTCATTTAATAAATTATACTTAATAAATTTATTTATACTTAATAAATTTTATTTATTAAATTATTTATACATTATTAAATTATTTATTTTAATAATCATGTGGTATTAATTATACTTCGTAAAGTAATATAAAATTTAAAAATCTCAACTATAAATTAAAATAAATTTATGTAATTTTTATTAATATTCTATTTATTTAATTTTTTAAAAGTCCTAGTAAAAAAATTAAATAAAATTTATAATTCGGATTTAATATTCCTATTATTTAGTAAATAATTCAAAAGGGCAAAATAGTCTTTTGAATATTTATCATTCTCTATAATATCCCAAACAAACATAGGATTCAATAGAATAGTTCAATTTAGACATCTAATCCCATGACTAAACAAATATATGATACAAATTCAGTCCAATCAAATAGTCCGGAGACAATGAATCCTAAGACTGACAATCCGACGGATTACAATCTCCCTTTATCCAGTCCATTCAAACAAATATGCCCTCATTGATGGGGTGTTGGCTAAGGTTTCATAGTAACTTATGGTGTGCTTGATTGGACAGACTGGATAAAGGGGGATTAGAATCCGAACTTGAATCCTGAGACTGTGAATTCCCCCGGACTATTTGGTTGAATTAGATGTGTATCCCGTATTTGTTTTCTCATGGGATTAGATCTCTAAAAATAACTATTTTTAGTTAATCTAATATTTGATTGGATGGACTGGATAAGGATAAATGTTCAAAGACTATTTTACTCTTGTAATTTATAATTTATATTTTTTATTTAATATATAATTTTAAATTTGTAATCTATAATTTATAATTTAACAACACTAAATTTTTTTAATTTATAAGGCCATAATTTATAATTTATTATTTTTAATTAAATTTAATCTATAATTTATAATTTATAATTTATATTTTTTATTTAATATATAATTTTAAATTAACAACACTAAAAAAAATTTAATTTATAAGGCCATTAATTTATAATTTTAATTAAATTAAATTTATAATTTATAATTTATATTTTTTATTTAATATATAATTTTAAATTAACTACACTAAAAAAATAATTTATAAATGTTCAAAAGACTATTTTACCCTTTTCCAATTGTTTACTAAGTAATAGTATGAGGGTAAAATAGATATTTCACACATTAGTCCCATGGGATACCAATCCCATAATCCCCTCCTTTCCCAGGATTGTTTAGTCCCTCATATGAGGAATATGGAGTCCAGCCGAACTCCATGTCCGATTGGACATCCCCTTCTATTGGATAAGCAATCCGAACAGTAAATAATCCTCTCCTAATCCCTTGAATCAAACACACCCGGACTATTTGGTCAGATTGGATAAGGGGGGATTAGAATCCATCGGACTTGAGTCCTGGGACTGTGAATCCCCTGGACTATTTGGTCGGATTGGATATGTATCCTGTGTTTGTTTTTTCATTGGATTAGATGTCTGGAAAGGACTATTTTTAATGAATCTAACGTTTGGTTGAACGGACTGGATAGGATAAATGAACAAAAGACTATTTTGCCCTTTTTCAATTATTTACTAAGGAATAGCAATATTAAACATATCTTTAATATTTTAATTATTTTTAATTAAATAAATTTGTTTTTTTTAAATAAATAAATAAATAAAATATCAATAAAATTGTTTTAAATCATTACTGTATAACAAATCATTATTTTTTTTACATACAAAACGTTACTGTGTTTTTTTTTTACATACAAAAAATGTCATTAATTTAATAATATAAATTAAATTTATTTTTTTTACATAAATTTATTTTTTTACACAATTAAATAAATAAATAACCACTAAATTTGATTAATAAAATACTGTATAACCTGTATAAAAAATTTATATTATTTTTTTAATTAAAATTTTAAATAAATTTTAAATAAAACACCTATTACAATTTAAATAATGAAATTAAATAAATTATAAACAAAATTTTAAAATAAAACATCAATAAAATATCTATAAAAAATTATTTTAAAAAATTAAATAAATAAAACATTAATAAAAAGTTAAATAAAATTATTTTATTTTTAAATTGAGACATTTAAATTTTATTGAATTTTATTAAATATAATACATAATTAAATAGTAGAGGGTCAAAATTGTCATTTTCACATATAATCCCAATAGTGATTAGTCCCCCCAAAACAATCCCACACCCCCCCCCCCAAGGACAGGATAGTCCCCCATATGGGGGACATGGAGTCCGGCCGGACTAAAAAAAAATCAAACGACGGATAAGGAGGGAGGCCGGACATGGAGTCCAAACAGTGGTTAGTCCTCCCCCTTATCCCCCCAATCAAACACACCCTTAGTGTATGTCTAATGATATTGTTAAAATTGTTTGTTAAAGTATTATATGATAAAAAGTATAAAAAGTGGGACTCATTTGTGTATGTTAAGTGTTTGTTAGTTTAGAGAGTGAATGTGTACTCCAATGGTGTAATTAAGATCTATGTTAAAGTATGTGTTATGTAAGAGAAGGTTCCACTTAAAATATTTATTATAGAGCTTGTTTGGGAAGAAGATTTGGACTAAAATAACTATATAAGACAAAATAGGTTATTTTAGCCAAATGTGACAAAATATTATATCCAACTCATAATCATTTCATTTTTTCTCTCACAAAAGTCAAAAAAGCCAAAAAGTCTATCCTAAACGAGATTTTTTAGCTCCAAGCTAAAATAACCAAAAAGTCAAAAAATCAACCCATATCCCAAACGAGCTCATAAAATGATTAAAGTGTGTTATCTATCTACACTATTATTAAAGGTGAATAATGCATCACTTGGTGTCTAAACCTTCAAGTCATGCCACGTGACAGTTTTTTTAATTTAAAATAAAAAGTTACAAATAGAGGTAGAGAATGTTTGAACCCAAAATTTTCTTAAGTTTTATTAAGAGTACTATTACTACTTGAATAACATACATATTATAATAATAATTTATTTATTATTTATTCTTATTTTTATTTATTTAAATTGTACAAGTATCAGGTGCCACTCGATAATGTATTATAAAAGATGCAAATCTAGGTGGCAATGCCCAACCATCAACCCCCTTTTTCTCTCTTTATCTCTCCTGCGTTGCTAGTGTGCTCTCCACAGTTAACATATGACTTAGTGAGAAGTTAGATGTGCAATGTACATAGCTAGCCATAGCCAACCCATTGGACCAAAATACAAAAATACAAGTTAGTTAATTGTTATTGTCTGACACTACCAATGGGTTTAACAAATCTATTGGAGATGCTCTTAAAGTTTTCGAAGAGGAAATACAAGAATGTGGAGATGGTGAGACAAACTAGAGAATGCATGAGTTGGCAATGGAGGGTGTGGCTAGGGCGGCCCTAAATTCTAGAGGTCCTAGGCGAAGTTTCCAGAAGGACCTTTATACATATTTATCAAATAAATTTTTTGAATAATATAATAAATAATAACAATGCACAAGTTATTATTTACGAGTATCAATACAAAAATTTACTTATATGGATTAAGATAGGAAGAAATTATTATAAGAATTTAAAATGACAAGATCCAGTTTACAATAAAGAAAAAATGTAAACCTATAATACGAAATAAAAATTGAAAAAAGTGAAGCAGGCTGGAGATCACCTACTTGATTTGAAAATAGTTTTTTTTTTTTTCTCTAATTGAGCTAACTTTTTTTTATTTGTTTTTAATGCTGGCCTATAACATGTTTGTGTTTGGGCCTTTTTTTAGTGGACCTTTTTGATTTGAAGGGCCTCTAACAATAATTGGGTCTTTTTTAAAACTTAATGATATAAAAGATTTTCAAAATTTGGGACTCTATTTTGGGCAAAAATTTGGGGGCCCTAGGCACAGGCTTCACTAGCCTTAGCCCAGGGTCAGCCCTATGTGTGGCAATGGTTAATTTGTAAGACTTTGTGTTTTTAATTTGTTTAAATATTCTGATTGGGTTTTCAATTAAAAAAGAATTTAGATATTTTGTTGTGTTTTCAATTTGGAACTCTTTTTATCAAATGGCAAGTGTTGACATTTGGTATTTTTGTGTAAAAAATATAAAGCTTAATTTTGTAATTTTTTTTTAAAATCAAATTAAATAGTTTTTGAATAAAAAAAAAGAGTAATGAAATAGTTTTGATAATGCAAGGTTTTCTTATATGTATTTATTATTGGTATTTAACGATTTATTTGATAATCTTTTGATTATGTTGAGTTGGATTGTTTTAAAAAAAAATTATTGACAGATTGTTGTATTATGTTCAAAATTTGTAAAAGTTTAAGCCGCTAAACCAATTCGCATTCATCCGTCAATTTGGCGGACGGATGTGAATTGATTTTTCTAATCCGTCAATCTGACGGACGAATGACAGATTGAAAATTATCCGACCGCAACCAAACGGCGAGCACCCAAGTTATTGGTTGTTAGTGTGCTCTGTGTTGGAACAATCTTCTGTGTAAATAAAATAAAAAGAAACAAAATTCAAACAAATAAATAAATAATGTACCGAATTTATTTATCGAAGAAAATTGAAAGACCAAGTCGAGTGTGTGACACTCTGTCCTTAAGACATATTCGCCCGGCTTCGGTGCTTACGGTTGAGTGGCGTCTATCTCCCAAGATACAATGATCTTCACAAATTTGTGAAAGCACTTCGAACAAATTTGTCCGCCGAACTAGAACCTTGTGTTCTATGCTCTCTTTGAATTTACTCTAAAACTAGAATGAAGAATTAATAATGTAATGGAGAAAATTGGACAGCAAATATATAAGTTGCAGACTGATTTTCGGGATGCAAAAACACTGCTGGAATGTTGGTATTTATAGGCAGCACAAGTGCTGTCCGAACAGGTATAATATTCAAATGAACAGGGGTGGTTTGAATCCAAGGTGCTGTTTGAAAACAAACAGATATGCAAACTGTTTTCAACAAATTTAACTGCTGCAATTGAAACTGTCCAGATTTTTTAATCTGTTTGGACATTTAACAGATCTGAAACTGATTAAAACTATTTGGCAGTTACTATAGGAAATTCGGACAGAAGGTATAGCGGTCCCGGGTTTACCCCTTGTTGTATAGCGATCCGGACATGTGTCCGTGGATGTTAATAGTTGAGTATTGTCTTGTTTACATCCTTTCTTGCTTTGTATTTGAGTTATAGGATGTGTTGGGCAGGTTTGTTACAGGTTGGTTGAGCTTAGGAACAAAGTCTAGTTGCCCAGGTTTTGGCTGGTCCGCTCGAGCGGAGATGTTTACGCTCGAGCGGAGAGGTTGTTGTTGTTTGTACGCTCGAGCGGGGATTTTGGCGCTGGAGCGGAGAATGCACCCATCCAGTACTTCGTGCACCTGCAAAACTTCTGCAAGTGTGGTTCCTACGCTCGAACGGGTTTGGTGCGCTCGAGCTGGTTGCGCTCGAGCGGGGATGTTGCGCTCGAGCGGGCAGTGTGTTTTTGGTGAGAGTTCTGGGAGGGGGAGACCTGAGCTCGAGCGGGCTGGACTCTACGCTCGAGCGGACGAACTTTGTGTCTGTGTCTTGGCGCTCGAGCGGACAATGTTGCGCTCGAGCGGACCATGTTTTTGTGTCTTTACGCTCGAGCGGAGTGGCTTACGCTCGAGCGGACCTGTCGTATAACTGAGTGGGACTGGGCATTTTAAATCACTTTTTGACTTATCTTCTCTTTCTTACTTTACCAAAAACGCCATTTTCAGAGCTTCTCACTCAAAAACCTTAACTTCTCTCTAAGTATTGATCTAGCTAGGGTGTTTTGTTCACCTTTGGTCTTCACAAAAAGGGTGTAGATCGTCGAGGGCGTTCTTTTGATCCGAATAGTTTGGTGTTTTGAGCATTTTGGTTTTGAGTCCTTTTCCTTTGGAACTCATCTTTTGAGGTAGGGATATCCTACTCCTCTTTATGAGTTTTGTCTTTAAATTTTAGCATTTTGATATGTTGGAAGTTGTTGTGTGATTTTGGGAAACTTTGGGCCATTGTGTTATTTTACAAAAGTTGGGGGTTTTCATCTATGATAAACCTAGAAGCATGTTTGGTATAGAAACATGGAATTAATGTTGAAACATTAAGGAAATTGGAACCTAAGGGTTGTGATGTTAATTATGGAGAATGCCCTAATTACATTGATTAATTAATTTGGATAATTAATTGTGTTGATTTGTGATGTATATAATTGTTGTTTATATGCATTGTGTTGTGTTGGAGGAGATAGGGGATGTACTCCACGGTTTAGGGGAAGATAGGGGATGAACCTCTAAACCGGGTGTTGTTGGGAGGAGATAGGGGATGAACTTCGTAGATAGAGCTGGTATGCCTATCTAGAAATGTATTGACAGAGCGTATATGCTTGTCGTTGGAAGTATTGATGAAGTGAAAAGTGTTGGCATGAGTGTTTGTCTCATGTGTGATGTTTGGCCAGGTTCTGAGCCAAGGTTATGAAATGGCAAGTAAAAGGAAAAGAAATGGAAATGAAAGGAAATATAGACTTAAGTGTCTTGGAATTGTGTTATGTTATGAATGAATGTAAAAGTGTTGACCATCTATCAACTGTTAATCTTTTAGTCATTGTTCATAATTGGTTTAGTATATTTCTACTGGGCTGTGGCTCACCCTATATGGGGACATCATTTTCAGGTACAGGAAGCATGCCACCTCCAAGGACTTAGCTTGGGAGGCTAGTGGCGGACAGACTTTTTGGTTGTCTTTCCTTTTGTTGTATTACATGTAAATTCAAGCCAATGGCTTTATGTGTAAATGAGTTAGCACTCTACTTTTGTGTAACCAAGTGTTAACTTGGAAAGCTGTAAGCCCTTAGGGCATTTGCTTTTGTTGTTAACATGTGATACTTTTTGTAATAAGACTCTGGTGAATGGAAGGATGTGGACCTTTTATATATCATAGCATGTCTATATTGTTGGGTTTAATGTTATTATTTTGAGGGCGTTACAGAAGGAGACACAACTTTTGGACAAGAATTTGAATTCAAATTCAAATTCGAATTACAAAATTTAAATTAATTTTTCCCGCAAGAAATTTTGGAAAAGATTCAAATAAATTTTGTCCAAAAAATTAATACAAGACCTGATCCACAACCCACACCCGGCACGGCTCAACCGGACGGACAGCGGCGGCGACGCACGCGTGTGTGGTGGTTTGGGCTAAGGTACACTTTGTCCATAACTCCTCATTTCTACAAACTTGAGGTGCCCCTTGGGGCCCAACCCAAGTGTTGTAGGCTAGAGCTTATATACTCAACAAAACTCTCTTAAAGTTTCAATGTGGGACAACCCTTTCCAAAGAAACCCACATTTACTTCCTTAAATTTCCTATTCCACAAACCCGAAAACGACGTCACGTTCCCATTCACTCATAAATGGTTTTGACGAACTGTCTTCACCGTGTGACTTGTCACACGGCAAGGAACATGTCACCTCTTCGGACCCGCCCCAAAAGATGTTCGGGGCCCACTCAATTTTGGGTTCAAAGTTGGCCCAAAATAAGTTTTATAAACCAAATTTTGCAACAATCCCCCACATTAATGGAATTTGACGGAGAGAAAATGCAACAACATGATCTATTACAGAGAGTACAGAAATTGAAAATATTCTGCAAAGGATAGGTAGCTTTTGGCTTTGAATCTTCTCTTGTAAGACATTATCGGATTTACTAGCTAACTAGTGAACATGATGTCTTGAACTGTTCAGCCGTTTTCTGTAAACCAAGATAATAGAACTCACACAGTATATCCCCAGACACAGTTTAATTCTCACTATTGTGTTCATTTTGGCCTTGAACAACCTGGTCTTTCATGAGTGCTCTAGAGAATTGTAGCCCTTCACAATTCTCATAGAACCGGCCCAATTCACACTCATATAGGTGATTTTTATGAAGAGTATCCTACCATACTCCACTAGATTTACCTAGATATAAAAATCATTAAAATTTTACTTAACCTAAAACGCTGCAGACATCACTTATTTCATCATAGAAATGGGTAGGAGTTGGACTCCCCAGTGATCCTTCTAAGTCATTCACAACTCGGTTGTCCCTTTGAACCTAGATCTTGGGATCTCCAGTCAACTAGGTTGGGTTGCCATTATGGTAACTCTTATTTAATAGGCTTTAGTCCCATTCTCCTCGATGAATTCTCAACTAGCTCTCTTGCTAACCCTTTGGTTAGTAGATCCGCTGTGTTATCTTTAGACTTCACATATTCAATGGAAATAATTCCATCGGAGAGTAGTTGTCGCACAGTGTTATGTCGACGACGACGAATGTGTCGTGACTTACCGTTATACATATGACTCTGTGCTCTACCAATTGCTGATTGACTATCACAATGTATGCATATAGCAGGCACCGGTTTAAGCCACATTGAAATATCTTCAAGGAAGTGGCGAAGCCATTCTGCTTCTTCCCTAGCTTTGTCTAATGCTATGAATTCTGATTCCATAGTAGACTTAGCAATGCAAGTCTGTTTGGAAGATTTCCAAAATACAGCCGCTCCACCAAAAGTAAAGACTTACCCACTGGTGGACTTTGAGTCTCTAGTATCCAATATCCAATTTGCATCACAGTATCCTTCAAGTACTGCTGGATATCTAGTATAATTAAGCCCAATGTTACGAGTAAATCAGAGATATCTTAGAACCCTTATAATCGCTTTCCAGTGTTCTACTCTCGGGTTACTCGTATATCTACTTAATTTACTTACTGCATAAGCTATATCCGAGCGAGTGCAGTTCATCAAGTACATTAAGCTTCCAATAATTTGGGCATACTCTAATTGAGAAATACTTTCCTGTACATTCTTAGAAAGATACAAATTAACATCTACAGGTGTTCTAGCAAGATGATCATCATCTTTGCTAAATTTGTCAAGTATTTTCTCAATGTAATGAGATTGTGACAAAGCATATTATTCTGATGTTTTGGTAATTTTCATACCAAGAATTACATTAGCAATGTCCATGTCCTTCATGTCAAAATGTTTATTCAATATTTTCTTAGTAGTTCTAATCATATCATTATTACTACCTATGATGAGCATATCATTTACATAAAGACATACAATGACATAACATTTGTCTGTGTTTTTAATATAAACACATTTGTCACACTCATTAATTTTAAATTCATTTGACATCATTGCTTTGTCAAATTTCTCATGTCATTGCTTTGACGCTTGTTTTAAACCATATAATGATTTAACCAATTTATACACTTTCTTTTCTTTTCCTGGAACAGAAAAACCTTCTGGTTGTTCCATGTAAATTTTTTCATTTAACTCACTATTTAAGAAAGCAGCTTTTATATCCATTTGACGAATTTCTAAATTGTATAAACATGCAATGGCAATACATTCTAATGGATGTTATTCTAGTAACCGGTGAGTATGTGTCAAAGTAATCAATGCCTTTTTTTTGTCTAAAACCTTTGACCATAAGTCTTGCCTTGTATTTGTCAGTTGATCCATTCGCTTTCAATTTTCTTTTGAAAATCCACTTGTACCCAAGAGGTTTACAACCTGGTGGCAAGTCCACTAATTCCCAAGTGTGATTTTGCAAGATGGATTCAACTTCACTATTGACAGCTTCTTTCCATAAAGGAGTCTCAGGACTGGACATAGCCTCTTTAAAAGTTAAAGGTTCATTTTCTAACAAATATGTTAGAAAATCTGGACCAAAAGATTTTGAGGTTCTAGCACGTTTACTACGCCTAAGTTCCTCTTCCTCATTTTGATCTAACTCTTGTTCTTCATCATGTTCTTGATCTTGACTAGTAATAGCATCATGAGATCTTTTATTGTTATTAGTCTCTTGTCCAGTCTTATTTGGAAATACATGTTTAAAGAAAGATGCATTCCGAGATTCAATAATAGTATTTACATGCATTTTGGAATGTTCTGATTTATGAATCAAAAACCGATATGCACTACTATTCTTGGCATAACCAATGAAAATGCAATCAATGGTCTTAGGACTTTTCTTAGTTTTTTTAGGACTAGGTATAGCCACTTTAGCCAAACACTCCCACACTTTTAAGTATTTGTAAGATGGTACTCTTCTATGCCACAATTTCTTTCGGGGTACTTTATTAAGTATATAATTAGCAGAAAGTATTGCTTCCCCCCACAAGTTCTGAGGTAATTCAGAACTGATTAACATGGCATTCATCATTTCTTTTAAAGTCCTATTTTTCCTTTCAGTAATTCCATTTTGCTGAGGTGAGTAAGGAGCAGTGGTTTGATGAATTATTCTATGTTCTTTACAAAATTCACCAAAAGGTGATTCATATTTACCACTTCTATCACTTCTAAGTTTCTTGATTTTTTTACCAAGTTGATTTTCAACTTCATTCTTATATTGAATGAAAGTTTTCAAAACTTCATCCTTGGTTCGAATTAAATAAACATAACTATATCTAATGTAGTCATCTATAAAAGTGATAAAATATTTTTTTCCACCTCTTATTTGAATTGATTTAAAATCACATATGTCACTATGAATTAATTCAATTGGTTTCGTACTTCTTTTAATTGAATGAAAAGGAGTTTTGGATAATTTTGCCTCAATGCAAATTTCACATTTATGATTTGAATCAATGTCAAATTTAGGTAAACATTCCATATTAATTAATCTATGTAAAGATCCATAATTAACATGTCCTAGTCTACTATGCCATAAATTTGAAGACTCAAGCAAGTAAGAAGAAGATGTATTTTTATTAATAACTGAGGGTACAACAGTCATTACATTCATCTTGAAAAGGCCATTAGACATGTAATCTTTTCCTATATACATCTCATTCTTAGTAAGTACAAATTTATCACTCTTAAATACTAGCCTAAACCCATTCTTATTCAATAGAGATCTGGAAACAAGATTCTTGCGAATGTCCGGTACATGCAGCACATTGTTGAGAGTGAGTTCCTTTCCAGATGTCATCTTAAGTATAATCTTTTCTTGTCCTTCAACTTTGAAAGTTGAGGAGTTGCCCATAAAAAGTTGTTCACCATTGTTCACTGTAGAATAAGATGTGAATATCTTTTTGTCGGCACAAATGTGGCAAGTAGTACCAGTATCCACTCACTATTCTTTAGGATTTTCGACAAGATTTGCCTTGAAAACAATTGCAGAAAGATTGATGTCATCTACACTGTTGGAAATATTGTCCACTTTGGTCATATGGGCTTGAGCAGGCTTCTTACTTGTTCTTCTTTTGTTTTTGCCTTTGTTACAACAATCTTTGGCCCGATGTCCCTCTTTGTCACAGATGTAACATTTACCATTAAACTTGTACTTTTTATTTTCCCCTCCCTTTAGAGCCTTGTGATGAACTTTCTCCAGAAAAATTTCGTTTCTTGGTTTTTAAAGCATGTTCCACCACATTTGCCTTAGACTCCATAGGATGCTTACCAGCCCACTTTTCAGAATTGCGGTTGTCCTCTTCAATCCTCAAACTAGAGGGGGTTGGCGTCATTGCAGCCACCACAGTAGTACTTGTTTGAGCATTTGTTTCAGTAGCCATTAATTCTAATTTATAAAACAAAATTATAATTAGAATTTATACTACAAAGAAAATTAATCAAAATTCACAGAATTAAATTCTGTAAAAATAGAAGAAACAAGAATGTAACTTTTATTTTTCAATTAATTTGGAAATAAAATAAAATTTTATTTAACCAAATTAATTTCACACAGAAAATTAAATTTCTGTTTTACTTCAATAATTAAAATACTGAAACCGAATATTAAATAATGAAAACTTAGAAAATAATTTCTAAAAATCAAAATTAATTTCTGAAAAAAATTCCAAAAAAATATATTCTAAATTATTAATAACACCAGTATATTACTACTAGTTGTCAAAGAAAATAGACAGTATACTACTACTATCTGTCAAATAGCATATAATCACTATTTGTTTTTCCAACTAGAATATTATTTTGTAAATCCACATAAAATAATTTTCTTCAAAGAAGAAAGAGAAAAGGAAAAAGAAACAAACGAAAAATTCTATAAACAAAATAATTCAAATCTGTCTTAAGATTGTTGGAACAATCTTCTGTGTAAATAAAATAAAAAAAAACAAAATTTAAACAAATAAATAAATAAGGTATTGACGCGGAAGTAGCACTCAGATGAAGAATATGAATACAGAACTGGAAGCACTTAATCCAAGGTAATAAAATAAACATTAAAACTTAAATACATAAATTAAAATTAATATGCAGAAAATAACTTACAATTATAATTGTAGCAACTGCAAGGATCTTAATTGAGTTACAAACAGGAAGGGGTAATTCTCACTCAGAGCTCTTTGGTTTTTCAGAATATAAATTTCTAAAATGTTGAAGAGTGCCGACTGAGTTCTAATTGCTTGCAATATATAGAAAAGGAAAATACAGTAATCATGTGAATAAAAGAAGATACAGTAATCTTGTGACTTCGATTATTAAGGAAAGCAACTGGCAGCGCATGGGGTGAAGAAGATGCTGTCGGATGCTTTCGGTGGAGCAGAAACACGGGTGAACAGTTGATCATCTTTAGACAAAAGTTGACTGGATGAATAGTGAAAGTGAACAGTAAAAGTGAACAGTAACTTTTACTATTCATTACTTTCGGTGGAACATGTGAATATAGGAATCATTATAGATACAAATTAGCAGCTTTTCTCAAAAGAGTATTGATTGAAGCTAATTGATATCTATAGGGAATCCTATGTTGATCAGGTAAATGGGTCCTGAGCATCTTGAAACTCTGGACCAGAAAATTGATTAGTTGATTCTTCAGAAGAGTGTACACTTTCTGAACCTCCGTCTGAACTGTCTGAATCGGTTGATTGAGCCTGAGCTTGATCCACAAGTTGGCGGGCTAATTGGAGCATTTCTTCTCTGGATGACTTGGGCTTAATCCCGGATTTGACTTTGGGCTGAGTAGGAGGTGAAATGGGCTTTGCCTTCACCTTGGACTTTGATTTGGATTTTGATTGGGCCGACTGAGCAGCAACAACTTTGGACTTGGATTTATCAATGGGCTTGCTTGACTTGGGCTTGGAACCACTAGATAAGGGGCTTCCAAGGTTGATTGGAGGAAGGCTGGGCTGACTTCCTTGGCTGATTGTAGCAGTTGGGTTCTGCTGGTTTTGAGCAATAGCAGGAGTTGGAGCACATTGATCAAGAGGGAATTCTTCTTGAACAATTTCAAGAATTCTGGGCACATTATACTTAGCCCACCATTTGACTGTGTGTTGACGAGTGATTATATTATCATCAATCCCATAATGCCATTTAAATATCCATGGAATTTTGTATTTGGATATGAAAATGAGCAATAAAGGAAATTGTCTTTGATGAGCAGTGAATGGGTACACAGAGGCAAAATAATTAATTATGTCACTGAGGGGACTAGGAAGGATATCTAAAATAGCACCATAGTGAGTCCACCATCTCAGAAACCAGTTTGGTAATTCGGATTTAAACTTTTGATCAAAGGATATGAACCAGGAATGACCAAAGGTTTCATTTTGGTACAAGAAAATCTTGAACCAGGCATCAACGTAATCATGGTAGTTATATTGAATGGAGTGACCAGGGAGATCTCGAAGCTGATTAGGA
This sequence comes from Camellia granthamiana, assembly GCA_036172215.1. Classification (NCBI taxonomy): domain Eukaryota; kingdom Viridiplantae; phylum Streptophyta; class Magnoliopsida; order Ericales; family Theaceae; genus Camellia; species Camellia granthamiana. Next base: position 22,771,849 of record CM069910.1, on the reverse strand, counting down.
GGACCCCATTCAGCTAAGGATACAATGTTGTGAATATAAATTGAATGATACAGGATCTTGTAAGCATAAACTCGATCCTGGATTGGTTTGATTAAAATGGAATGGTGATGGAGCAGAATGTCTTTATAATAGGAAAGGGTTTTCTCTGGATGTAAGAGAATGAAATGGCATCCAGAGCCAAAATGGAATTTAGCAATGTCATTGAGGGTTTGATTCTTTGGGTGACTAGGTTCTTTGTAGAATAGGTTAGTAACATGTGATTTCGTATACTCGGTCCGGGATGGTCTGACTTGGTTAATTGGGAGTGGAGTAACTGAAATGGATTGGCTGGAGGCAAAAGGATCAGAAGCCAATGCAGATGAGTAATCAGGTCGATAAATATGACCAAGAGTGTGATAACGGTTAACCATTTCAAGTGAATGAGATTGGGTGATTGATTCCAAAGGAGGAGGGACAATGAGTTGGTTAGGTTTACTGGAGGATGGGACCAAAGCCTTGGAAGGAGGCCTTGGGCGAGACATCTGTTTAAACAAGAAACAATGATTAGTAGCAAAGATTAACAACCAGAAAGAAGATCAAGATAATTTTGGAAATAATGTAAATGGTTGTAATAATCATGTCGTAAAATTCGACGGGCTTGAATCTGTTGGTGAATGATGTATTGGGCTCGCTTGGTAGTGGGTTTGGTGGATTTAAGTCGATTAATACGGTAGTTGACTTGTTTAATCAAGGTTCGGTAATGGGTAATTTGGGTTTTTAAATATGGAATATGTGGAGTTGCACTCATCCCTTACCCCCCTGTAAAAATTCCCGGGTGAGAAAATCAGGAAGGGAATTTTGACAACCAGGTATATAAGTAATATCAAAATCAAAAATACTTAAAATAGATTGCCAACGAGCAAAAATTTGTTTACTAGCAAGATTTTGAACATCTTTTTCCAAAACATATTTAGCAGATTTGCAATCAACACGAAGTAAAAATTTTTGATTTAAAATATCATCTTGAAATTTTTGAATACACAAAACAGTGGACAAAATTTCTTTTTTAATAGTACTATAATTTAATTGTGCTTTATTCCAGACACCAGAATGATAACGAACAATTTGTTCAGAGGATTGAGGAGTGATTTTTTGAAGAAGAATACCACCATAACCAATATCGGAAGCATCAGTTTGAATAATTTTGAATGAATTCTCAGTAGGAATACCAAGACAAGGAAGAGACTTAACATGTTGTTTGACTTGCTGAACGACAGCATTATGAGTAGGAGACCAAGGAGGAGGATTATCCTTTAACCTATCAAACAGAGGTTGGCAGATTTTCCGAAGATCTTTATAGAATTCAGCAATGTAATTGAGAGAACCTAAGAATCTTTGTAATTGAGTTTTATCAAGAATTTCATCAGGAAACTTGGAAGCAAATTCAATAGAGCGACTAATTGGCAGAATAGTATTATGGTGAATGTCGTAACCTAAAAACCTAACTTTAGTTTGAAACAATTTAATTTTAGGAGCAGAAATGACTAAACCATGACTTTTAATTGTATAAAAGAATGCAGTTAAGTGTTTCCAATGTTCACTAATGGATTTTGAAAAAATTAATATGTCATCAATGTAAACAATTGAAAAATGGCTAAACGGATTAAATATGTCATTCATTATGTTTTGAAATTCACTAGGAGCATTTTTTAAACCAAATGGCATGACATTCCATTCATATTGACCAAAATGTGTATTAAAAGCAGTTTTGTATCGATCTTTAGGATGAATTTGAATTTGCCAGAAACCACTTTTTAAATCAAATTTGCTAAAAATAAGAGCTTGACTAAGTCGTTTAATTAAATCTTTTTTATTAGGAATAGGATATATCTAATCCATTCTAGAACCGCATTTAAGGGTTTGTAATTAATAACCAAGCGAGGAACACCTCGTTCTAATTCAGCATTTTTATTGACATAAAAAGCAGGACAAGACCATGGGGATTTACTAGGACTGATAATTCTATTTTTTAATAATTCATTAATTTCTTTTTTGCACATTTCTAATAGTTCATGATTCATTTGAATAGGTCGAGATTTAGTAGGTATTTGTCGTTCATTAAAATTCTTAATATATGGTAAAGTTACTACATGCTTTTTCCTATGCCAAAATGCAGTAGGTAAAGATGAACAAACAGTTGATTCAAGTTTTAATTTAAAATCACTAATTTGAGAAATTAGAATTGGTTCAGTTAACTGTTGGTCAATTCTTTTATAATTAATTTCTTCTTTAAGAAAATTAATGTGTCGGGTTAATCTATTAATAGTATGAGAAATAGAACAATCTTGTAATTGATTTAATTCTAACATTTCGGGTGGAAATAAGAATTTAAATGTGACAGGTTGTCCTAAAACATGAGTAGTTATTCCTTCACTAGAAGTGGTAAAAGGATATAACAAAGATATGAATGGTGTGCCTAAAATAATTCTATCAGTCATATTTTTAACTAAAACAAATGTGGTTTTAAAACAAACATTATTTTGGCAAACATGGACTTTGGGTAATTTATATTTGATATGCATTTTACTACCATTGGCAGAGGTTAATTTCTCTTGACATTTTTCATAATATTTAGTAGGAGGTAATCCTTCTTGAATACAATTTAAATCAGCACTAGTATCAATTAAAGCAACTAACTCTAATTCAAAATCTTCGACAACAATTTTAATTTTTGAATACCATTTTTGCATATAGATTTTATTGAGTAAGTTTAATCGTTTGTCTTCAATGTTAGTAGGTTGAGGGCGATTATCAAATATAAGTTTGGCTGGATCAGTATGATCAGAATCAGGGTCAGAATTATGTTCAGATTCGTGAGGTGATGTATGTGGATTAGGTTGGAAATTAGTCAAACTTTGATTAAGTTTTAAAGTAATAATTTCATCTTCTAATTTTTTATCTCTATTATGAAGATCACGGATAGTTTGTTTAATTTGGTTGATTTCAGATTGTAAATCTTGAAGTGTAATTTCTTTAGTTTTATTTTTAAATTTTTCTAAGGTCTTAGATAAACTAATAATGGGTTTATTAATCTTAGGTTTAGTATCCGATTGAAGTAATAAAGCTTTTAATTTATCAATATATTGTTGTTTTAAATTAGGATCATCTAATTTACTAATTAAGTCAATTAAAGCAGATTCTTCTTGAGTATGTTTGGTAAGAACAGAAATTTGTTTAACTGGTTTACAACAAATATCATTACATCCTAAGGTAATTTGATTATCTGAATCAGAATTATCACTATTCGAAGGAGAATTAGATGTAGATGGAGGAACAGAAGAGGAATCATGATCAGATTGATTTAATTGAAAGATTTCAAATAACTGAATTTTGGATTCTTCATTAATTTGGAGTTGGTTAACTCTGTCTTTTAGTTTTTGTTTTTCTTTACATTTATTAGCATAATGACCTTTTTGGCTGCAATTATAACAGGTAATATCTTTATTTGATTTCGGATGTGTTTTAGATTTATAATGTTTCTTTTTGGGTTTGGTATAGAATTTATCGTTGGATTTGGAAGGTGAATAAGGCTTTTTGTATTTATTATAATATTTGGATTTATTTTTATGCTTAGAATATTTGTGTGATTTCCTACGAGAGGGTGCGACAGGAGGTAATCCATATTGTTCACAGAAATTTCCTAATTCATATTTAGCTTTATGTTTATCTTTAGTGGCTTTTTGACTAAGTTTAAGATCAATACACATTTTTAATCCTTCTTTTTGAATAGTGCTAATTATATCACCATAAGTTAAATTATCATATTCAATGACACCAGTAGGTTGACTAAGAACATCTCTAATTCTGTGAGCAAATAAGCTAGGTAATCCATTAATAAATTTTTCTTTCCAAAATGATTTAGTACAATCTTCTCTTAGCATAACTCTAGAGGTAAATACATCTTTATACCATCGAAAATCACTTAAGGTTGGACAAGTAAGATTACTAAGTTGATCATGTATGCGAGAATAAATATTAGTAGGAGTACCAATAAAATGGCGAACAATAGTATAAATTAATGCATTAATACCATCAGGGTGACAACATCCAATGTTTTCATCAAAGATAGGTAAACCATTTTCATCGGTTTGATTAGCATAAATTATGGATTCTCGTTGTTCTTCAGTTAAATATTTTTCCCACCAAGATTTAAGCATTCCAGTGAAACCAGAAGTAATTAAAGTAACAATTTCAGATTGAGAATATTGAGGATAATTAGATAGGTAACTATTTGAGACCATAGATAAATGATTTAGTTTTTGGAGAATTTGATCTTCACTAAGGCCATCAATATTCCATTCGTATAATTTTTTGGCAGAAACAGAAAATTGATTATTAAGATTAGTTTCTTCGAATTGAAGATCGGGAGGAGTAGGTCGAGAATACCAATTTTTGGTAGTTTGAGAATTAACTTTGGGATAATGTATCTTAGTGAGATGAGAGGATTGGAATTGTTGAGCTAATTGATTTATGTCATTATCAGTGTCAGATGGGGTGGAAGTAGTTTCAGTATGAAATTGTTGATTTAATACAGTAAGAGCTTTATCTTTAGAGGGTGAAGCATTATCAGATGTAGTTAGTTTGGTAAATAATTTTTCAATAGCTTTAACGGTAGATTGGTCATTAGTGACTAAACTGGTTCGTTTAGAACGATTACTGGGTAAATTAAGTAAAGGTGACTCTAGAGGTTGTGTTGTGGATGTAGTGTGAACAGATTCTAAATTGGTTTCTATCTTGTCTAATTGTTTACTAATGGTACTTAAACATTGATTAGTATAATTATTTTGTTCAATAACTTTTTTAATTTCAGGATCAGTACCAGGTAACTTAAAAGGTGACGCAGGAATTTCAGAACCTTGTTGAGTAAGTAGTATTTTCTCTAAAGGAGGATGACTAGAACTAACAGAAGTAGTGTCAGAAATTTTTCATTTATATTTTGTGATTGTATTAAGTTGTTTATAATATTTATCAACATACTCTAATAAAGGTAATTCAAAACCATATTCAATCATAAAATCATACCATTGTGTGGAAATTGTGGACATTTGAGCAGAAGTATATTGAGCATAGTAAGCATGTCGTTGAGTTCTATTTTTAGGGGTTTTAAATTCAATAAGTAATTTATCAAGATTAGGAGTGAATTCTTTTTTGATTGTCATTAATTGAGGATTGATAGGTGGTGTAAATTCATCAAAATCAGTTTGAGTGGGAGAATTATTAGAAGCAATTTCTTCTTCAGGTAAATGTGTGTGGGCAGAATAAATAGGTTTACTGATTTGAGAGGAAATAGTGTTATCAATGCCTTTTAATTTACTAGTTGCAGTTTGGCCAAGATGAAGTTGACTGTTTTTGCGAAATAATGGAGTATTGAAGATTTCATCTTCAGTTTCAATTTCAGTAGGGACACTAGATGTACTATGTCTAGAGGATTGGCTACGGTTAAATTTAATTCGAACAGAACCATCATTGTATTGTTGAATATCTTGGATATCTTGTTCTGAGGATTGTTGTTGATTATGTTTGTAATTTTCATTGACAGTAACCCATTGATCAGGTAAATCAACATTTTTCCATTCAATCATTTGTGGTATATTAATATGTGATTCATTGCTACTACTACTTTGAATTAAAAGAGTTTTATCTTTGAGACTTTTATGTAAAGCATGAACATTTAAATTAGTTTGCATGCATTTATAGTGGACACGATATATCAAAGCAATATTATGAACTTTTTCTTTCATGTTGGTAAATGAACCATATAATTGAATATTTAATGTTAAAGCATCTAAAATATGCGGATCTCGTAAACTAAGCGTGAAATCAGGGAAACAATTAAAATGTACTGGACCTTTGTGAAGATCAATTTCCATCATACCCATTAAACTGTCATTGTAATTAAGAAAACGAGCATCTCGTAAACATAATAAAACAGAGGTATTTTTACCTACAATTGTTAAGGGATTAACTCCAACTTGAATGAGACCAATATGCATAAAATTGTAACCATTATTTAAATGTCTTTTAATTAATTTAGCATCAAATAATTGGCAAGTTTCTCGAGGTTTTTCTAAAGCATATACTTGTTCAATGGTTTTAACATGTAAGGCAACTTTAAAAACATTTTGTAAAAAAGTAGTTTTATAAATTTCTTTAATTTGCAATTTTGGTATATTCCATCCTGTATTAATGTGATCATTTTGTATTTTAACATCTTCTTCATTTATGACTAATCCTTGATTAGGTATTGAGGGCAACATTGTTGACCTAGAACTGACTGATGAGTTATTTCTAAATAATCGATTTATTGTTCTTGTTTTATTTATTTATTTGTTTAAATTTTGTTTTATTTTATTTTATTTATACAGAAAATTATCCCAACACTCTGCACATAGCATATGACTTCGTGAAAAGTTAGTTGTGCAACGTACATGGCTAACCACAGCTAACCCATTGGAGCAAAATACAAAAATGTAAGCGACTGAATTGTTATCGTCTGACCCTACCAATGGATTTAACAGACCTATCGGAGATGCCCTTAAAGTTTTCCGAGAGGAAATACAAGAATGCGGAGATAGTGACACAAACTGCAGAATGCATGAGGTAGCAATGGAGTGTGTAGGCAAGGTAGGATGTGGGTAATGTTGACAGTCGAGGTGTAATTTGGTAGTTGAAGGAAAAAAAAAAGAAAAAAAAAAGGCAACATAATAAAATAAATCGTACTTTTCCAATTATTTTTTAACTTCATACTCTTACTATAATTATTTTTGCTTCCACACTTATGTACAATTATTTGCCTCAAATTTTGTTTTGTTGTTGTAATTTTTCAATATTTTCAGATGGAGAAATCAAAGCAAATCTAATTTTAAAAAAAAAATTAAATTTAAATAGAAACTATTTAAAGTAATTACATTGTTTTGAAGTACTTTAAGTTTTTTTGGCTATATTTTCTGCTACTCTGTCCATTTCATAAAGTATTAGACCTGATTTAACAATAACTACCCAATTTTTAAGAGATTCTTTCTCTGAATCCATACATATTTCTATGGGTATTACTGCAACTAATTTGTCTGAAAATATATTTACTAATATTTTCCCCAACAATGTTAGGATACTAACACATTTATTAACAATTTTATTAATACACTCATAAGTTTTGATAAGATCAATCAACACTAAATATAAGACTCATATCAACTTGCAAGTATATTAATAAGATTGTTACTAAATATGTTAAGATCCCTAACATTTTTCTATTTTCTCACCACGATAAATGAAATGTGTGACAGGTGAGAATTCTTCCTTGCATCGAATAAATAATTTTTTTATAATTAATTTTAAATTTTAATTTCTCTCTTTCCAAACTAGGATTTGGGGATCACATTGTGATTAAAATCATAGCAAGGATATGTGGTGCATGGGGGATTTTTTTTGATTTTTTTTTTTTAAAATTTCAAATCGCTCCTATTGTAGGTTTGTTGAGTATATCATTTATACAAAAAAATTAAGTTAATTAGAAATCAACAATCCCATGATCATTCAAATTGTTTAAAAAATTATCAAGATTATATTAATCGTATATTTTTTAAAAATAAATATATTCTTATTGTAGACTTATGATTTTTAGTCAATTTAATTTTTTATATAAATACAAATTCTATCAAAATTTGAAACATAAAAGAAATTATAAAAAAAATCCCACCAAAACAACACGGATCACTATTGTGAGTCAGAGCATCGTCCTTGGCCCGAGTAGTAGTAAATAGTTGGGAGCAGCTTGTGTCTAGTCTGAAATCGGATTGGATGGTATTGTTGGGTCCGTGGGAGCTTATAACGAGTCTCGTTTTGATAATTTAAACCATTTGATATGTAGAATTCGTCGAATACTATATACTTGCAAAAAATTACGTTGATCGGATATCAATAGTTATGTAATTAAAACAATTTTTTGTCAACCATTAATTTGTTCACTGTTTATTTTTTTTATACAAAACTAATTTGATTACATAATTATCGATATTTGATTAAAGTGATTTTTTACAGGTATATAATAATCAATTAATTCTATATATTAAAACGGTTCGGATTATCAAAATAAAACTCATGATGGCTCTCATGAATCTAATAACACCGTTCAATTTGATTTCGGACTAGGCACAAGCTGAACGCAAAATAGTTAGTTACTTCACGCCATCCACGTGCATTTTATTCATTTATTATTACTTATATTATAGAAAAATTATTAGCTATTTTCGATTATCACCTTCATAATCTGTCATTAATCATTATTAATTATATCTCTTTATATTATTAAATTATTTAATATAAAATTATAATACCTTATATCTCTTATTAATTATAATATAAAAACGGATTGAGAGTTTTAAAAAATATGTAAGTTTCATGATAATGTGATGTCTGTGTCTTAATTTTTTTTTTTTTTTCATTGTTAAATTATTAGTGTTTTATTTAAAACTCTTAAATTAGGAATGAAATTATAATATTATGAAACACATGCTATGATAATCCTGAATTACTCAATAATCACCCTATTATCGCTAGTCAAGGGAGAGAGTACTGCACAAATACAACTACCTTTTCTCGCTTTCCAAAAGGCACAAACATACTTATCCCTCCACTAAACCCCCACTTTCCCACTTCCGCCGCCGCAAACCACCACACGCCACCATGCAAGCCACCTTAATCTCCCCACCGTCACACACCCTTCCCCACCCTACCACCGCCACCAGCACCACCAAAACCCTTTCCTTCTCCAAACGCCCCACCACAATCCGAGCCTCCTCCTCAACCGAAACAGTCCCATCACCACCACAAACGGTCAACACCGCCGACCCATCTCGGAAACTCAACAAATACAGCTCTCAGATCACCGAACCCAAGTCCCAGGGTGGCTCTCAGGCCATCCTCTACGGCGTTGGACTCTCGGATGAGGACATGGGTAAGCCCCAAATCGGCATTTCCTCTGTTTGGTACGAGGGAAACACTTGTAATATGCATTTGTTGAGTTTGGCTGAGGCTGTGAAGGAAGGGGTCAGAGAGGCTGGTATGGTTGGGTTCAGATTCAATACCATTGGGGTTAGTGATGCTATATCTATGGGGACTAGAGGGATGTGTTATAGCTTGCAGTCTAGGGATTTGATTGCTGATAGTATTGAGACTGTCATGGCTGCTCAGTGGTATGATGGGAATATCTCCATTCCTGGTTGTGACAAGAATGTAAGCTCTATCAATGTTTCTTTCTTCAATTTTTTGTTTTGTTTTTTGAGGTTTTCAGTAATGGGTATGTGTGGTTTGTGGCAGAATTAAAACTTTTTTTTTTTTTGTTAATTTTTTTTTTATTTTTTATTTTTCTCTTGTGGGTATGCCTTGTATTTAAGTTTTTGAGTGCTCTTGTGATCTTGTTTTGCCTTTTTAGCTTTTATTTGTGTTTCTGACAAAAAAAATTGAGTTATTTCCCCTATGATCTTTCTTTGCTGGGTGTTTGTGTAGCTTTTAGTGTTGTATTTTTGCTCTCCTGGGGATTCCTGATTTTGCTCAATAACATTGAATTTAATTGCTTGACTAGGATTCTATAATGTTGATTTAGTATACAATGTTGCTCGTGATAAATGTTTATGAAGTATTGTATTGATTTCAAAAGAAAAAAGTGCTGGCCGAAACTTGCTCTAGCTTATTGATGTTGAAATAGCTATATCCTTGGAATTGATAATTTACTAGAAAGCTTAAGGATTATGTGTGTACAGGTAAGCCTTAATTTTGATTTTAAGCAGGCTTTTTAATTGGTGCATTCAATAAGGAAGGCTATTTGTCAGCATATCTGGTTTATTAAAATATGCACCTGAATGCTTTCTAGCTGCAATATGATTATTAAGTAAAAAAGACAAGGGAAAGGGAAAAATGTGGTTAGCAACTTTCTACTTCAAAATGTCCGAGGCTTTGGCACTTAATTTCCTTGGTGAAAGCTTACCACTCTGTTTAGCCTTTTCTGGGAATTTATATGTTGCCTTTAGTAGTCTTTGACTCTCTGCAATGTTAGAACATTTATTTTTACATTGTTTTTAGTGTTCAAGGCATCCTTTTGTTCTTTCCCCTTATTTCTTAGGTTGCAGAACTATGTTTAAGCTTGTAGCAGTAGAGGAGTAGCCCTGGCTGTAGCATTCCATTTTTTTTCTTTTCTTTCTCATTCATTGTTTTTTACTCACTGGATCATGTACAAAGTCATAGTCAATCTGCGTTAAGAAAGAAAAATAAAAATGGTAAATATGTTAACTATGAAATCAATGTATTAAGAATGCTTCTTAACAGGATATTGAGAATGCTTCTTAATGGGACTATTTCGTAGTTTTCTGCCATTGGCTTGTGATATCTATTGAGAAGTGCATTTTTGCTTTCTATACACTTTTATCTTAAGAAATATTGCCACTAGCAATATTACCCAACCTCTCTCTCTCTCTCTCTCATTTTTTCAGTAAATAATAATTTTTATAAAACCTAAGAATATTTACAAACTACTAGGGACATATCCCCATGCAATACAAGAAAAGCTAAGGCTGTGTTTGGAAGGGTTTTGGAATTATGGTTCTACCCTTACATTCTAGTATGATGTTTGGTTTGACTTTTGGAAAATTAATTCCACCCCTCCTTTTGAAAACTCGTTCTAGGCGGGCTTTTAAATTTTGAAATTTGGCCTACCAGTCGTCCCCCCGGACGTCCAGCCGGTCCGGTTGACTTGAGCAGCGCATTTTATTTATTTATTTATTTTTGCAATTGGCACTTTTTTTTATTTAATATTTTTAATAAAACAATATTTTTGGAATTTTTAAATTTTTTTTATGAACTTTTAATAGATTTTTGAGTTGTGTGTTTGGTTATGAGTTGTAAGTTTTTGTATCAAATATCATATGTCACATCAAAAATTCCCCACTCAATTCAAAACTTTTTTCAAAACTCATTCACTAAATAAATTTTCTACACTCAAATCATAATTCCAAAACTCACAAACTCAAAATACAACTCTAATCTCAAATAATATTTAGAAAATTCTACCAAACGCTACCTAAATAACTTCTATAAAATCTCTCCCTCCCTCTGTCTTCATCTTGTTTGCCCACTCAATTATTTGACTTATCAATTTTGGAAAGTTGTTACATGGTTCACTGGTTGTTAAATTGCCCAATTAATTTGTATCTAATGCTTTACTAACTTTTGCAGATGCCAGGTACAATTATGGCCATGGGACGTCTTAATCGGCCAAGTATCATGATTTATGGTGGAACTATCAAGGTTAGACACAAACACTTTTGCAAGTGATTGCACTTATCCCATTTTTGTTACTTTTATTTTAGCATATAAACTTGATAAACTTGTGACTGGACAAGAGTTCTTATTGGGTGCAATTATTTTCAATTCTGCATACTTAAACTTAATAAGAACTCTTAAGGTTATTTATCAAATAAATAAATAAATAAGAACTCTTAAGGTCAATAGCAATCTTTCTTTAAATGAGGACTCATTAGGGGGAAAATGGAATAATTTTGTTTGAAAGATTTTTCTCCATAAGGTGATGACATTGATCATGCATTATTGCGTAGATGCCTTGTGTTAAGAGTAATTGATAAGATATTTCGCTGTTTACTTATAAAAAAAAAGTTATTTCCCGGTTCAATGTAAATATAAGCATGAATGTAATATGTTCTTTAAGCACACTCGTTAAGTTTTCTGATACTTCATAATGTAGTTAGTTTTTAATTGTTTTTTATGTCTTAAATTATATAAAATTATTCAAATAAGATGTCACCTTAACAATTTAGATATTTTTCATTTCTCCTTATGCAAATTCTACATGATCAATATTTGTTGATGATATGTTCAATTGCCTCATGTGCAGCCCGGTCATTTTCAAGGCCATGTGTACGACATAATATCTGCCTTTCAGGTACGTGTGCTTAGTTGCAGTGTCTGATATTGTAATTTGGGTGGATTTGTGTAGGTGGTGAACTGGGGCTATTAGTTTGCATTTCTCGTATCTTCTTCAGCCCCTTACTGGTTGTTGAGGCAATTGATTGAGAAATCGCTTTCCGATATACTGGACACGCTTTTAGGAGGGTTCGTAGAGTGTCGTGTCCAACTTGACATGCTCTTCCATAGAAGAGTTTGTGGTACTTAGCTTATGAATAAGGCTGTGTATCATTTTAGACTTTTTTTTGCTAAAAACATGTGTTTCACTATGGCAGATTCACTGATTTCCCAGATGCTACCCATAGAACTTATTTATTTCTCTCTTTTGATCATTTTTGTAGGTTTATGGGGAATATGTGAGTGGTTCTGTAAATGATGAACAGATGAAGAATGTAGTTCGTAATTCATGCCCTGGAGCAGGGGCTTGTGGTGGGATGTACACGGCGAATACCATGGCTTCTGCTATTGAGGCAATGGGAATGTCTCTCCCTTATAGGTAGAGCAATGTTATTGCATTATTCACTTAGATTGCAGTTATTGCACATCTTTCTTGGCTAATTGTTTTCTTTACTCTCTTTGGTTCCAAAAAGCTCTTCAACACCTGCTGAAGATCCATTGAAGTTGGATGAGTGTCGTCTAGCTGGAAAATATATTCTAGATTTGATAAAAATGGACTTAAAACCGCGAGACATTATTACTCCTAAATCACTACGTAATGCAATGGTCATTGTCATGGCCTTGGGTGGGTCGACGAATGCGGTGTTACATTTAATTGCTATTGCAAGGTGAGGAATCCTTGGTAATGAACTTCTCTTATACATCAATAAGTATATCTCATGGAATTGCTAATGAAAGATTCTTGGCAGGTCTGTTGGCTTAGAGTTATCTGTTGATGACTTTCAAAAGGTTAGCGACCAGGTTCCGTTTCTCGCAGACCTTAAGCCTAGTGGCAAATATGTCATGGAGGATGTCCACAAGGTGGGGAAAACACTATATGTTTTTTTTTTTTTTTTGGGCTTTTTTTTTACTGTACTTGTTTTATTACTTGGGGTGTCGCATATTGTTTTATTGCCTATTTATAGCCTTAAACATGAAGTGCTTATTATCATATTCTCTTGGCGGCTGATAAACCCGTGTTGATATAGATTGGAGGAACACCTGCAATCATTCGCTATCTCTTGGAGCTTGGGTTTTTAGACGGGGATTGTATGACTGGTATAAATATTCTGTATTTCTTGGTGGCATATTCTTTTATTGCAGATTGCGGTTTATTTATCCTATTTTGATCTTTACATAGAGAACATTTGTTTTTCTTTCATAGTCACGGGGAAGACACTGTCTGAGAATGCTAAACTATTCCCTTCTCTGTCTGAAGGCCAGGTAAGACGGCTTCATTTTTATTTTTTGAAAATTTCATATTTACATTACTGTAATATTTCTGTTCATTTTTATTTGTCATGGTTTACATGTCAGTTGAGAATAAAAAATATGTTATCCTTTTGTATCTCTTCCAGCAAGTAATAAGACCATTGACAAACCCCATCAAGGAAACGGGCCATATCCAAATATTATATGGAAATCTTGCACCAGAAGGTTCTGTCGCGAAGATTACCGGGAAAGAAGGGCTGTATTTTTCTGGTGCTGTGCTCTATTCTGCTTTTCTTTTCTTTTTTTTCTTTTTTCAGTTTGTTTCTCATGATTTACACTGGCTGTTGCTCAACTCGGGGAATTATCATTTCAATATTACCTGTTGTATTGAAGAGATGATTGCAAAAATTATTTGCCAGGTCCTGCTTTTGTCTTTGAAGGAGAGGAAGCTATGCTTGCAGCTATCTCTGAAGATCCTATGAGTTTTAAGGTCTGGTAACCATTTTTGTTTTCTTTTGCAATTGTGTCCTATTTCTCTAGCAATCCAGTGCATTAATTGTTGAAAATCATTTCCTCCTGCGCCATTCAGTGTGGTTTTTGGTTTTCTTTTTCTTTCTTTCTTTCTTTCTTTCTTTCTTTTTTTTTTTTTTTTTTTTTTTTTTTTTTTTTTGTCCTTTTTCATTTGTGCTGAGTTTCATTTTATTGTTTCTTAAGCACGATGCCCTAAAGCAATCCTGTATATACGAAGAACCAACAATTAATTCTTATTGGGCAGTCAGTTACTACCAGGACCTTGGCAGCAGCCATATCCAAAATGCTTTTCATTTGCCTTGTATGACGTACTCTATAGTCAGTCTTCATTCTTCTGAGTCATACGAATACACAATTAAGCTAGGCCCTACATTGGTCTGCAATTATCTCTGAATGTTTCAAATCGCTTTACCTTTGGGGAAGAAATAAAGCAGTACTAGCTCAACACATACCATAAAAAGTTATTTATCAGTAGCTACATCTCCTAGTAATCTGTCTTTCTAAAATACGCTTAGGTACACAATCACCCACCAAGTTCATCATTCCCAGTGCTAATGCTGGTTTTTATGCATGCACTTCATGTATGACTATGTTAGTTTGAATTTTCAGTTAACAAGAAACTATATAAACATGTAAGAGGATTTCCCTTGAGTTATATGATTAAACATAGCTCTCTATGGATCATTTTTTAAAACAACATTAGGAGCCACTTTCCAGGCTACATCTCTAAAAGCTTTTCTGTTTCTGTTTTTGCTCATGTGCAAATGATATATTATCCAGAACGGCGAAACAAGTCTCGAAGCTCTTCGCCAGCTGCTCATTTTTTTTTTCTCTTGCCATCTATGTTGTTTTTAAAGGCTTGAGTTGTCTACTTACTCTAGCATACTCAAGTTTGTGAGCACGAATTTGGTTTGCAAGTTATACGAGTATGACAGAGACATCAGTACCCAAATTTAGTCATTAATATTCAAATACGACAATGTTTCTTGAGCTTGGTATTCAGCTCATTTATTGTTATCTAATTTTTTTCCTTCTTTTCTTTAATGATTCAAATAACTCAGTTTGTCCACTTGATTGTGGTATCCTGTTCATTCATAAAGTATTTTATTGGAGCTTTTATTTTAAAACAAACCATTGTTTCATTTCAGTCCCAAATATGATGTCTCAATATCTGACTTCTTGCTTACGATTATCACTTCCAGGGAAAGGTAGTTGTTATCAGAGGAGAAGGGCCTAAGGGGGGGCCTGGCATGCCTGAAATGCTGACACCAACAAGTGCGATAATGGGAGCAGGTCTTGGGAAGGTTTGATACTCTGCAATTACAGTCCTACTTTTTGATTATTAATTTATGTATCTCTAGTTGCAATGATATGAAAGGTTGATCCATCCATGCCTTTTGGTGGTGGGTAAGGATGGGGAATCAAGGCAGTTGATTACCTGCTAGAGAAATCCTTTAGGCTGTGTTTGAGTGGCAGTAATCTTGAGGGGGAGTGAGAATATTATTCCGGATCCTCAAGGTTCAAATGTTTGGATTCCTTTAGGCTATGTTTGAAAGCCATGTTGTTTCATTGGCATAAGTTAAAAAATACTGGTTTTGTTTTCTTCTGAAGTAACAAGTATTTCACATGTCACTCGTGAATTTTACAGGATTGTGCGTTGTTGACTGATGGGAGGTTTTCAGGAGGTTCACATGGTTATGTTGTTGGCCACATCTGTCCTGAAGCACAGGTGTGTTAGCTTTTAAATACCTAGTTTCGCATCTTTTTTAGATAGTAAGATTTTTATCGTTTGTGCTTCTGTGTTTAGATTTGTCTCTCTTATTTTTTGAGTTCTTAAGAGTAGTGAATTGTGAAATATTTTCAGGAAGGTGGACCAATCGGTCTCATTGAAAATGGAGATGTCATCACCATAGATATTCGGGAGAGAAGAATGGATGTTCAGTTAACAGATAAAGAGATGAAGGAGCGAAGAAAGAAATGGACGCCTCCTGCGTATAAGGCTGACAGGGGAATTCTGTTTAAGGTATGTATGTGAAGATTGCCTGGAAAATTTTGCATTATATATAGTCGATCTGTTTACTAAACAACTCTCTCTCTCTCTCTCCCCCCATGTCCAGTACATCAAGACCGTGCAATCGGCTTCAAAGGGGTGTGTGACTGATGAATAGTATAAAAGGGCCGGCCATGGTTAGGAACGTATAGAGTGACTCAGCAAGCCCGACATATAAAAAGCCACAGGTTGGGTGTCTGATGGCGGCTCTTTAGGATGATATTAATCTCAGTCTTTCCTTCTGAATGTTTTTTATTTTTGTTTTTTTGGTTAGGGAGTTTTTCTTCATTTCATCCTATTTTTTTTGGGCAACTCAACTTTTATTTATTGCTTTGAAGTTATTTGAGTGACAAAAGTTAAATACGAATTGGCTGTGTTTGGATGTCCCAAAATTGTGGCAAATCATTTTGCTTTACTGTTTGCTTTTGTTTTGTTTTGTATTTTTAATTTTTTTTTTTGGGGTTTTTCTTTGTGTATATATTGTTAAATACTCTTTGATTTGGGGAGTGATTTTAGGGCGCGTTTGATTCCTGAATATAATTTTTGTGGGATATGGGTGTTAGTAATATCATAACATCATGAATGGAATTAGTAATACTTAAGATATTGAATGAGGTTATGTAGTATGGTAGGATTTTAGATGGGATTAGTAATATTTAAGATATTAAAAATTACGTTGTATATAATATGAGACGGAATTATGTTTATTTTTTTTGTTTTTGAAACAGGTATATAGCATGACAAAAAAGAAGGCTTTAGTTTTTTTTTGGGATAAATTACACTTAACTTTTTTGAAATTTAAAAAAAATATAATTAGGGGTCGTTTGGCAATGATTTTTTTAGTTGGTTTTTTGGCTTTTTTGACTTTTTTTAGTCTGAGACTTTTTTAGTTGTTTGGTATTCTTGTTTGGCTTTTTTGGTTTTTTGTTTTGAAATGACAAAATTGTCCTTAGGCCTCGTTTGGGAACAAACTAATTTAGTAACTTTTTGGTTATTTGGCTAAAATATGAGCTAAAAAAAATTAGTATGTTTGGGATGATTTTTTGACTTTTTACAAAAAGCTGTGTAAAAAATAGAGAGAAAAGAGAATCTTTGATTTTTTTATATGAATTGTTGGCTTTTTGATTTTTTTTAGTGACTTTTTGATTTTTTGACTAAACGGGTCGTTTCCCAAACGAGGCCTTAGTATAAAATGATGTTTTTTTTGACTTTTTATTTGTATATGGGGTAGTTTGATACTTTTGTAGCTTTTTTATTTTTTTTGTAATTTTATAATTTTTTTTTGTTTTGAAAACCAAACCAAGGCTCAGTTTTATACTTTTGATATTATTATATTTTTTTGACTTACATCATGGTGGGATATATATATATATATATTTACAAACAAGGAGGGTGCAAGTCATTACAGAATCACTTACATCTTTACATATTTTTATAATTTTTTTTATTCCCATTATGCTATAATTTCTTATATTATTTTTATATTCATGCAATTAATAAATTATTGAAGAAATCAAAATGTAATAAGTATTAAAATCTTGAGAGAAATCAATATAATCAACAATGATTCATCCCCCCTTTTCCCCCTACCCCCTTTGACCCCCTCTCTCTCTCATTGGTTACTTTTCCTTTTTTTTTTTCCTGCTCCTCCAATCACCCCCCACCACGTGGCAAATGGGGGTGAGGGGGGTGACCCCCAAAAGGGGGTCCCAAGCATTATTCCAATATAATTAATCAAATTTGAGATTATTGAATCTCCAATAAAATCGAATCAACTCAATTCTAATTTTGTTAGTTCAACTTTCTCATAGGTTTTTTTTTTTTTTTTTTGGGGTATTTACAGTGATAAAAGAGTCTCTCAAAATAAACTTTGATTGAATCCATCACGAGTTTGAGTCAAGTAACATTTATAATTAAATCAAGTCAATAAATTAGTTATAAATCAAGTCAATAAATTAGTTAAAATTTTGAAAATTTAATAAGTTAAAAAAAAATAAAAAAAAAAGAAGAGAGAGAAGGGGGTTTTGCAACATGAATGGGAATGGTTTTGGTTCTTTTTCCAGCCCTAAAAACTAGGGTTTAGTACTGTATGGTCCTGTAAATTGGTCCTCGACTCCTTGAAAGCACAAGAAAGAACTTGAGTGCGAGAGAGAGCACAGGCTCACCAACCGACTGTAAAGAAGAAGAAGAAGACATGTCCGCGAACAATCCTTCTCAGCTCCTCCCATCTGGTACTTCTCACTTCATTTAAAATCGCTGCTTTTTTCCCCTTTCCTCTCCGTTTGGTTCCCGAGAAAATGTCCTACACAATAGGAAAATAACTAAAATCGTATATTTTGGACTTCCCCCAAATTTCTAGTATGTTGGTTTCAGTGTTGACTAAAAAATTTGTGCTTTGCTTCACTTTTTCTTTCTTTTTGTTTTTGAATTCATGTTTAATTTGTTGTGTGTGATGGGATTTCAGAGTTAATTGATCGTTGTATTGGGTCGAAGATATGGGTGATAATGAAAGGCGACAAGGAACTTGTTGGGACTCTTAGGGGGTTCGATGTATACGTCAACATGGTTCTCGAAGATGTCACTGAATAGTAATTATCAATCTCTCTCTCTCCCTCCCCTGTTTTATACATATCTATGTATGTGTGTATATTGGCATTAATTTGAGCATAGGTTTGAATTGGGATTGTTTCTGGAGTCTTTTTTGGCTGAATTTTGTATTTTAAATAAACATTTACAAAAAATATCATACTTCTGAAATTATTTGGCAAAATAGAGCATTTTTTAAAATTGTAACTTTATTTGACAGCTTCACAAGTTGCAAACATGCATCCTTGAATTGAGTAGAATGGCTGAAGGAGGATGGTTCACTTTATATACAAAATGAAGTTGTGAAACCTGCTCAAATATTTATAGCAAGAATGAAATCGCATTTCATGATTTCAAATTTGCCACACTGGCTAAATTGCCAAGTTGATGTTTGGCCAACTCAACTTGAAGTTGCGATTTTAAATGAAATCATGAATTCAAGTTGCGATTTCAAAAATTGCTGTATTTTGATAAATAGTTTCAAAATATTGTATTTTTATAAATAGCTAATAGAATATGATATTTAACAAAAAGATTCGTTCCGGTTTTTTTTTCCTTTCTTCTTTTGGTGCTAAGAGTTTGTAATTCTAAACATCACAAAAATCCCTCTTGGCCCGAAAAAGTAAAAAAAAAGAGAAGCTATGGACTCATTGTTTGCAAAGCGGTTAATTTGTGTCGCATCCACGAACGCAGAAAGACACGCGCCTAAGTTCTACAATATAGACTTGGGATCATTGGTACCAATTATTTGTCCCATTCTCTGTGTGTTGTCATGTTGTTACTCCTTAAGAAAGTGAGGATTGTGTTTTAACTAATGGAGCAATATTGGTCTTAAGTGGTGGCGACGTGACAATATTAGGAAGAATGGGACAAAGAGTTGGAACAAAGGATTTGGAGCCCATACATGAGTTGCAAGAACTAAGAAGGTTATATTCCAAGCAAGGTTTTGAAAAGCGGTTGCAGTGACACGGTAGTGATTGCGGTGTGTAAAGGCCGTAGCATAACGGTTGTGGTAAATGGAACCGTGATTTTTTTTATTTTTTGCACAATTTGAAGAAAACTTACTGATACGCGTTTTTTTTTTCTTTTCAGAATCACATTTCTTGGGGTTTAAAACAAATTTTGATCATTTTTTGTTAATTTTTAAATATGATCCAATATATTTCATATTTTCAAATCACTATAAAAGGAGTTTTTTATATTTTATTTCAATAGTTAATGATTTTAAGGATAATTGGTTTTAAATGTCTGCAAATTATTTTTTACCAATACCTGAATTAATTGAATAAAAAATATTCATAATTATAAAGAAAAAAATTCATATAAGATTTTTTCTTTGAGTTTGGATTACTTGAGTATTTGTTCTTTTTTTTTTTAAGTTTTTGTTTTTTTGGGGGAAAAAGAAGCTATTTAGAATATTGTAAAAGGGTGTAACGGTGTCTAACGGACCGTTACGGTACTGCTGCGGCCGTTATGTAACACTGAAACAGCCGTTACACATGTGAATTTTTGTCACACCGCTATTGCGGTCGTAACGGGTGGCAGTAACCACCACAACCGTTATGTAAAGGCGTTACGTAATGGTTATGGCTGCTTTTTAAACCCTTGATTGCAAGGCATACCTTAATTTATTATCATCAAACATTTTGATTACCTTCCCTCTATAGAGGTTGCAACTTGCAAGACAATAAAAGGATGTTAAGAGTTAGAATGTTTAAGTTGTAATTGTTTTTAGAAGTCCAAGATCTAGTCAAGTTAGGAAGTTACATTGTAATTGGGCTCAAGTGTCTTTGCCTGTTTGGCATCAAGCAAAGCTGGCAAGGTACAAGTATATGAAGGACCCTACACGAACTTTGATTCATTGACTGCCTGTTGACCACTTGAGCGGTTCATTTAGTGCTGAAGTGGTGATTCTGTAGAGCTCTCAGCATTTTTACTGCTCGAATGGTCCATCATGCCTCAAGTGGTAGGGCGTCGACTTTGCGATCTCTGAAGGCAGTTTGGCCTTAGATTTTGTGCAGAATTGATTTAAGTCACCCTAGGGCACTTCAACTATAAAGATGAGACTACCAGAAAGACCAAAACAAGCTTGAACAATGTAAGAAGAGGCTATATGCTATTGTGTTCAAGATCAATCAATCTCTAAGCCTTCTACATTTTTTTTTTTTGGGGATAAATCTCTCTAAGCCTTCTACATCATTATTTCATGAGTGAGTGAGTGACAATTACTTATCTACTATGTGCGTATGACTTTTACTTGATTGAGGCTTGAATGGTCCTTCTATCTGTTGAAAAGCCATTGTGTAAAAAATGGCTATTTTATAGTTCATAACAAGTTAGTTAAAAGTCAATTTCTAGAGCCATTTTTGCTTCTTTTATTTAAAGCGAGCACAAAGTAATGGTTGATGAAAATAAGCTTTTAAGCATAGAGGCCTTCTTGAACTTGAATAGAATTGGTCTCAACCACTTAGCCGGTTTCCAAGAATTATCAAGCCTAGCTCTGAAAAGTGAATGCTATTTTTCATCCCCATTTCTTTGTCCTAAACATGAGACTTGTTATGATTAGTTTTGGCACTTCTAATTGTGCTTTATGTAGTGTTGTTTTGGTCCAATGCTTGGAGATAGCTATTGCTTGATTTCCTTGTTTGGACATGGTGTAACAAGCAAATTATTTTTCCAGCGAAATCACTTCTGAAGGGCGACGGATTACAAAGCTTGATCAGATCTTGCTCAATGGAAACAACATTGCCATTGTAAGTACTAGTCTATGATGTATTGATTGGTTATACAGTTTACTTTATTTCTTCATGAGCACCAACCAAGGCATCTTCTTGTGCACTGCAGTTGGTTCCTGGTGGCTCTCCTGATCCAGAATGAGGCATTTATCCCAGGTTGCTTTGTTTTGACATCTTTCTGGGAAGATGATATTATCATTTGACAAAGTGATCTTATAAGAAGCCTAACTACCAAGACAATACATTCCAGTGTTATTTAGTAATTTACACAAGTCGTGGCAAAACAGTTCAGAAGGAAAAGATGCTTTCCATTATTTTCATTTTAGAAGAAGAACGAGCTTATGTATTTACATTGTTGTTTAGGGTTCTAGCAATCCTCGTAATTTTCTTGCAAGAAATTTACGTGGATATTATTAACATGTTTATGATTGAATGATGGTTGATGAAGATTTTTTATATCCATTTTCGTGTTAAAATACCTATTGTTTAAGGCACATCATCCTTTTTATTTATAGTTAATTGTCAAGGTTGAGGTCTACTGTATTTCCGTGGCTAGTTGGTTTTACGCCAAACTGAACGAACTGTTCGCCTGCAGAGTCAGTTTCTGGCTTCATACAAGCCACCACAGTGCTCTGCTTATGTTCACTGGCAGCAGAGCCATTCTTACAATGATCTGTATAGGAATTGGAACATGGGAAAATTTTCCAATTTTTATCCTTATTATCTGACTTCACAGCCTTGACATGTTTTATATTAGGGAATGACTTCTCTCTAGTTCAATCACGGACTGGAGATACTGTTGGGCCTGTGGAGACTCACCACGGATCCTATTTCGATAATCCGAACTGTTCAATGTGTAGAACTCGTTAAGTACTATATGTCTATAAAAAATCACGTTGATCAGATATCGCTAGTTATGTGATCAAATTAGATTTTTGTAAGTTGTTTATTTTTACCGTCCATTTTTTTTTTTCTTCATACAAAATTGATTTAATTACATAGTTATCAATATCCGATCAACGTGATTTTTTCTAGACATTTAGTACTTGACGAATTTTATATATTAAACGGTTCAGATTATCGAAATAGGATCCGTGGTGGACCCCCATGAGACCAACAGCACCGTCCAGTCTTATCACGAACTGGAGGGAAGCCATTGCTTGGTTGTTGGAGTTAGATTCAAAATTCAAGTTAAATTTTGTATGTAAAATTCAAAAATCCCTCTAGAAAATATGTTATCACTTGACATGAAGAAGACATAATTTCTTTTGTCCTAAATGGTTTGGAAAATTGGATTTTAGGATTTTTGGTTGGATTTTTGGACTTAACCAAACAAAAACTCTAAATTTTCTTAAAAATTGAGTTCAAAAAGTGGAAACAAACATGGTGGCTCTTTGGTTGTTTCAGCTGATTTTTATTTTTATTTTTTTAAAAATAGAAGAAAGAGATCTCTTTTATCACCTTTTTTTTTTAGTCCTCAAAACAAAAAAAAATGTTTTTAGATGATTAAAAGGGTAAAAATGTAAGAAAATAATATAAATTATGAGAAGGAGAAATCATTTAAAATTCTTATTATGTTTGAATCTAAGATTTTGGAATAGATTTGTGGAGGAAAATAAAAAATATATTCAAAAAATTATAAAAAAACTTAATTTATATTACATTCACATTTTTTTCCTCTTCAAATTTAAAATTCAAACATAACTTAAATCTCATCTTACAAATAAGTACTTTAATTAGTCACAAATTTTTTCTATTGATCTATTAAATCCTATTATGGGGAGTTTCTTTCTGTGTAGTCCTATTTTTTATTTTGGTAGTGTTTTGGTGGACAACTATACCATTTTATTAATGTGAAAGATATGATGTGATACTCCAATATGACAGGTATTAATGTGACACTCCAAAAAAATTAAAATCTCTTTAATGTACTTTTTCTAAATGTGACAATGTAGCGGGTATGATGTGACATTCCAAGACTTTTACTCCAAAAAAATTAAAAACTCCTTAATGTATTTTTTTTTTTTTCTAAATGTGACAACGTGGCGTGGCGTGGCGTGACGGGTATGATGTGACACTCCAAAAAAACTAAAAATTCCTTAGTGTACTTTTCCCAAATGTGACAACGTGACAGGTATGATGTAACATTCTTTAAAAAAAAATCATTAATGTACTTTTCTCAAATATAACAACATAGTGGGTATGATGTGACACTTCAAAAAAAAATAAAAACTCTTTAATGTACTTTTTTCAAATGTGACGAGCAAATGAATCCATACACATCCAAAAGGACTAAATGAATCACAAGAAAAAATATGAGATTATATAGATTACAAATCTAAAAATATAGAACTTACTAGTATATGACCGTGCCTAAAGACACAGTGTAAATAATATTGTGATCAAAATATAATTGTAATTTATATGTATTATGTTAAAATTTATAAAGTCTATAGCATCTTTTGATGATTCTTAAAGAATTTTCACGTGCTCTATAGAACTCAATTAAAATAACAACTCCCCCTAACCTTAATACAAATTAAGGAATAAATATATAAAATTTACAATAAAAAAAATAATAATTTATAACTCATGCCTAAAGGTCAACAATTTTTTTGGTACCTCACACTCTACAAAACTCAATTAAAATAAATCAATTCAGAATGACAACAATTTCACTGCGCTATAGAACTCAATTATAACAAATCAATTCAAAATGACATACTTCAAGCATAAGAGGAATGGTGAATGAACATTTTGGTACAAAAGAATAATCATTATAGCTTATTAAAAAAAAACAAAAAAAAAAAACTAATCATCCAATCAAAAATGAAAGACCAATCATTAGCACACATAGAAAAAAGCAACACAACCACAACATTTCTAATGCTTATCAGCCACCTGTAACAAAATCACTCCAACACTTGAATTCGACTTTAAAAAAATCAGCCAAAAGAAATCATAACAAGAAAACTCACTCAAAATATTTATGAGAAACAAGAAAACCAATAATTATGAATTAAGAGAAATTGAACATAAAAAAATTCATAACATAACTCTTCTTAATAAAAGCACCAGTGTCTTCCCCAATTTATCTGCAATTATCAGATTAAATACCAGCAATTTTTTCGTGATCAAAATACATGATTCCTCATAGAAGGCTAAAAAAAAACCGTTTAAAAAAAAATTACCATTTAAAAAAAGTAACACTTGAGAAAATTCAAACAATTCAAACTGACTATTGCCAACAAAAGCTAAGAGGCAAAACAAACTATTGTATTAAAACTAAAAAGATAGGACACCTAGTCAAGCTTCCTCACCTTCATAAGTATGAAAGTGTAATGTAGATAACTGGTTTATTCCCTTCAAAAAAATTTGCCTTGAGTTGTAATGGACTATCATAGAACTAAATAGGAAAAGCAATATGTAGACGTCCCCGAACGCATCCGGGGGCAGGAGTGCGAGTCCCCCCTTCCCCCCCCCTCCCCGCGTTCTGGTTCGATATTGGGTCACTACAGTTCGAAGGACTCAAATGTCACGGTTGTAAATCTCGAACCAAAGAGTCCAAATCCGGCAAATCGTTTTGAAAACAGATTTTTTTTGAAAGAAGTGCCAAACATGGACTGCTTTGCCAGATACAGAGTCGCCACCTAAATGTTTTTTTTTTTATGGGAAATTTAGGAAACCCTGACTCGGTGCCAAAGGCCACGTGTCCATCATCACCAAAGTTGCCTCGGCTCGGGAACTTAGGTACGATTGGGGAAGGTCACTTCGTGAGCACCCCCGCTCGCCCGGTCAAAGACCGGCCTCTACTAACCATGATATCTTATTTTGAAAACATTGTATGTTCTTATTCCGGTTATTAGCCTAGGTTACTATGTGATGTGCACAGCATACAAGTATAGACTGAGTCGCCTGAATTGGAACAAAACATTTCATGTTTATTTTTGAAAGATGGTTTGCTACCCGCAGGTAGGCTGAAGATGCAGATTTTGCCACCCTCGGGTGGGCTTAGAAAACATGGTATTGCCACCATCTAGTGGGCTTAAAACAAACATTTGATGAATTGTCCCAATTCAAGTAACACAGCCTTCACCCACAGGCATTCAGGCAGTTATATCACATAAGCAAATAGCCTCATGGCAAGCATGCTATCATGGCAACACTCACACGCATGCAAGGATGCTAAAGCATAAAACTTACCGAGTACTCCAAGCCAAAACAGAAGCTATATTAGAAATCCATGCATGATCCTAGATATGCTGAAATGCCTAATGCAACACATGCAAAATGCAACTATAGCAGGCTCGGCTATTCTAAACATGGCATATGGAATGCTACAACTAACACGTATTCAATTTGGAATTGAAATACAAATGCAGTTTGTATGATGCGCCGAGCCCGGTGCGTGCAAAACAGATGAATGATGCAAACATGCTGTCATACTGTATGCTAATTGAAATATGTCCTATATCTAACCATCATAAGTAGATAAATAAAAGGGAAGAAAGACATGGGGTTGGAGGACATACATCACACACACCCAAACTTATTACAGTTATGCCCTCGCGCAGAGGGTCCGAATAAATATACAGTCCCGAATGAAAGAATAATACAGTCCAAAATAATACAGATTCCTAATTAATTAACAAATTAACTAAGAAAACTGTAAAACTGGCATGCAAGCCAGGGGCTGCCTTGATTCTGATGAATGATGCATGCCGGGCTGCTTTGGCGCTGAAATCCACTGGGATGCCCCAATTAGCCTCTGTTTGCACCTGCTCTTGAAATGCGTGCCAAGCTCCGAAAAGTTGCTGATTCTTCATTTTGCTGCAACAGAGAGCAGGAAAGGGGCATAGCAATGTATTTCACAAATATATGCATGCCTCGATCCTCGTGCCACCAATCACGCATCTCGATGCATGATGGCCGAGGAGTCAGATTGCACAACTCAATATAGGATGAATGCGTATGAATGCTACAACAAAACCTAACTCCATCATGGGTAATCCGGAGTGTCGGTGACTTGGGAATTGAGACCCGTTCCATCACTCGGGGTGCGAAACGTGCCTCGTTTCCCGTGCCCGAGCTAACTCCTATTCCGAACACGATGCAATATGCATGAAATGCAGCTAATATACAATCCTAACATACACAATGCTATGAAAATGAAATGTCTCGAAGTACGTGCACACGTGCACGCAAAACCGAGGAGATGATCCTAAGGCATGAAATGGCATACACAATGCAAGTTGGACTTATACCAACATGAGAGAGCCTCAGCCACACTCACATAAGAAGCCGTGAGATAAAAAAGAGATGCCTCGAAATGCGTGCACACGGGTACGCAAAACGAGGAAATGGCATACGCAATGCCGCATGGGCTTACACCAACACGAGTGAACCTCAGTCACACTCACATAGGAGGCCGAGAGATGAAAAATGAGATGCCTCGAAATGCATGCACACGGGCACGCAAACCGAGGCAATGGCATACACGATGCGATGAGACTAAAATGACATACAGAATGCAAAATGGACTTACACTAGCATGAGAGAGCCTCAGCCACACTCACATAAGAGGCCGTGAGATGAAAAAGAGATGCCTCGAAGTGCGTGCCCGCGGGCACGCAAACCGAGGCAATGGCCCTAAGGCATGAAATGGCATGGAAATGATATGCAAACATGCAAATGAATTTCAGCACTCACAAATGATGCAAAACAGTCCCGAAAGGTGGGGAAATGACACCAAATGCATGAAATGGCCCCGAAATGCGAAATTAGGCACCCGAAATGGCCTATAGCTATGCAATGCATGCACAATATGGACATGGAATGAAAATACAGTAGCAAGGCAGCCCCAAGACAAGCATTTTTGCAGTAGAAAACAAGGCCAAACAGCAATCATAGATAGGGCAACAATGGTATGCAAAAATAGGGGCCAAGAGAGGGGTATTGAAGTAGATGGTAAATGCAAAGCCCAAACAGAAAAATTCCCTTCTATAACACTGAAGAGGAGCCAAAAATATGCACATTTACAGTAGATGACAACCCCAAAAACAGTATGCAAACATGCTAGAAATGCCATGCAAGATTGAAGCCAACAAAGGTTATAACACGAGGTACCCCAAACATTCATCAAATAAGCAAAGACCCTTAATAAAACATGACAAGAAGGCCAAAATATGGATATTGTCAGTACTGATCATGGCCGAAAACAGAAGCTAGATAGGCCTAAAAAAGCATGTAAAAATGAGAGCCAAAGAGGGGTAGAATGGTAGGTACTACATGGAGACCCCAAACAAGATTGATCCCTTCTACAATGTTTTAGAGGGACACAAAATAAGCTTACTCACAGTTCATGACATACTCCAAAACAATTTACATATAGGCCAAACAAATCATGCAAATTTACGGTAAATAGGAGAGATTATGAAGTAAGTGCAAGATAGAGGACCCAAACAGGATTGAGCCCTTCTTCAATGTTGAAGCAGGGCTCAAAATAGGCCCATTTACAGTTTACATTATGCTCGAAAACAAATCACTCATAGGCTAGAACTTTCATGCAAAATAAGGGCATACAAGATGATATTGAAGCAAGTATCAAATGAAGGGCTCAAACAGGGTTGAGCCCTTGAACAAACATGAAGATAAGCTCAAAAGAGTGACCTTTTCAGTTAGGGTCGGAGCCTAAAACAGTGAGCAAGTAGGCTTAAGAAATGAAGCAAGAAAATGCTACAAAAGAGGGAAATGGAGACTTACCCTTGAAGGCCTCTTCCTTTCTACCCCTTGGCTTGAGGAATGTTGCTTCTAAGCCTCTGAGAACCTCTCCTTGCTGCTGGAAATGGAGTGGTGGTGGTGGTGCTTGATGATGATGAAGAAATGGCACCAAACTTGAGAAGAATCAAAGAAATGGAGATGGATATGTGTTTGTAAGCTTGAGGCAAGGGTTCTAACTCTTGAGGGAGAGAGAGAGAGATGTATGCATGCAAGGATGGTCAGTCCAAAGGTCTCCAAGAGTGTAGGCCTTAAGGGATTAAGTTCCCTTGCTCACAAAATATCCCCCGAAATCAGATATTTTGGGGGATACAGCTATACAGCTGTAAAACACACCTCCCAAGAAGCATGGCCGGCCCTCTACTTTTGCTGGAGGTGGCCCGCCGGCCACCCCCTATGGCCGGCCAGCTAGGGGTCAAAAGGGTCAATAAGAGTTACTGGCCGGCCACCTAAGATTGGTGTCCTCCCATGTGTGTACAACAAGACCCTATGGTTGGAAATTGGCAACTCTGAAACAAGAGAGACAACATGCCACTTTTAGAAGGGGTTCAAAAGGGTCAATGAGAATTACTGGCCGGCTATGTGTTTTTAGGGTCCTCCCATGTGTGTACAACACAAATATGTGATTTTGGCTCGAAGAAAATGGCCCTAGGGTGTTCAACATTAGCCCGGAAGTGAGAAAAACAGGCGCCAGGGGGCGCCGGAGGAGCATAATTGGTTGTTGAGACAATTGCTAGCCTCCCACCCTTCAGTGACCCTCCTGGTGATAAAACAGAGGTACCTGCCAAAAATGAACAAAAACCGATGCAAAACGAATGCTCGGGGGCCAAAACACGCAGTTCGGGGTCCCGAAAACCGGCTGTTAAGCACCGAAAATGGTGTTTGGCCACGAAGTGGGTATCTAAGACCCCAGTGTCCCTCGAAAGGGAGTAAATGAGATGCATGCCAAAAACCGGAGGAATTGGAGATGGTCGGGTGGTCCCGAACCAAGGCACACGGCCTGACGGCTCCGAAAACAGGGAACCGGGCTCCGAAATGGGCAAAATGGCCTACGACCACGAAATGTAGCCCACGGCCATTGAGAGATAGTCTACGGGACCTCTCCCTCCCCTCAGGAAAGAAAACAGAGAAAACCGAGTCTGGTTCGCAAACCGAGACAAGGCACAGAAGAGGGTTCGGAAGTCCGGAGGCAGGGCGCACGGCCGCGACTCTGAGACTTCTGAACGAGCACAATATGCAACATCACCGAGCGCTCAATCGGTGACGTCTGAGTCTTAAGGTCGGTCAAAAATGGGGTGTCTACAGTTGCCCCTCTTTGACAGAACTCGGAAGTCACAAGTGACGGGAGTGAATGTCAAAGCCCAGAGACGACCCATTTTTGACAAGGCCGAAGACTTAGACAATCATACAAGATAAACAGGGATATGTGTGCCCGCAGGCATGCCCGCAGGCAGGGGGGGCAAAATGCAAAGCGACATGCACAGAGCCAAATGATCATGCAAATGCAGCAAGCTGTAATGAGGCAAGTATTCGCAAATAGATGCAACAGTTTTAAGCAAGAATGCAAAGCAGCAACTACATTTCATGCAGTTAGGAATGCGGAGAATCATTCAATTCTCGTCGCGTCTCACACGGAGAAGATACGATACCTGCGCGATTCGTCTGGTCGCACCAGCCTCAAATGAACCGTACATACAATATCGTGCCTGCAAAAGAGAGAAATTCAACAAGAACAATATGCTAACAACATATATTCAATGTGATTCCTGTGGTTCCGAAAGTTTGACACACGCAGTGTCGGCGAGTGAATGCATCGCAATGAGAGAAAGGAACACGCGTGACAACGCACGCTCAAGCACAGAGGTATGGTACACCAAGAAATCATGCATGACAATGCAAAATGTTGATGAGAATGCAAGTTATGTGCAAAACAATGTAAAATGAGCACGAATCAGGGTGCTCGTTTGTTGCGAAACAACGTGTAAGAAAACGCGCATTTCGGTGAAGGCAACTTGATCGCGGCCTCTGATTCACCTCCCGGAGAGGTTACAACATGTTCAAAAAGGATACACCTTGATTTTGATGAGTAATGATGAGACACATGTCAGAAATTGCAGCTGAAGTTCCGGTGGAGCAGTTTCGCGCCAGAAAGTGCACTTTTCTTGAACTTTTTCAGGTCTCGGGAACTCCGATCTTCCTCAAAATTTGCAGAGAGCTAGGTGGGGGTGTGGGGAACACCACCGGCCAGGTGGTTGCCCTAGGGGAGGCCACCGGCTAGGGACAAAAAAGCAGATGGCCGGCCAGCTAGAAAAGGTGGCCGGCCGGCCACCTGTCCAAAAGTAGGGGCAATTTTGTCTTTTGCCTCATTTCTATATAACCTCTCATCCATTCATTCCGAAATCACTCCCACAGCTATGAAAACTCCTCCCCTTGCTCCCCAAACCATTTTTTCCTTCAGATCTGCACTTTATACGCGCTTTTCAGCCTCCCACGCAAGTTGTTTTCGCGAAATCTTTCAGTTTTAAGCACTTTGAGCCGACTAAATTTTGATTTGGGGGCTTCTTTTCTCATTTTCACCACTTGAGGTAAGTTTGTCTTAATATTTGGAAGATTTTCTCGGGAGTTGACTTTTGTTGACTTTTTCCAATTTTGGCTCATTTTTGCTCATTTTTGCTCCTTTTTCTGAAATGGCGGGAAATTTCCCTCACGGCGGAGGTCCTCCAGGTGCCGGGGATGATTTTGATGCCATGACGTTACCTCCGAGGGTCCGGCCTTTTATTCCCGGGAGGTATGCCCCATCGGTACACATTCTTCCGCGGGCTATTTTTCGTCATTTCACCGACTTCAATGATCGGGTACCCGGGGATCTACTTCTGCGAGAGCCGGAGCATCACCTCTCTTACGAGGTACGAGAGGTATTTTACTTTATTTTTTGCATTTTTCGCGCATTTCGTACCTTTGCCATGCTTGAACACACAGTTTAGCTTATGACATAGTATTTTGTTTGCATTCTGAACATATGACTTGAACACTTGAACTTCTGAACACTAGGCTCATTGATTGATTGTGAACGCACGGCACACATTAGTTAAGAATTGAACACACGGCTCAAACACTGATTTGTCGAACACACAGCCCGAATTTGAAGGTGAACACACGGCACACACTGACTAAGAGTAGAACACGCAGTCCCAAACTCTGATTTTCCGAACACGCAGTCCAAGTTGATGGTGAACACACAGCCCATACTGACTGAGAGTAGAACCCGCAGCCCTAACTCTGATTTTCTGAACACACAGTCCAAATTAAAGGTGAACACACAGCCCACACTGATTAAGAGTAGAACCCGCAGCCCTAACTCTGATTTTCTGAACACACAGTCCAAATTAAAGGTGAACACACAGCCCACACTGATTAAGAGTAGAACACGCAGCCCAGATTGAAGTGAACACGCAGCCCACACTGATTGAGAGTAGAACACGCAGCCCAGATTGAAGTGAACACGCAGCCCACACTGATTGAGAGTAGAACACGCAGCCCTAACTCTGATTTTCTGAACACCCAGCCCAGATTAAAGGTGAACACACAGCCCACACTGATTAAGAGTAGAACACGCAGCCCTAAACTCTGATTTTCTGAACACGCAGCCCAGATTGAAGTGAACACGCAGCCCACACTGATTGAGAGTAGAACACGCAGCCCTAACTCTGATTTTCTGAACACGCAGCCCAGATCGATGGTGAACACACAGCCCACTGACTTTGAAATTTGAACACGCAGCCCAAATAACGAATTTCTGAACACGCAGCCCAGATTGAAGTGAACACGCAGCCCACTGACTTTGAAATTTGAACACGCAGCCCAAATAACGAATTTCTGAACACGCAGCCCAAATAACGAATTTCTGAACACGCAGCCCAGATTGAAGTGAACACGCAGCCCACTGACTTTGAAATTTGAACATGCAGCCCAAATAACGAATTTCTGAACACGCAGCCCAGACTGAAGTGAACACGCAGCCCCCTGACTTTGAAATTTGAACACGCAGCCCAAATAACGAATTTCTGAACACGCAGCCCAGATTGAAGTGAACACGCAGCCCACTGAACACAACTCATTCCTTTCATTTGCACACAGCTCATTCATTTGATTTGCACACAGCTCATTCATTTCGTTTGCACACAGCTCATTCATTTGATTTGCACACAGCTCATTCATTTCATTTGCACACAGCTCATTCATTTCATTTGCACACAGCTCATTTATTTCATTTGCACACATCTAACTTTATTTCATTTGCACACAGCTCATTCATTTCATTTGCACACAGCTCATTCATTTCATTTGCACACAGCTAACTTTGTTTCCATTTGCTGAAATGTGTATTCATTCTGAATGCAGGTTGGCTCTCGCACGGTACGGGGGTATGGCTCCACTGCAGCCAGGGATTAGTATGTTGAGCTTCCAGAGGCTGTCCGGGACTTAGTTGATCTAGCAGGGTTTGGGGCCTTCTGCGTTGGATTATCACGCTGTCCTGCCAGTAGGACTCTGTTGGGAGCTTTGGTGGAGAGGTGGTGGGACACCACCAATTCCTTCCATTTTTCTGCCACCGGGGATCTGACTATGACCCCGCTAGATTTTGCTGTACTCACCGGCCTAGACATAGGAGGTTGGCCCATTCCTTACGACGAGGATATGGGCGAGTGGGAGGCCGCTTGGATGTATTTGTGGACAGAGCTTCCGGGAGAGTCCGGCACACCTGGTTCTCTTCCCATTTTCGGAGGCCGGAGATGGAGCCTGAGTCTCTTGCGGAGGCTGAGCAGTACGCCCGTGGTTTCCTTATGTTCCTCTTTGGCACCACTCTGTTTGCAGATAGGGGGAACACTGTCGGGTTGTATCTTTTGAGTGCCCTGGTGGACCTATCACAGGTCAGTCGGTACGACTGGGGCGGCGCCGGCCTGGCTACCCTCTATTGCTACATGAGCGCCACTTCCCGCGGGCAGGGAGACTTACTTGGCGGCTATTGGAGAGCCTGGGAGGGACGTTCTGTCCTCTTGATTTACATTTCTGCACCTTGTTACTTGTTCATTGCACACACGGCGCACTTTACATCCTGTATTTTGCACTCAGCATTTTGTATTCACATTCTGCACTGTTTTCCACAGCTATGGGTCTATGTATATTTTCCGACATTAGCCCCGGAGATGGTGGTGGCAGGGCCCCTCATGACCCCGTATTCCTTGGTATTCGAGGGCGAGCACCGACCGAGACCCCGAGAGACTCTCCTCTATCTGCGACAGTACTTTGACATCGTGCGAACGACAGAGGTATTTCAGAACTCTCAGTTTTCTGCCGTTTTCATCTTTGATCTGCCTTGTATATTCCCGATTTCTGATTGATTCATGCACTGGTTATCCGCAGATCACGTGGCAGCCCTGGGCAGTCTTGAGCGATGGTCTCTGATTTCAGTATGCCGGAGGATCGGGCACCTCCCAGTACAGGATCCTGCTCGAGGGACCGATTGGTAGAGCATGGTTTCTGGGGGAACGCTTCCTGCGTCAGGTGTGGGGATACCTTTCTCAGGATCCTCCTGCAGCACCTCCAGCCACTATGCGGACTGCTGATAGACTTTCTACCCAGGAGGTCATTAGCGCTATGCAGGGCACCGATGCTTTGCTACATCTTACAGAGGGAGACTACGCCACTTATCGTCACACATATCTGATGCCTCCCTTGACAGGAGTGCGCGCTCCGCCACTGAGGCCCTCTGGTGTACCATCTTCGAGTCGGGCTCGTGCTACAGATATCCCCTCCTCCAGCAGGGCTGGTACGTCTCGAGGTGGGGGCAGATTCATTCCCCCGATCCCTCCGACTCTTCATCATCCCGGGTGGCCAGACATGCCGACCGAGTTGATGGGGTGGCAGTATGGGACTACTTCTCCGATTCCGATCCCTATAGAGCCTCCGATGCCTGGTCACAGATATGTCAGAGACCCTGATTCACCACCGGTATGTTTTACAGCTTTGATTTATCAGTCGGACATTTGGACATCCATTCCTTTACTGATAGTTTTGCATTTGTGTCTGTAGCCTCCAGTTGAGTACATGGATGAGATGCTTGGGATGCTGGCCTCACTTGAGGGGATGGTCCTGCGTAGAGAGGCGCAGTTGTCCATCATGGGCTTCCAGGTACCCTTTTAGTTTTCTGGTATTTACCATACTCCTGATGATATGCTGATCTTGAACATTCTACTGCATTGATAAGCTGTTTGTGTAGAGCACATCTGACACACACCCCACTCACATACTGTACTTTCATCTGGTTTTCATATTTGAACTGATGTATTGAACTGTTCATTTTCAGATGCCTCCTGTATATACTCCGCCACAGGCTAGACCGCCTGGGCCTTCTCAGGGAGGTAGACCGTCTGGATCTTTTCGAGGTGCTGGACCATCTGGGCCGTCCCGAGGAGCTGGGCCATCTAGGCCTTCTCGAGGGGCTCGAGGAGCGGGGTCGTCTCACAGACGTAGGGCTCATGTTATAGAGCCAGAGCCCGATGAGGATGAGGAGGAGGAGGTCGCAGACCGTCAGTCGGATACATCCGCTGAGGAGGAGGGTTTCGGCCTTGGTTCCGGAAGTGGAGGCGAGGCTGAGGGGGATCCTGAGGATGACAGCTCCGACCCGGATGGCGATGATGGTGCAGAGGTTGTCCCGCAGAAGAGGATGAGGGGGCCTCCTCATTCCCGCTCCCGAGGGCATTGATGCTGTTTCCTGCTTTATTTTACTTTTTGCTAGTAGTTTGTAGCACTTTGCAGATTATCAGGCAGTTTTATTTCCTGTAAAACTTGTACCTTTATTTGTTGTAAAACATGATGGAATGAAACAGCTTTTGAAAAGGATGTTCGTATTTGAAAGTCTTAGCATCGCATCGCGTCATTTTGCACAAAAATAAAATCGAATGAAATGTGCGCACTGTGTATTCACCGAGTCAGGTAATGAGTCGACACAACAAAACAAACAACTCAACTCGTTAAGAAAAGACAAGATCTTAACAAGTTTACAACTCAATAAGCAAAATACAACAATGTTAACGACTCGATAAACAAGACTTAACAAAATTGCGTAAACAAAAAAGTAACAATTCAAAACACCAAATGTGACAGCTCGACAAAACTTACAACTCGATAAACAAAACGACAACTCGATAAGCAAAACAACAACTCGATGGGCAAAACAAAGCGTACATTCAGATGATCTAGGTGACGGAACGCATCCGAAACTGAGAGAAATGGAGGCCTTTGACATTCCCGATGCATCGAGATGCCTCAAATTTCCTTCCGGAGGGTGAACAGGACCAATGAGCATGGTGGGCCCCACTTTGCTTTTGGAGAGCCATAGGTGGCCGGCCTACTAGAATAGGTGGCCGGCCGGCCACTTTTCTCTGCAGCCTCCAGAATTTTGACACTTGTCCCCTGAATAGTGTTTTCTCCTCTATAAAAGCTCCAACTTCGAGATTCATTCATTTTATCACTGCTTTGCACAAAAATGGAGGCATTTCTCTCAGAAAATCTCACATCTTGGATCTCTTCTCTAGATGGCTCGGAAAAGTTGAACTTCCGACGTTTCGGTTTAAATGCACTATTCCCGCTGAGCCGCACTCCACTGCACCTTCCTTTCCTCCATGCCACGGCGAAGTTTTGGAACCCGGTGACGCACGTTTTCAGCTTCGGTGGTCAAGAGGTATGTCCCACTTTTGAAGATTTTCAAGTCTTGCTGGAATCCGAGCGCGGCGAGGAACTCTTGCCCCAACTCAACTTTGGCTATGCTCAATACTTAGGGCGGATGTGCGGGCTCTCCGCGCATGACGCTCGGTCCCTGATTTGTAACGGAATGTTGGATATCCCGAGTTTGGTCTACCGATTCTCCGATGCTGGTGACCGCAGCGACCATCATTGGCAAGGCTTCCGACAACATGCTCTCTGTTTGTGCATGTTATCTCATTTTCTGTTTGCCTCAAGCTTTGGAGGATCCAGCGTCCGTCTGATTGAAGTTGCTCAAGGCTTGAAAGAGGGAAAGAGTTGCATCGCCATGACATTGGCTGAGACACTGATGGGCCTGGATGCCTTCTACCGTCGGGAGACAACCAGATTTGCAGGGAGTCCACTACTATTACAGGTAATGTTTCCCACCCGATCTCACATATGTATTTGCTCACATCACTCGGCCCTCAGGCTCAGTTTTTCTCACAAGACCCTTATCTTACTTTTCTCTCATCGCTCATCTCTCTATTCTTTATTCTCTCATTTTTCATCCCTCCCCAGATATGGTTGATGGACAAACTGCAAGTTGTGGACTCTTGCCCTGCTTACTCAGCCCGCGGGTACTTCTTTCGACCACGCTTAGTCGATGCCCTTGATGAGGGATGGTGGTTTGAATGGATGTGTAATGTGTCAGCAGATCGCATTGCTTGGCGTTGCCCTTGGCTTAATCTCCCGGCGATGAGCTTCAGCATGTCCCGACAGGTCGGGGTTCGGCTGATCGGCTTGACTCACTGTGTATTCTATTTCCCATTCCGTATTCTGCGCCAGTTCAGCCGTGATCAGACTTGCCCACCAGAGGGGATAGAGTATCCGGCTACATTCCTGGTTCGAGGCGCACAGCTGGCTCGGCAGGCCGCAGCGTGGAGAATTAGAGAGCTCCTGGCCCCCGCCCCTACTTTTAGTTATGCTTTGTCTGACGAGTGCTGGGATTGGCTCAATGAGGAGGCACAGACTGGGCCTAGGTCGGCATCGGAAGCTTCAACCAGCTCTGGGAGGGGGCGCAGGGACACCTGACTTGACTATGCCCCAGATTTATTGCTTTATTAGTACTTTCAAGTTTTCGTTATGAATGTAATAAAAAGCAACTTCAATTGTATGCAAGAGCAGGAGAACTCTGTTTTGAAAGCAATGAAATTGAAGGTTGTGGTACTGAAAATTTCCCGTTTTGGTCCAAAAATGGTCGTAGTTGTGAAAAGATTAATTTGAACAAAGTCAACTTTTATTAAAACTTTTCAAAACTATTTTCGATAAGGATCAGAACTGGACACGCCTGAGATCTGTCACTGAGATGCACAACCCCGGATCCCAGCAACTGGAAAGTTGCCCCTAGTCTGAATGGTACCACAGCACCTCCTGGCAACGGAAAGTTGCCCCTAGTCTGAATAGCACTGCACCAGAGATTATGATGAATGCTGATGGATAAGGATGACTGAGATGATCAAAATGGACAAAGTTGATCGGGGAAAATGTTTATGGCTGAACTTCAGGATGAAGCTGCCTACGTATCCCAAAGATGGGAATCAAGCCTTACGTAGTTCAGGCTTAGGTTCGCTCGGGTATTTTTTACTCTCCTTTTGCGCTCTAACTTTTGCCAAGGCCGCCCTTTGCGGGTTTTCAACCTTGCGAGCTCAGTTTTTATATTTTCAAATTTTTTGTGCTCTGGGTTTTGCCTAGGTCGCCCTTTCGGGTTTTCGGCCTAGCGAGCCTCTCAAGGGTAGTATTTCTTCAACTTGTCCATGTTGATCGGTTGGGAAAACTCTAAGCCATCTAGATCCATCAGAACCACAGCTCCACCTGACCAGATTGACTTGATAATGTAAGGACCAGTCCAATTAGGTCTGAACTTGCCCCTTGGGTCGTGGATGGGAGTTCGGTTGTCCTTGAGCACCAAATCTCCTTCCTTTAAATTCCTGGACTTAACCTTCTTGTTGAAAGCCCGGGCAATTCTGCGTTGATAACCCTGAACATGGTACAGTGCTTTCAGTCTTCTTTCATCGAAAAGCATGAGTTCCTCAAATCTATTTTGCTGCCAATCCGCTTCGGCTATCTGGCATTCAGCCAATACTCGTAATGACGGAACCTCGATCTCAATAGGTAGAACGGCCTCCATCCCATAAACCAATGAATACGGAGTCGCCCCAGTTGAAGTTCTGATTGAAGTTCGGTAGCCCCACAGAGCAAACGACAACTTATCTGGCCAGTCCCGGTAGGTTTCCACCATCTTCTGCAGTATGCGCTTGATATTCTTGTTGGCGGCCTCAACCGCTCCATTGGTCTGCGGCCGGTATGTAGATGACTTATGAAAAGCCACATTGTATTTTTCCAACAAGTCTATCACTTCCTTCTTGAAGTGGGAACCGTTATCTGAAATTATTTCGTTTGGGACTCCGTAGCGACAGATGATGTTGTTTCTGATAAACTTTGCAACGTGCGAAGCCTTCAACACCGCATAAGATTGGGCCTCAACCCACTTTGTGAAATAATCTATCGCTACCAAGATGAACTCATGCCCATTCGACCCCTTTGGCGTGACAGCTCCGATCACATCAATTCCCCAGACTGAAAATGGCCATGGCGAAGTCATGTTGTACAGCTTTGATGGCGGGATGTTCATGCGATTTGCATGGATCTGACATTTATGGCATCGCCGAACAAAAACCAATACAATCCTCCTCCATGGTGGACCAGTAGTGACCTTGTCTGAGAATCTTCCGTGCTAGCATTACCCCATTCATATGTGCTCCACATTCCCCTCCATGGATGGCTTCCATTAGACTCTTTGACTCTTCGGCATCAACACACAATTTATGCATTCCCAGATGACCTCTTCTATACAGCTTACCCCCACAGATGATGAACTGAACAGCCAATCTTCTTATTGCCCTTTTGTCCTTGGCATTTACCCCTGGCGGGTATGCTTCCTTCTCCAAGAAATTCCAAATGTCGTAATACCAAGGGTGTTCGTCCTGAACTTCATCTATGGCTGCAATCGACTCATAGGCTGGTGTAAATTTCTGGTCAATGATGATTGGACGCATCCGGACTCCACATGGGATGTCTATCATGGATGATAGAGTTATAGAGTTGCTAAAGAATCTGTGAACCTGTTGTTCTCTCTTAGTAGATGAGTAAAACTTAGCTTCTCAAACCGAGGAATTAGCAAATCCAGGGTTTGGTGATACATCATCATCTTTTCCTCTTTTACTTTCCAGTCTCCTTTAGCTTGAGACACAACGAGGTTCGAGTCCCCAATGACGTCCAGCCGTCTTGCCCGTAGTTCCATGGCTGCTTCTAGGCCAGCAATGCACGCCTCATATTCTGCTTCATTGTTCGAGACTTTGAACCGGAGTTTGAAGGCTAGAGGGATACGGGAATTGTCGGGTGCTATCAGCAACACTCCTATCCCATACCCATGTTGATTTGACGCTCCGTCAAAGTACATCGTCCAAGTTTCATCGTCGATATGCAAAATGGCTTCATCTGGGAACAAATACTCCACTGCTTCATCCCCCTCAACCGGATGGTCGACAAGGAACTCTGCTACTGCTCTTCCCTTCACTGACTTGCGTGTGACATACTTGAGGTCAAATTCGGAGAGCAACAGCAACCAACGAGCTAGCCTACCCGTAAGCGCTGGTTTCTCGAAAAGATATTTGATGGGATCGAGTCGTGAAACCAACATTACGGAGTGAGCTAACAAGTAGTGCCGCAGCTTCCTGGTAGCCCATACCAGAGCTAAGCAAGCCTTTTCCAGCGGTGTATATCGGGTCTCATATTCCAGTATTTTCTTGCTTAAATAGTAGATGGCTTTCTCCACCTTGTCTTCTGATTCTTGAGCAAGCATGCAGCCCATCGTGGTCTTTGTCACTGACAGATACAA
This sequence comes from Camellia granthamiana, assembly GCA_036172215.1. NCBI lineage: Eukaryota > Viridiplantae > Streptophyta > Magnoliopsida > Ericales > Theaceae > Camellia > Camellia granthamiana. The sequence continues at coordinate 22,732,086 of CM069910.1, read as the reverse complement.
AATCAACGGTTTCCCCGGTTCTGGTGGCGATAAAACGGGCGGGTTCTGTAGATACTCTTTAATCTGCTCAAACGCAGCTTGACATCGGCCGTCCCATTGGAACTTCTTTCCTTTCTTCAGGAGACCAAAAAGTGGTTCACAAGTCAAGGTTAATTTTGAGATAAACCGTCTTATGAATTGCACTTTACCCAGAAAGCCTCTCACCTCCTTTTCAGTCCTTGGTGGGGGCATTTCTAGGATGGCCTTGATTTTGGAAGGGTCGACTTCGATACCCCTTTGTGTAATCAGAAACCCCAGCATTTTTCCCGCTGTAACACCAAACGTACATTTTTGAGGGTTCAGCCGCAACCGGAATTCCCTGATCCTTTGGAAAAACTTATGCAAGGCGGTGTAGTGGCCCTCTCTTTCTTTGGACTTGACAATCATGTCGTCCACATACACCTCTACCTCTTTGTGGATCATATCATGTAATATTGTGGTCGCGGCCCGTTGATAAGTAGCTCCAGCGTTCTTCAACCCAAACGGCATTACCCTGTAGCAGTATGTCCCCCACGGGGTGGTGAATGCAGTCTTTTCCCTGTCTTCTGGTGCCATTACTATCTGGTTGTATCCTGAGAAGCCATCCATAAATGAGAGCAATGCATGCCCTGCTGTGAAATCTACCAACTCATCGATGTGCGGTACGGGGAAGTCGTCCTTCGGACTAGCTCTGTTCAAATCCCTGAAGTCCACACACACCCAGATCCTGCCGTCCTTCTTCGGCATCGGAACAATGTTGGCCAACCAAGTTGGGTACTCAGATACCAGCAGGAAGCCTGCGTCGATTTGCTTGGTGACCTCTTCTTTAATCTTGAGAGCCCAGTCCGGGCGGATTCTCCTGAGTTTCTGTTTGACAGGTCGAGCCTCGGGGTCAAGGGGGATCCGATGCTGTACAATCTCAGGATCGATTCCAGGCATGTCTTCGTAGGACCACGCGAAAACATCTTTGAAATCTTTTAATAAAGCGACTAGTCGCTCGCGTTCCTCCGAAGACAACGTGGATCCGATCTGGACCAGCCGCGGGTCCTCCTCAGTACCAATGTTCACGGTAATGATTTCATCCATTAATGGTTTAACAAATCTCTCTTGCTCTTGCTCAATTAAACGTTGTAAAACCGGAGGAACTTCGTCCTCTTCGTTTTCATCAAAATTTGAAAGTCTGAATTAATGCAATAAATTAGGGGCACAGAAAAGTACTCGGAAACCACAGATAGTTCATTCTCATTAGGCACAGCCAGATCGTCCAATTCATCGGTTACAACAGACTCAAATGAAAAGGAAAAAGACGACCTAGACAGGACCGTGGCATCCGGGTTAACATCCCCAGGAGTACCAGACTCAGACTCAGTCGAGCTGGAACCTGATTCTGACTCACAAGACTCGGTGGAATCAGATTCCGGCTCACTACCTGACCCGGTGCTGCTGGACAAAAATCCCTCCTCGTACTGCCAAGTGAGAGAGGGTGCGATAGATGCATCCAAGATAGCTGCTGGTTGGCTCGCAGCCGTTTCATCCCCAATCATGGAAACCTCGGAGTTATCCCCCAAGCACTTATGGTCGATCGGAGGATCAGAGAGTAGACATGCCAGCGCTACCCCCATTTCAAATTCTGTGCCCTCAGGATCCACTGCCCTACACTGCTTAACCTCAGCTGATGGGTCCGTCTGCTCTTCGGCAACATCCTCCCCGGGTAGTTGTAGGTCGAAAAAGATCTCAAAACCGGGCACGCGCTTCTTCTCCGCGTTTATCCACGGTTCTGGGAAGCCGCAAAATGGAAAATCCTCCCCCTCCTGGACGAAGCGTCCGTTCAGGGTGCCCTGGATGGGCCTATGCATCAAGTCGAATGGCTTCCCAGCCTGCTTTGCTCTGGCTCTTCCGGCCATTTCCTTCCCTTTCCTCGCCCAGTCCTCTTTGGTGGGCAAATAACCCAGTCCAAAGGTATGCGGGTTGTGTGGCACTTCGGCCAATGTTGCGACGCCTTTCCTGCCGCTCTTTCCTAATCCCATCCCGGGGATGTGTTGTAGCTTGTTCATGAGGTAGACGGATTGAGCACTGACGTACATACCTTCATTTACAGCCATGATGTTTTGCACAACCCGGGCCTCGGCCAGAGTAAATCCTAATATAAACACGTCCTCCATGCCGTGTTCGATTTCTAGGACTGGTGTAGACACCTCCGGAGGGGGATGGATCGATGAATTCCCAAACACGATGGCTACTCCCTTTCCATAGGGGTATTTCACCATTTGATGCAGAGTAGACGAGACGGCCTTCACCTGGTGTAACCACGGTCGCCCCAAAAGCAGATTGAAAGTTGCGGGGACCTCCAAGACATGGAAATCTATCTCGTGTTGTCCAGGCCCAACCTTGGTTTGGATTTTGACAGTCCCCATCACCTCTCGACTTGTATTATCGTATGCTTTGATCACCTGAGTGGTTGGGACGAAGTCCGCGGGCTTCAACCCGATTGCATATGCTGTTCTGGCCGGGCAGACGTTGATGGCAGACCCGGTATCAACAAGCACCACCGGTATCCACTTGTCTCTACATTCCACGGAAATGTAGAGAGGTTTGTTATGATTCACGCCCTTAGGTGGCAGCTCTTTGTCTGAAAAGGTTAATGCCGGGGAACCCCCTCCCGGAAAAACCAGCCCGACTAGTTGCTCTGGTGTAGTATCGATTGAGAGTTTGGCCTTGTCCATGGCAGATAGGACAGCCTGTCTGTGTACCCGTGAAGCCATAAGCAGTCCCCAGATGGAGATGTCTGCTTGTATCTTCTTCAACTGCCTCAGCACAGCTTCTTCTTCAATTTGTCTCTCTCTCTGTTTCTCAGCTTCCTTGTCTTTACCAGATGCTTCTGGTTGGTCTAGGTGCGGGGGCTTGAAGTACCGCCCACTCCTGGTCATGTGGTCCACCTCATCGAGGTACCAGGTGCTGTCTGGTTGATTTACTCCCCAATCTTCGTCTGTGTGGGCAAGACATAAGTCGTCGTCTTCCTACCACATCCCGTTAGCATCCAAAAGACACCTGTCTGGTTCTGGCAGATGTGTACTCTCAGTACCTTCATCCCATATGCTCACAGCATTGTCCGTTCTTGTGCCCAGAGCACTCTCAGCCCCTTCATGGGCTTTTGCCTTTCTGATTCTCTCGGAATCCCAAAACTTCTCCTGTTCTGTCTGCGTTGCTGCAGTTTGTTGTTCCATTGTCTTTGCATCCATAATGCTTAAGTCCCGAGCGGAATTCTTTGTACCAGCGCTCTCCGGCAATCCATTCTGATTCTCGGCCCTTCCGGCCACAATTGATACCCTCGCCCCTGCCGGGCTCTACTCTGGCTGAAACTCCACAATATCAGGCTGATCATCTAACCACCCGGTGGCCTCTGCCGACTCCTCATATTCAAACCAGTTGATTGTTGCATCTCCTGATTCTTGGTCGTTGAAGAACTGGAGGTTGGCGAAGTCCTCCTCCACTGTTGCTAGATCATCTGCCCCCTGTTCAAGTCTGTCCCCCTGAATCATGCACAGTTCAGCTTTTTCTGGCAACCCCACACTCAGCTCAGACCGGCCCACTGATAAAATGTATTCGCTTGGATCATAGGCTCCCCCAGCGTAATTCCCAGACCGCTTGACCCCAGACTCAACAACTCTGTTCTCCTCTGAAACCTGCCTTATTCCGTCTTCAGTGGTCACCACCTTTGACTCGGATTGGGTTGTGAAGGTGTCCAACATGCACAAGTCAGTGCAGTCGGGAAGGATCACCTCCGGCTTGGGTAGGTGGGAGGGAGTAATGTAGATACTAGGATCGTAGGATACGACCCCAGTTTGGATGAGGTTGACTCTTTTGGGTGGTGGATCTTGGTTATGGGTAGGGAGTGGGTTGGTTGTGACGTTGGGTCTTTTGGGAGGTAGAATAATATTTTTGTCGATGAGGTCCTGAACCTCGTGACGCAGCCTGAAACAATGGTCGGTATCATGACTGTGCTGCTGGTGGTAGGCACAGTATTTGGCTGGGTTGTGAGAGGGGGGGAGTGGATTTGGTGGCGGCCTCGGCTCCAGGGGTTTTAGATGTCCCTTTCTAATCAAGACCCCCAGAACCTTGGACAAAGGCATGTATAGTGGAGTAAAGGTTCTTTGGCCTCTGGGCTGGAATCTCGGGGCTTGGGTACTGCTCCCGGATGTACTGGAAAAGGGGGTGGCCGCCATGGGCCTTGGCTGGGGAGGGGGATTGGTGGTGACCATACTGACCTCCGAAGTCCTTGTGTTTGCAGCGCCACTCGGGCCTGCGTTGTTATTGCGGTTGAATGTCCTCCGGGGTTGCTCCCGGTCCTGGTCAATCAGACCTTGCTTCATCGCATCTTCGATCTGTACCCCCATCTCGTGTAAGTCTGAGAAGGTGGGAAAGGGGAGTACGATCATCTTCTGCATGAGTTTTGGTTGGAGATTGCGCACAATCATCCTAATTTGATCTTTGTCTGTAGGCCTCAAGGTCATCATCGCTGCCTTTGCCCTCCATCGAGTTACGAAGTCTGAGAAAGTCTCCTTAGCCTCTTGCCTCGTCGTTTCGAGATCACGAGTTGTAATCTCGATCTGTGTATTGTACGAGTACTGTGCAACGAAAGCCTCAGCCATCTCATCCCAGCTTCTTTTCACGTCATCTTCTAGCTTCGCGTACCAAATGGCTGCCACACCCGACAAAGTTCGGCCAAACAGGGAAAGCTTTTGTGGTCGGGTTAGGCCCATTGGCCGCAGGATGTCTGAAAACAGCCGGAGATGGACCATAGGATCCCCTGACCCATCAAAACGATCAATCTGTGGCATCTTAAATCTGTCTGGCAATGTTACGGCCACGTCGGTGTACCCATCTTCGATGTCTGGGATGGCCTTCACCCCCTGAGACTTCTTAAAAAGCTTCTCCAGTTTGCTCAATTTCAGAGCTGTGTGGTCTACCTCGAACTCAAATGAAGAGTCCGGGTGATTGGGTGTAAGATTCTTGGACAGTTGAGGCAGAAGCGGGAGCGGAGCCAGCCCCGTTGGATGGCCTGTGTCCTCTTGAATATTCTGGACATTGGGTAGGGTGTTCTGGGTGTCCAGGGGGGTATTCTGGGGATTCGGCAGGGCATTCTGACCAGTGGATGCCTGCTCGGGTAATGGAGCTCCGGGCGGAGGAGGAGCCGGGTGTGAGGTTGATGTTCCGGTTTGCTGCTGGAGCCTGGTAATGAGCTCAGCCTGTTGGGCCATAACTGTAGCCTGTTGCTTAGAAAATTCCGCTTGGCGGATGGCGTCCTCTTGCATCTGTCTCATGCTCTCTTGCATTTGGCGCATCATCGCCTCCATCCCTGATGTATTCGGTGGGTCCATCTGAATGACTGGTAAGCGTATCTCTATAGCGGAAACAGAAACCTCAGTCCGACTGTTTGCTGCTAAAGTAGACTGCTGCCCCGGTAATCTCTGCTCTGACACACTGCGCCTCCTCGGCCTTCTTCTAACAACCGGGGGTAGAGAGTGGAACACTGGATGTCCGTCAACCAGATCCTCGGATCGAATGAGTCGGCGACCTCGTGTCCAAAGTGCTTGGGGTATATCTACGGGTTCGGAAGCAATTGTGCTACAAACCCTGCCCTAGCAAAAAGATAAATAAAGCGAAAAGGAAATAAATAACCAGGAAAACGGACAGCATAACAGCTTAAATTAAATACACAACACACAGTCGGGCATACAACACACGGTTGATAAGCTGGGTATACACTGTCCTCGATCACTGATTACTGTCCCTATATCACTGTCCCCAAAACTGAATCCGGTATCCGCGGTTAACTGATTCTCAGATACTGACTGATGCCCGCAGGCGTGATGCCCAATCTCAAAAACTGATGCCCGCAGGCCTGATGCACAAACTTAGATACTGATACATGCATTCCCTGTAGAGACGCACTCTGACAAGCACATAGCAGATAAGTGAGAGCCAAAACACCCCTATGTTGGGGTCGGGTTTCCCTGTCCTATTTTGTCAGGAACTAGGGTTTCACTACGCACGCAGCGGCTTCAAACAACCTATAAACGGGTAAGCAACCTGTCCTAGTTTGGAATGGTCACTATGGATCCGAATATGCACTAGGTCGAATGGTCAAAAAGGGTGCCCCGGTAAAACCGGGGTTTGTGTTCCCATGCTGTCAGAGCCCAGAGCCGATCAGCCTTATGGTCATGCCTTGACAAGACAAGCCTCCGGTAAATCGTTCGGGAATGGCATATGGCAAACACGGTGTCCTAGGCGCACCAATGCAAATGCAATGCAAAGAAACACACAAGTGTAGTCAAAACCAGATATCATGAGTTCGAGTCAAGTTCTCCAAATCCCCAGCGGAGTCGCCAGAAACTGTAGACGTCCCCGAACGCATCCGGGGGCAGGAGTGCGAGTCCCCCCCCCCCCGTTCTGGTTCGATATTGGGTCACTACAGTTCGAAGGACTCAAATGTCACGGTTCTAAATCTCGAACCAAAGAGTCCAAATCCGGCAAATCGTTTTGAAAACAGATTTTTTTTGAAAGAAGTGCCAAACATGGACTGCTTTGCCAGATACAGAGTCGCCACCTAAATGTTTTTTTTTTTATGGGAAATTTAGGAAATCCTGACTCGGTGCCAAAGGCCACGTGTCCGTCATCACCAAAGTTGCCTCGGCTCGGGAACTTGGGTACGATTGGGGAAGGTCACTTCGTGAGCACCCCCGCTCGCCCGGTCAAAGACCGGCCTCTACTAACCATGATATCTTATTTTGAAAACATTGTATGTTCTTATTCCGGTTATTAGGCTAGGTTACTATGTGATGCGCACAACATACAAGTATAGACTGAGTCGCCTGAATTGGAACAAAACATTTCATGTTTGTTTTTGAAAGATGGTTTGCTACCTGCAGGTAGGCTGAAGATGCAGATTTTGCCACCCTCGGGTGGGCTTAGAAAACATGGTATTGCCACCATCTAGTGGGCTTAAAACAAACATTTGATGAATTGTCCCAATTCAAGTAACACAGCCTTCATCCACAGGCATTCAGGCAGTTATATCACATAAGCAAATAGCCTCATGGCAAGCATGCTATCATGGCAACACTCACACGCATGCAAGGATGCTAAAGCATAAAACTTACCGAGTACTCCAAGCCAAAACAGAAGCTATATTAGAAATCCATGCATGATCCTAGATATGCTGAAATGCCTAATGCAACACATGCAAAATGCAACTATAGCAGGCTCGGCTATTCTAAACATGGCATATGGAATGCTACAACTAACACGTATTCAATTTGGAATTGAAATACAAATGCAGTTTGTATGATGCGCCGAGCCCGGTGCGTGCAAAACAGATGAATGATGCAAACATGCTGTCATACTGTATGCTAATTGAAATATGTCCTATATCTAACCATCATAAGCAGATAAATAAAAGGGAAGAAAGACGTGGGGTTGGAAGACATACATCACACACACCCAAACTTATTACAGTTATGCCCTCGCGCAGAGGGTCCGAATAAATATACAGTCCCGAATGAAAGAATAATACAGTCCAAAATAATACAGATTCCTAATTAATTAACAAATTAACTAAGAAAACTGTAAAACTGGCATGCAAGCTAGGGGCTGCATTGATTCTGATGAATGATGCATGCCGGGCTGCTTTGGCGCTGAAATCCACTGGGATGCCCCAATTAGCCTCTGTTTGCACCTGCTCTTGAAATGCGTACCAAGCTCCGAAAAGTTGCTGATTCTTCATTTTGCTGCAACAGAGAGCAGGAAAGGGGCATAGCAATGTATTTCACAAATATATGCATGCCTCGATCCTCGTGCCACCAATCACGCATCTCGATGCATGATGGCCGAGGAGTCAGATTGCACAACTCAATATAGGATGAATGCGTATGAATGCTACAACAAAACCTAACTCCATCATGGGTAATCCGGAGTGTCGGTGACTTGGGAATTGAGACCCGTTCCGTCACTCGGGGTGCGAAACTGTCACGACCCAAACCCGGCCCTATGGGTTTAGCACCGTAACTGGCCAGTAATCCGAGATTACCGAAGGCCTGCTGAACAGTAATACAGTAAAACAGAGTACAGGGCCTGGCGGAAGCAAATACAGTAAATAACTAGTGTCCATTGAGCTGTGAAAATCTGTATGCCAAAAACATTTTTCATGCATTCATTCAACTCAAAACAGTACAGTCTATACAATTATATACAACCATTCAGTGCGGGGACTTAATCCCTCGATAACAGTGCAGTAGAACAGTAAACAGTTTATACAGTAATACAAAACAGTCGGGAGACAGGTGGGGAACACAAAAACATCCCAAGCCATAGCATGGCGTCTCGGAACCTCGCAGTGAGGCACATAGGCTGGCTTGACAAAACTGGGGGACTAACCCACGCTCCTAGCTCTGGTCTGGCTGCTGGGAACCTACATATATATATAAATAGTGAGCTAAAGCCCAGTGAATAACAATAAGTGTAAAGAGGTTATGAATGAATGTCCTTACAATAATGAAAACAGTTCATTAAACAGTATTTCAGTCAATCAGTCATATGTGGTACATCCAATAGCCTATAAACAGTAGGTCCAGAAGGACCGGGTCTTAACAGACCCAACAGTAGTGATGGCCATCGATCAATAAACAGTATGGTTCCACAAGGAAACCGACAGAGCTCTGTAACAATAACAGTAATCAATAAGTGCTAAGGATGCCACAGTACAGTTCACAATACAGGACATACATTCATTCAATAAACAATATCAGTTCAGTAAACAGTTCTGTTCATTATTCAAAAGATAACCATTTTGAACATATCTTTACACAATCTGTTACTCACAGAGATTGGGCTAATAGCAGCTAGAGCGCGTCCCTGAAAGCCAACCCTAAACAGTTAACAAATAGAACACACACTAAGTTTCACAGTCGGGAAGGATGATAATTAAATCCCTAAATTTCCTCGGTGTGGTTCTATGTCTAAATCCTCATTAAGATGTCTTAAACTAGGCCTAGGAATGCCTAGGATGAGATGAGGATGCAAAATTACAGTTGGAAGACATTTTTCAAAAGTTGCTGGAAATAGGCACCTCGCTCGAGCGAGCCTTCCTTCGCTCGAGCGAGCTTCCAAAATCAAAGTCTTCGCTCGAGCGAGAAATCCTTCGCTCGAGCGAGCTGCATGAACAGTAAAAGTACTGGATGCTCGATTTTTACGCGCGATACCACGCTCGATGCTCGCTCGAGCGGGGCCCTGGACAAAGGTGCTCGCTCGAGCGAGGAATCCTTCGCTCGAGCGAAGAAGCCAAATCTGGAATTTCCAGATTTGCCTTCCAAGCTCAAACCAAGCATTCAAACACTCTAAACTCGACCTCTTGGGCCCAAATTCTGGAAAACACATCCCAAAACAATAAATAACAAGTTTCAAAAGCCAATTTGAGAATTCAAGCCCCAAAGGTGAGTCAATTAAAACCATTTTTCAAACCCATTTCATGAACAATTTGCAAACATGCAATGCATGAACTTTAAACCAAAACCAAGCTTCAATTCTTGCTCTAAAGAGCTCAATAGTTGGAAAACATTTTGAAAACATGGACTATAATAGAAACATGAGCATGCATGTACAATCTACCATGAATTCAACTTCCAAAATGCACCAATTCAAGCATGCATGCATGATTTCTAGGATAATCCAACTTCTTAGCACTAAATCATGGTTTAATCCTACAATGGAACATGAACCATGCAAGATGAAGCTTAAAGACAACAAGAAGATGATGATTTCCTTACCTAGAGTGTCAATTATAAGTCTTGAAAGCTCAATTTAGTAATCTATGTTACCAATCTTCAAGTTTCTAAGCAAGATTAAGCAATGCAAGAAGGAAATCAATTCTCTCCCTCTCCTCTCTCTCTAATTTTCGGCTATGCTCACAAAAATGGCTGAGGAGGAGTTTGATTAAGTGTTAAGGCTCAATACTAACAATAAATAAAATGTCCACTATGGGTGGCAATGTGGTAAATAAGTCAATCTCTTCAATTAATCAAAATTTAATCTAATTTAATCATTCCTCATCAATTTTCAGATAAATATACCATTAAATCACAAATATTCTACTGAGTCCAAAACACTAAACGGTTCCTAATTCGGCCGCCGAAAAGGCCTTCAATTAGCAATTTAAACATATAAATTCAAACTGATAATCAATCAATCAGATAGATGCAACATGCAATTCAATTTATAAACTCATTCAATTCTAGTTTCGATTTCAATCAGTTCATTCAGCACTTTAGTTAATCCAATTATCAGTCATTATCAGTTCGGTTTAGCAGTAATCAGTACGTAATTCAGTGGTTAACCGGTAATCAGTACGTCTCACTCGGAGGATACAACACCTGTGCGGCTCGTCCAGTTGCACCGGCCTCGAATGAACCGTACATACAATATCGTGCCTGCAAAGAAAGCAAACTTAACAGGTACGATATTGTTAGCAATATGTAATTTACACGATTGGAGGTGTGTGGCAGATGCAACGTGTATAGGCAGTTGTAATTGAACACATGTGAGTAAAGCAGAGCACGCATACAATGCAATGTGTATATCAAAAAGGAACTTGAGCACATGTAAGTAAAGCAAAGCACGCATACAATGCAATGTGTATATAAAAAGGAACTTGAACACATGTAAGTAAAGCAAAGCACGCATACAATGCAATGTGTATATAAGAAAGGAACTTGAACACATGTAAGTAAAGCAAAGTACGCATACAATGCAATGTGTATATCAAAAGGGAACTTGAACACATGTAAGTAAAGCAAAGCACGCATACAATGCAATGTGTATATAAAAAGGAACTTGAACACATGTAAGTAAAGCAAAGCATGCATACAATGCAATGTGTATATAAGAAAGGAACTTGAACACATGTAAGTAAAGCAAAGCACGCATACAATGCAATGTGTATACAAAAAAGGAACTTGAACACATGTAAGTAAAGCAAAGCACGCATACAATGCAATGTGTATATAAAAAAGGAACTTGAACACATGTAAGTAAAGCAAAGCACGCATACAATGCAATGTGTATATAAAAAAGGAACTTGAGCACATGTAAGTAAAGCAAAGTACGCATACAATGCAATGTGTATAGAGAAAATTGAACACATATCAGTAAAGCAATGTACACATACAATGCAATGTGTGTAGAGAAAATTGAACACATAAAACATGATGTTGAAATGCAACGTACTGCAACACAGTATAATTGAAACAATTTCTTTTGAAATTTACGAGACATAAAAGGATACGAGAAGGGACACCCTTCGCGCGGCCTGAGCATCGCTCACAAAAGTCACGGCTTGAAATCAACTCGAAGTTCCATTAACATTCCAAAAGTGCGCTTTCCCGCACTGTTCTTGGATGACAAAGGTGTCGGACCGTACAGCCGACCCAGGGACGGGCGCGGGAGGTGTTCTGACCACAAAGGGGAGGTTCCTGGTATTTAATCCAGCATTCTGCTACCCTGCTAAGTTTCTTGCTTTACTTTCCTTTTTTTCTAGGAGTTTAAGCACATTGCACTACCTCAGGCGGATTTTATATTCTTTTGAAATTGCGGGTTTTTACAAAAACACATGATGGAAATGAAACAGCTATTCACTTGAAAAGGTGTTGCACTTGTGTGCATCGCATCACAAGGCATCACAAGGCATCACAAAACAATGCGAATGAAATTGAAACTGTTTTTTGAAAACAAAGCATCGCATCGTAATAATCAGGTAGTGAACCGACTTACAACTCGATAAGCAAAACGAAGACTCGACAGACTAGCCAAGTGCAAATACAACTTGATAGACAAAGCAAAGGCTTAAAGAGAGTGACATACAACTCGATAAGCAAAACAACAACTCGATAAACAAATACGCGTGACTCGGCGGGAATCAAATCACCGGAGAGTGCTGGAAGTGGTGGAATTCCCCAATATTCAGCATAAACAGCTTAGAAAACACAGGGGAGAGCCATCGGCCCGACAGAAAGTCCACCGGCCTCGAGGAATTTCCATCGGCACAAAACTTGGCCGGTCGGCACAAAAGTATGGCCGGTCGGCACTATTTACTGCCGGTCGGCTGTAGACTGCCTGCATCAGCAGAATGTTGACATGTGTCCTCCACTCAACCCTATCCTCTTCAAAGGAGTCTCAACTTCGGGGTTTCCTTCATTTCCTCACTGATTTGCTCCAAATGGAAGAGTTTCTTGCCCAAAATCTTGCAACTTGGATTAACAACTTGGATGGCTCGGAAAAGCTGAATTTCCGGGCTTTCGGCATGAACGCACTATTCACTTTGCGCCGTACCCCGCTGCATTTTCCATTCCTCCATGCCGCGGCAAGGTTTTGGAATCCGGTGACACATGTCTTTAGCTTTAGCGGGCAAGAGGTGTGTCCTACGTTCGAAGATTTCCAAGCTTTGATGGAATCTGAGCGTAATGAAGAGATTCTGCCCCAACTTCGCTTTGGCCATGCCCAAGCCTTAGGGCGAATGTGTGGGCTCTCGATACCCGACGCTCGTTCTTTTATTTGTGATGGGACATTGGATGTTCCGAGCTTGGTTTGTCGTTTTTCTGAGACTGGCGACCGCGGTGACCGTTACTGGCAAGGCTTCCGGCGACACGCCCTTTGTTTGTGCATGTTGTCTCATTTTCTGTTTGTCTCAAGTTCCGGAGGATCTAGTATCCGGTTGATTGAGGTTGCCCAAGGCTTGAAGGAGGGCAAAAGTTGCATTGCCATGATTCTGGCTGAGACGTTGCTGGGCTTAGACGCCTTTTATCGTCGAGAGACGACCAGATTAGCAGGGAGTCCATTATTACTGCAGGTAATGTTTCCCACCCAATCTTACATTTATGTTTGCTCACATCACTCGGCCCTCAGGCTCGGTTTTTTTCTCACAAAAATCCTTTTCTCACTTTTTCTCTCATCGCACATCTCTTTATTCTTTATTCTCTCATTTTCTATCCCTCCCCAGGTGTGGTTGATGGATAAACTGCGAGTTGTGGACTCCTGCCCAGCATATTCAGCTCGTGGTTACTTCTTCAGGCAACGCCTGGTTGATGCCCTTGACGAGGGCTGGTGGTTTGAATGGATGTGCAGTTTGTCCGCAGACCGCATTGCGTGGCGATGCCCTTGGCTCAATCTCCCAATAATGAGTTACAGTATGACCCGTCAGCCCGAGATCCAATTGATTGGCTTGACTCACTGTGTCTTCTACTTCCCATTCCGTATCCTGCGCCAGTTTGGCCATGATCAGACTTGCCCGCCGGAAGGGATGGAGTACCCGGCCACATTCCCGATTCGAGGCGCACAGCTGGCCCGATATGCCACAGCATGGAGGACGAGAGAGCTCTTGGCCCCCGCTCCCACTTTCAGTTGCACTTTGTCTGATGAGTGCTTGGATTGGCTTAATGAAGAGGCACAGGAGGGGCCCACTTTGGCATCAGAGGCTTCGACCAGCTCTGGGAGGGGGCGCAGGGACATTTGACTTGACCATGCCCCGGATTTATTGCTTTATTAGTACTTTCAAGTTTTCTTTATGAATGTAATAAAAAGCAACTTCAATTGTGTGCAAGAGCAAGAGAACTCTATTTGAAATCAATGAAATTGAAGGTTGTGGTACTGAAAATTTTCCGTTTTGGTCCAGAAATGGTCTTAGTTGTAAAAAGATTTATTTGAACAAAGTCATCTTTTATCAAAACTTTTCAAAACCATTTTCGATATGGATCGGAACTGGACACGCCTGAAATTTGTCACTGAGATGCACAACCCCAGATTCCTGCAATTGGAAAATTGCCCCTAGTTTGAATAGTACCGCGGCACTGTACGGCAACGGAAAGTTGCCCCTAGTCTGAATAGCACTGTACCAGAGATTGTGATGAATACCGATGGACAAAGATGACCAAGACGATCAAATGGACAAAGTTGATCGGGGAAAAGTTTATGGCTGAACTTCAGGACGAAGCTGCCTACGTATCCCAAAGATGGGAATCAAGCCTTACGTAGTTCAGGCTTGGGTTCACTCGAGTATTTTCACTCTCCTTTTGCGCTCTAACTTTTGCCAAGGCCGCCCTTTGCGGGTTTTCAACCTTGCGAGCTCAGTTTTTATATTTTCTAATTTTCTGTGCTCCGAATTTTGCCTAGGTCGCCCTTTCGGGTTTTCGGCCTAGCGAGCCTCTCAGGGGTAATATTTCTTCAACTTGTCCATGTTGATCGGTTGGGAGAACTCTAGGCCATCTAGGTCCATCAGAACCACAGCTCCACCTGACCAGATAGACTTGATGATATAGGGACCAGTCCAATTGGGTCTGAACTTGCCCCTTGGGTCATGGATGGGGGCTCGGTTGTCTTTGAGCACCAAATCTCCTTCCTTCAAATTTCTGGACTTAACTTTCTTATTAAAAGCCCGGGCGATTCTGTGTTGATAACCTTGGACATGGTACAGCGCTTTCAGCCTTCTTTCATCAAAGAGCATGAGTTCCTCGAATCTACTCTGTTGCCAATCTGCCTCAGCTATCTGACACTCAGCCAGTACTCGCAATGACGGAACTTCAATCTCAATCGGTAGAACGGCTTCCATCCCATAGACCAGCGAATAAGGGGTTGCTCCGGTAGAAGTTCTAATTGAAGTTCGGTAGCCCCACAGAGCGAATGGCAACTTGTCTGGCCAGTCCCGATAGGTTTCCACCATCTTCTGCAGTGTGTGTTTGATATTTTTGTTGGCGGCCTCAACTGCTCCGTTGGTCTGCGGCCGATACGTGGATGACTTATGAAAAGCCACATTATACTTCTCCAGCAAATCAATCACCTCTTTCTTGAAGTGGGAACCATTATCTGAAATGATCTCGTTCGGGACTCCATAACGGCAGATAATGTTGTTTCTGATAAACTTTGCGACTTGCGAAGCCTTCAACACGGCATAAGATTGGGCCTCGACCCACTTTGTAAAGTAATCTATTGCTACTAAAATATACTCATGCCCATTCGACCCCTTCGGAGTAACAGCTCCAATCACGTCGATTCCCCATACTGAGAACGGCCATGGTGACGTCATGTTGTATAACTTAGACGGCGGGATGTTCATGCGGTTTGCGTGAATCTGGCATTTGTGGCATCGCCGAACAAAACCGATACAATCTTCCTCCATGGTAGACCAGTAGTAGCCTTGTCTGAGGATCTTCCGTGCCAGCATTACCCCATTCATATGTGCCCCACATTCTCCTCCATGGATGGCCTCCATCAGGCGCTTCGACTCTTCGGCTTCCACACACAGCTTGTGCATTCCCAGATGACCTCTTTTGTACAACTTACCCCCGCAGATGATAAACTGAACAGCCATTCTTCTGATTGCCCTCTTGTCCTTGGCATTTGCCCCTGGTGGATAGGTCTCTTTTTCCAAGAAGTTCCATATATCGTGATACCAAGGGTTGTTATCCTGCACTTCATCTATGGCAGAGATTGACTCGTAAGCGGGTACAAGCTTCTGGTCAATAATGACTGGACGCATCCGGACCCCAGATGGGATGTCTATCATGGAAGATAGAGTTGCTAATGAATCTGCAAACCTGTTGTTCTCTCTCACTAGGTGAGTGAAATTTAGCTTTTCAAACCGAGGAATTAACAAATCCAAGGTCTGATGGTAGATTATCATCTTTTCCTCTTTTACTTTCCAATCTCCTTTCGCTTGAGACACAACTAGGTTCGAATCCCCAATGACATCCAATCGCCTTGCCCCTAGTTCTAGGGCAGCTTCTAAACCGGCAATACAAGCCTCATACTCTGCCTCATTGTTCGAGACCTTGAACTGAAGCTTGAATGCTAAAGGGATACGGGAGTCGTCGGGCGCTATCAGCAACACCCCTATCCCATATCCGTATTGATTTGACGCTCCGTCAAAGTACATCGTCCAAGTTTCATCTTCGATGTGCAAGATGGCCTCATCTGGGAACAGGTACTCAACCGCTTCATCCCCTTCCACCGGGTGGTCGGCAAGGAATTCTGCTACCGCTCTCCCTTTTACAGACTTGCGCGTCACATACTTGAGATCAAATTCTGAGAGCAACAGCAACCAACGAGCTAGCCTACCCGTAAGCGCTGGTTTCTCGAAGAGATATTTGATGGGATCAAGTCGTGAAACCAACATTACAGAGTGGGCTAACAGGTAGTGCCGCAGTTTCCTGGTAGCCCATACCAAGGCCAAACAAGCCTTCTCTAGCGGGGTGTAGCGGGTCTCGTAATCCAGCATCTTCTTGCTCAGATAGTAGATGGCCCTTTCCACTTTATCTTCCGACTCTTGCGCGAGCATACAGCCCATTGTAGTTTCAGTCACTGACAGATACAATATCAACGGTTTCCCCGGCTTTGGTGGTGATAACACTGGCAGATTCTGTAGATACTCTTTAATCTGTTCAAACGCAGCCTGGCATCGGCCGTCCCAATGGAACTTCTTTCCTTTCTTCAAAAGACCAAAAAGTGGTTCACAAGTTAAGGTTAGTTTTGAGATAAACCGCCTTATGAATTGCACTTTACCCAGAAAGCCTCGCACCTCCTTTTCAGTCATTGGTGGTGGCATTTCCAAGATGGCCTTGATTTTGGAAGGGTCGACTTCGATGCCCCTTTGTGTAATAAAAAATCCCAGCATTTTTCCCGCTGTAACACCAAACGTACATTTTTGAGGATTCAGCCGCAGCCTAAACTCCCTGATCCTTTGGAAAAACTTTTGCAAGGCGGTGTAGTGGCCCTCTCTTTCTTTGGACTTGACAATCATGTCGTCCACATACACTTCGACCTCTTTATGGATCATGTCATGTAATATTGTGGTTGCAGCCCGCTGATATGTAGCCCCAGCATTCTTCAGCCCAAATGGCATTACTCTGTAGCAATATGTACCCCACGGGGTGGTAAAAGCAGTCTTCTCCCGGTCTTCGGGTGCCATTACTATCTGATTATAGCCTGAAAAGCCATCCATGAACGAAAGCAGAGCATGCCCCGCTGTGAAATCTACCAACTCGTCGATATGCGGCAAGGGAAAGTCATCCTTCGGACTAGCCCTGTTCAAATCCCTGAAGTCCACACATACCCGGATTCTGCCATCCTTCTTCGGCACTGGAACAATGTTGGCCAACCAAGTCGGGTATTCGGATACCAGCAGGAAGCCTGCATCAATCTGCTTGGTGACCTCTTCCTTGATCTTAATGGCCCAGTCAGGGCGGATCCTCCTGAGTTTCTGCTTGACAGGTCGGGCCTCGGGGTCAAGAGGGATCCGGTGCTGTACAATCTCAGGATCGATTCCAGGCATGTCTTCGTAGGACCACGCGAAAACATCTTTGAAATCTTTTAATAAAGCGACTAAGCGCTCGCGTTCCTCCGAAGACAACGTGGACCCGATCTGGACCAGCCGCGGGTCCTTCTCAGTACCAACATTCACGATAGTGATTTCGTCCATTAGGCGTTTAACAAACCTCTCCTGCTCTTGTTCAATTAGTCGTTGCAAAACCGGAGGAATTTCGTCCTCGTCGTTTTCATCAAAATTTTGAAAGTCCTGATTTAAGCAATAAACCAAAGGTACAGAAAAGTACTCGGAAACCACAGTCACCTCATTCTCATTATGCATTTCCAAACCGTCCAATTCTTCTGTTACAACAGACTCAAAAGAGAAAGAAAAAGACGACCTGGACAGGACTGTGGCATCCAGGTTATCACCCCCAGGAATACCGGACTCAGACTCAGACGAGCTGGAACCTGATTCCGACTCACAAGACTTAGTGGAGTCAGATTCCGGCTCACTACCTGACCCGGTGCTGCTTGACAAAAATCCCTCCTCGTACTGCCAGGTGAGGGAGGGTGCGATGGATGCATCCAAAATAGCTGATTGTAGGCCCGCAGCCGTCTCATCTTCGATCATGGACACCGAGGAGCCATCCCCCAAGCACAACCGGTCGATCGAAGGATCTGAAAGTAGACATGCCAGTGCTACCCCCATTTCAAACTCTGTAGCCACAGACTCCACTTCTTTGCTATGCTCAGCCTCAACTGTTGGGTCTGTCTGCTCTTCAGCATCATCCCCAGATATTTGTAAGTCAAAGAAGATTTCGAAACCCGGCACGTGCTTCTTCTCTGCGTTCAACCACGGCTCCGGAAAACCACAGAACGGAAAGTCTTCCCCCTCCCGGACGAAGCGTCCGTTTAGGGTACCCCGGATGGGCCGATGCATCAACTCAAAAGGCCTTCCCATTTGTTTTGCTTTGGCTCTCCCAGCCATTTCTTTTCCTCTTCTCACCCAATCTTCCTTAGTGGGCAGATAACCCAAGCCGAAGGTGTGGGGATTGTGTGGCACCCCGGCCAATGCTGCAACGCCTTTGCGGCCGCTCTTTCCTAATCCCATCCCAGGGATATGTTGGAGCTTGTTCATGAGATACACTGCTTGGGCGCTGACATAGATCCCTTCGTTAGCAGCCATGATGTTTTGTACAACCTGAGCCTCAGCTAGGGTAAACCCTGATATGAACACATCTTCCATGCCATGCTCGATTTCTAGAACAGGCGTGGATACCTCCGGTGGTGGGTGGATTGATGAGTTTCCAAAGACAATGGCTACTCCCTTTCCGTAGGGGTATTTCACCATTTGATGCAGAGTAGATGATACCGCCTTCACCTGATGCAGCCACGGTCGTCCCAAAAGCAAATTGAAAGTCGCAGGCACTTCCAAGACATGGAAATCTATCTCATGCTGCCCGGGCCCGACCTTTGTCTGAACTTTTACGGTTCCCATCACTTCTCTACTTGTGTTGTCATACGCCCGAATGACCTGGGCTGTTGGTACGAAGTCTACGGTTTTCAAACCAATTGCGTATGCCGTTCTTGCCGGGCAAACGTTGATGGCGGACCCGGTATTAACAAGTACCACCGGTATCCATTTATCCCTACATTCCACGGAAATGTAGAGGGGCTTGTTATGCTCTGTCCCCTCGGGTGGCAATTCCTTGTCGGAAAATGTCAGCATCGGGGTGGCTCCCCCCGGAAAGACCAATCCTACCAGCTGCTCTGGCGTGGTTTCTATTGAAAGTTTTGCTTTGTCCATGGCTGATAAGACAGCCTCTCTATGCACCCGGGATGCCATGAGCAGTCCCCATATAGATATGTCTGCTTGTATCCTTTTAAGCTGTTTGAGCACAGCCTCCTCTTCAAGTTGCTTTTCTTTTGCTTTTCAGCCTCTCTATCCTTCCCAGAAGCCTCTGGCTGATCTAAGTGCGGAGGCTTGAAATACTGCCCGCTCCGTGTCATGTGATCTATCTCTCCAAGGTACCAAGTGTCATCGGGTTGGTTGTTTCCCCAATCCTCATCTGTATGGGCAAGGCATAAATCTTCATCCTCCCACCACATTCCATCAGCAGCCGGCAGACACCTGTCCGGCTCGGGTATGACTGTTCTTGTGCTCGCAGCACCTTCCATCCACATACCTGCAGTATTTTCGGTTCCCGTGCACATAATAGTTTCAACTCCCACATGGGCCTTTGCCTTCCTGATTCTCTCGGAATCTTCAAAACTTACTTGTCCCGACATGACTGACTGTTCAAGAATCCCTGTACTCAAAATATTCCAATCTCGAGCGAAATTCTTAACACCGGCGCTCTCCGGCGATGCTCTCTGTTCTTCGACCCTTCCGGCCGTCACTGATATTCTCGACCCCGTTGAGCCCTGTTCCGACTGCAACTCTCCTATCACATCAGGTTGATCATCCAACCACCCGGTAACTTCTGCTGAATTCTCATAATCGAACCATGCGACTGTCATATCCTCTAGATCTTGGTCACTATAAAACTGGAGGTTGGCAAGGTCCTCCCCCACAGTTGTGACATCATCAATTCCCTGTCCCAGACTATCCCCTCGGATCATGCACAATTCTCCCCCTGTTGGCAGTTCCATCCTGGGCCTATCTTGGCCTATCATCGAGATGTAGTCACTCGGACCGTATGTCTTCCCACTGTAATTCCCAGATTCCGCAGACTCCGATCCAACAACCCTTTTTCCCTTCGGGGTCTCTTCTCTCCTGTTCTCGGCAGCCACCACCGCCGGCTTAGGTTGGGTTACGGAGATGTCCATCATGCACAAGTCAGTGCAATCGGGGAGGAACACCTCTGGTTTAGGCAAGTGGGTGGGTGTGATGTAGACACTAGGGTCGTAAGACACGGCCCCAGTATGGATGAAATTAAGTCTTTTAGGTGGTGGAGCTTGGTTATGTGCGGGGAGAGGGTTTGTAGTAACGTTGGGTTTCTCGGGAGGCAAAATCACCCCGTTATCGATGAGATCTTGAATTTCATGGCGCAACCGATAGCACTGGTCGGTGTCGTGACCGTGCTGTTGGTGAAACGCACAATACTTGGCTGGGTTATGGGTAGGAGGGAGTTTTTCTGGTAGGGGCCGCGGCTCTAGGGGCTTCAGATGCCCTTTTTTGATCAAAACCCCCAGAGCTTTGGATAGGGGCATATAAAGTGGGGCGAAAGTTCTGGTGTTTCTGGGTGGGTATTTGGTTGTTTGCGGGTTGCTTCCGGACGCACCGGAGAATGGTGAAGCTGCTGTATTTCTTGGAGGGGGATTGGCGGTGACCATGCTTACTTCCTGAGCTCTTGCAGTCGTAACGCCACTCGGGCCTGCATTGCTACTGCGATTGAAAGTTCGTCGAGGTTGCTCCCGGTCGTTATCGATCAAGCCTTGCTTCAAGGCATCCTCAATCTGCACCCCCATTTCATGTAAGTCAGAAAAAGTAGGAAAGGGGAGTACTATCATTTTTTGCATCAATTTCGGCTGAAGATTGCGCACAATCATCCGAATTTGGTCTTTGTCTGTAGGCCTCAAGGTCATCATCGAAGCCTTGGCCCTCCATCTGGTTACAAACTCTGAGAAACTTTCCTTAGGCTCTTGTCTAGTCGTCTCGAGATCGCGGGTCGTAATCTCAATCTGTGTGTTGTATGAGTACTGCGCGATGAAGGCCTCGGCCATTTCGTCCCAATTCCTCTTGACATCATCTTCTAGCTTGGCATACCAAATGGCCGCCACACCCGATAGGGTCCGGCCAAACAAAGACAACTTCTGAAGCCTACTGAGGCCCATCGGCCTCAGAATATCTGAAAACAATCTTAAGTGCACCATGGGGTCCCCGGTCCCGTCGAACCGATCAATGTGAGGCATTTTGAATCTGTCGGGCAGCGTCACAGCTGCGTCGGTATAACCATCTTCAATATCGGGGATAGTCTTGACCCCTTGAGATCTCTTGAACAGCTTTTCAAGCTTGCTTAGTTTCAGTGCGGTAGAATCAGTCTCGAACTCAAAGGGAGAGTCCAATAGGTTGGTGGGCGTCTTTGATAGCTGGGGTTGGATTTGAGGCGGGGCTAAAGGTGGGGGTGGTCCCGTGGGCAGTTCTGTATCATTCTGAACGTTGGCTGTCTCCCCAAGGTTTGGAACTCCTGGCGGGGGGGGGGAACTTGATGCGAAGCAGATGCTCCGGTTTGCTGTTCTAGTCTGGCAATTGTCTCTGCCTGTTCTCTCACGACTGTAGCCTGTTGCCTGGAGAATTCTGCCTGACGAACGGCATCTTGCTGCATTGTTTTCATGCTCTCTTGGAGGTGGCGCACCATCTCTTCCAAACTGGCCATACTATCCTGCTCTGGTTGAATTACTGGTATATATTCTCCCTCCGTTGGTGACACGGAATCCTGATCCCTACTGAACACAGGTGGAGTAGATAAGGCCCTCTGAACTGACTGCTGTACTGATGTCCTCTGCCGGACTGACCTTCGTCTAGTAACCGGGGGTAGTGAGTAGTACACTGGTTGTCCGTCTATCAGATCCTCAGATCGATGAAGTCGGCGACCTCTAGTCCAGGGTGCTTGGGGAATATCTACTGGGTGGGAAGCAATCGTGCTCAACTACCCTAGTAAAAAGATAAATAAAGCGTATAAATAAACAGACAATCGGACAGCATAACAGCATAAAATAATACACAACACACGGTTGGATGTTATAACACACTGCTAGTGAACTGGATACACTGTTCCTCAAATACCGGATCACTGATCATGAACCATTGCCCCTAGGCCTGAATCCGATATCCACAGACAACTGATTCTCAAAACACTGATACTGATGCCCTTAGGCCTGATGTTTAAACTTGCAAACTGATCTGTACGCTCCCTGTAGAGTTACACTCTAAAGCACATAGCAGATAAATGAGAACCAAGACACCCCTATATTGGGGTAGGGTTTCCCTGTCCTATTTTGTCAGGGGCTAGGGCTTCACTACGCACGCAGCGGTTTCAAACAACCTATATCGGGTAAGCAACCTGTCCTAGTTTGGAATGGTCACTACGGATTTCGATATGCACTAGGTCGAATGGTCAAAAAGGGTGCCCGGTAAAACCGGGGTTTGTGTTCCCATACTGGCAGAGCCTGCAACCGGTCAGCCTTACGGACATGCCTTGACAAGACAAGCCTCCGGCAAACCGCTCAGGAATAGCAGATGGCCAACACGGTATCCTAGGCGCACCAATGCACATGCAATGCAAAGAAACACATAAGTGTAGTCAAAACAGGATATCACGAGTTCGAGTCAAGCTCTCTAAAAATCCCCAGCAGAGTCGCCAGAAACTGTAACAACGCCCGCGGGGGACCTCGCTACAGCTCGGACTCTCCTTTTCGTGTCGGTTCTAAATCTGAACCAAAGAGTCCAAATCCGGTAAATCGTTTTGAAGAAAAACAGATTTTTAAAGAAGTGCCAAACATGGACTGCTTTGCCAGATACAGAGTCGCCACCTAAATATTTTTTAATGGGGAAATTTAGGAAACCCTGACTCGGTGCCAAAGGCCACGTGTCCGTCATCACCAAAGTTGCCTCGGCTCGGGAACTTGGGTACGATTGGGGAAGGTCAGCTATGAGCACCCCCTCTCGCCCGGTCTGAAGACCGGCCTCTACTAACCGTGATATCCATTTTTGAAAACGTCATGCGTTCTTATTCCAGTTATTAGCCTAGATTTACTATGTTATGCGCACAGCAAACAAGTATAGACCAAATCGCCTAGATTGGAACAAAACATTACAGGCTTGTTTTGAAAATGGTTTGCTACTCGTGAGTAGGCTAAAATGCAGGTTTTGCCACCCTCAAGTGGGCTTTTGGAAAAGATGATTTTGCCACTGACTAGTGGGCTTAAAACTCACAGTTTTTAATGCATTGTCCCAATTTAAGTAATTTGACCTCCACCCACAGGCATTCAAGCAGTTATATCACATAAGCAGCTAGCCTCATGGTAATCATGCTGTTATGGCAATACTCACACACATGCAAGGATGCTAAAGCATAAAAACTCACCTAGTACTCCAAGCCAAAACAGAAGCTTATTAGAAATCCATGCATGGACCTAAGCATACTGAAATGTCTAATGCAACACATACAAAGATGCAATCTAGGTAGGCTCGGCTATCCTAATCATGGCATATGAAGTGCTACAAGTAACACGTATTCAATTTGGAAATTGAAATACAATGCAGTTTGTATGATGTACCGAGCCCAGTGCATGTAAACAAATGCATGGATGCACGCATGCGTTTGCATAAGGTATGCTAAATTAAATGTGCCCTAATCTACCATCAAAGCAGGTAAATAAAAGGGAAGAAAGAAGTGGGGGTTGGAAGACATGCACCCACTCACACACACTTATTACAGATACGCCCCCGCTCGGAGGGACCAAAATAATAATACAGTCCAAAGAATAAACAAATGAATAATTATTACAGAGCCTCTAATCTTATTTAAATTAAATGCAAAAAGAAAAGGCCGCAGCCCCGCCTCGGAATGCGTGAACGATGCATGCTCGATCCGACTTGCCCGGAAAACCCGTACCGTGCCCCTGCTGGTTCTGTTTTTGCTGCCCTGCCCCTCCAAAAATTCCTAAAATCTCAGAATACATTCAAAATGATCTGTAGTACCACACCGGCTGGGGGGAATGGTCATCGGCTGCTTGAATTGGCCACCGGCTGCATATGAGGTTTATCGGCACAAAAATAGTGCCGGTCGGCACTATTTTCTGCCGGCCGGCAGAAAGTTCCTGCAGAGGACAGTTTGACAGCAGCAGCAAGACAGCAGTGCATGGCATGGATTTTGGGGGTATGTAAGCATGGTCAATGCCTCCTATCATGCTTAGGGACTCAAGGAGGCATGACCCTTGGTTCTTGGGCCATCAATAGTGCATCTTGATGCATGATAGCCTAAAGAACCAAGGTTGCATTTTGATGTGAAAATGCATGCAACACAAAAATGCTAACTAAGTCTCTATCATGACAATATCAAGGGCCTTAGTGACATGGGAGTTGAGGTGCGTTTAGTCACTTGGAGTACAAACACCCCTCAATTCCCATACTTGGTTTGACACCCCAAACCAAGTGATGAAATGCAACTATGCAAACATGCAAACATGCAAACATGTAAACTAGGATGTTAGCAAATTAAGTACCACACAACTAACACATTAGTCATGCAAAATGCTAGAATGTAAAAGAGGCTAGTGTGATACAAAAATGAGCTAAGTATGCAACGGGATCAACCAAGTATGCAACTAACATGTGATGAGCATGTAATGATGGTCTTAACCGCCATGGGGGAGGCCTCAAACCTCCCCAAAACAGTGGCAAAGTGTGCCCCAAAACATAGATAAAATGCTATGCAAGCATGCAAGTTGATGGGCCTAAACTAAGGCAACAAAGAGAGCATCTAAATGCCATTAACATGGCCACTCATGGCACATGTTGGACAACTAAAAAAACAGATATTTATCATGCAAAAATACACCCAAATCCCACATATGGCAGTCCCAAAACAACCCAAGAGCATAAGGCATACACTATGCACATTTCAAGGCTTAAAGGACACACCCTTAAAGCATAAAAAGAGATGACAAATCTGAGCATGTAAGCATGGATTAGGGTCTGAAATAGCATGGCAAAAGGCTCCAAATTGCTTAAATGACTTAACCAATGTACATGTATGGATCACACACTCAAGGCTTACAAGCCATCATACAAAACAACCATGTGAAGCACACCAAATGGGACTAAAACAGTGGCTCACAGCCCCTACACATGGCAATATGATGCTAGTACCTTCATAAAACTAAGCTAAAACATGCCAGAATTATGGCTTGGACATATGGCATACTCCTAGGCATAAAAGAGCATTACAAGGCAAGCATGAGATACATGTTAAGGGCTACAAAACCAGCTTTGGTCAGAGGTATAATATGACCTAAAACACACAAAAAGTTTCTGAAATGAAGCTAAATGTAAGCATGCACACATGCTACCCTTTTAGCCCAAAACCAAGGTAAGCAAAGGGCCAAGGGGAGAGGGGTGTCCCTCCCCTATATGTGACCTGAAACCATCTCCCGGGTTTTCAGTGGTGAGAAGGCCAAGAAAACCAAGAAAAGAAGGCTTGAGGAAAAGAGACCAAAAATGGCCAAACAAAGCCTAATAGGATGAGTCTCTACCCAAACCACAAAATGACCTTAATGAAGGTTCAAGAACAAGTAAAAACAAGAATTTTTTATGTTAAATACAAATCCAAAAACACAAAGCAAATGGGGTAGAAACTTGTTGCAAGAATGGGGAATATAAAGTAAAGTGTTTACCCTTGAAGATCCCTTGAAGAACAAAGGTTCCAGCCACTCTCTAGTGATCAAAACCAGCTCAAAACCACAGCAATCAACCTCCCAAGTCTCTCAATCTCGAGCTAAGGTGTAAAGGTGTGTGTAATGGTGCAAAAGTAAGGTAAAACCACACTTTTAGGCCTAAAATCACACACACAAGAGGAGAGAGAGGGAGAATATAGAGAGAGAAGGTATATCACACAGATATATAGATATAAGCTCTGGTTTTTGACCTAAAATGGCTAACCCCTTGACAAAGGGAGAGAGATGAGCTTATATAGGCAATAAAAGACTTGGTGGCTAAGCAAGAGGGGGGGTTCAAGGGGTGCAAAGGATTCAAGGGGCTTTAGGGCTTCCAGAAGCCTCTGGGACAGCTGGCCAAGCTTCTCCAAGAAGCTTGGCCAAGGGTTCAAGCTCCAAGAGGAGAGAGGGGGTCAAAGGGACCAAAGGGTGCATTCCCGGGTATAGGGAGTGGTGATGGTGCATTCCAGCTGGCACAGCTGGCATGCACCAAGTCTGAGGTTTCAAAGGGGTCACACCGGCCAGCCAAAAGGGTCATCGGCACAATAAAGTGCCGGTCGGCAACATATAGTGCCGACCGGCCACATATTATGAGAAATCAGTGCCGGTGGAATAAAAAGAGGGCCGGTGGTGTGTAAGGGAAGCCGGTGGTGATCAGGGGTGGCCAAAGAGCCTTCCCCCACCCTCCGGTGCAAAAACACACAAGTCTTGGTGTAAAACCAAGCCTAGTGCAAGTCGGTTGAGAGATCCTGAGGCGCGACGCGCAGCCGGGACCTCCGGGAACTCAAAACAAACACAATCATGGATAATCACCGAGTGTTCAATCAGTGACGTCCAAGTCTTGAGGTCGGTCAAAAATGGGGTGTCTACACACACGGGTACGCAAAACGAGGAAATGGCATACGCAATGCCGCATGGGCTTACACCAACACGAGTGAACCTCAGTCACACTCACATAGGAGGCCGAGAGATGAAAAATGAGATGCCTCGAAATGCATGCACACGGGTACGTAAAACGAGAAAATGGCATACGCAATGCCGCATGGGCTTACACCAACACGAGTGAACCTCAATCACACTCACATAGGAGGTCGAGAGATGAAAAATGAGATGCCTCGAAATGCATGCACACGGGCACGCAAACTGAGGCAATGGCATACACGATGCGATGAGACTAAAATGACATACAGAATGCAAAATGGACTTACACTAACATGAGAGAGCCCCAGCCACACTCACATAAGAGGCCGTGAGATGAAAAAGAGATGCCTCGAAGTGCGTGCAAACCGAGGCAATGGCCCTAAGGCATGAAATGGCATGGAAATGATATGCAAACATGCAAATGAATTTCAGCACTCACAAATGATGCAAAACAGTCCCGAAAGGTGGGGAAATGACACCAAATGCATGAAATGGCCCCGAAATGCGAAATTAGGCACCCGAAATGGCCTATAGTTATGCAATGCATGCACAATATGGACATGGAATGAAAATACAGTAGCAAGGCAGCCCCAAGACAAGCATTTTTGCAGTAGAAAACAAGGCCAAACAACAATCATAGATAGGGCAACAATGGTATGCAAAAATAGGGGCCAAGAGAGGGGTATTGAAGTGGATGGTAAATTCAAAGCCCAAACAGAAAAATGCCCTTCTATAACACTGAAGAGGGGCCAAAAATATGCACATTTACAGTAGATGACAACCCCAAAAACAGTATGCAAACATGCTAGAAATGCCACGCAAGATTGAAGCCAACAAAGGTTATAACATGAGGTACCCCAAACATTCATCAAATAAGCAAAGACCCTTAATAAAACATGACAAGAAGGCCAAAATATGGATATTTTCAGTACTGCTCATGGCCGAAAACAGAAGCTAGATAGGCCTAAAAAAGCATGTAAAAATGAGAGCCAAAGAGGGGTAGAATGGTAGGTACTACATGGAGACCCCAAACAAGATTGATCCCTTCTACAATGTTGTAGAGGGACACAAAATAAGCTTACTCACAGTTCATGACATACTCCAAAACAATTTACATATAGGCCAAACAAATCATGCAAATTTACGGTAAATAGGAGAGATTATGAAGTAAGTGCAAGATAGAGGACCTAAAAAGGATTGAGCCCTTCTTCAATGTTGAAGAGAGGCTCAAAATAGGCCCATTTATAGTTTACATTATGCTCGAAAACAGATCACTCATAGGCTAGAACTTTCATGCAAAATAAGGGCATACAAGATGATATTGAAGCAAGTACCAAATGAAGGGCTCAAACAGGGTTGAGCCCTTGAACAAACATGAAGATAAACTCAAAAGAGTGACCTTTTCAGTTAGGGTCGGAGCCTAAAACAGTGAGCAAGTAGGCTTAAGAAATGAAGCAAGAAAATGCTACAAAAGAGGGAAATGGAGACTTACCCTTGAAGACCTCTTCCTTTCTACCCCTTGGCTTGAGGAATGTTGCTTCTAAGCCTCTGAGAACCTCTCCTTGCTGCTGGAAATGGAGTGGTGGTGGTGGTGCTTGATGATGATGAAGAAATGGCACCAAACTTGAGAAGAATCAAAGAAATGGAGATGGATATGTGTTTGTAAGCTTGAGGCAAGGGTTCTAACTCTTGAGGGAGAGAGAGAGAGATGTATGCATGCAAGGATGGTCAGTCCAAAGGTCTCCAAGAGTGTAGGCCTTAAGGGATTAAGTTCCCTTGCTCACAAAATATCCCCCGAAATCAGATATTTTGGGGGATACAGCTATACAGCTGTAAAACACACCTCCCAAGAAGCATGGCCGGCCCTCTACTTTTGCTGGAGGTGGCCGGCCGGCCACCCCCTATGGCCGGCCGGCTAGGGGTCAAAAGGGTCAATGAGAGTTACTGGCCGGCCACCTAAGATTGGTGTCCTCCCATGTGTGTACAACAAGACCCTATGGTTGGAAATTGGCAACTCTGAAACAAGAGAGACAACATGCCACTTTTAGAAGGGGTTCAAAAGGGTCAATGAGAATTACTGGCCGGCCATGTGTTTTTAGGGTCCTCCCATGTGTGTACAACACAAATATGTGATTTTGGCTCGAAGAAAATGGCCCTAGGGTGTTCAACATTAGCCCGGAAGTGAGAAAAACGGGCGCCGGGGGGCGCCGGAGGAGCATAACTGGTTGTTGAGACAATTGCTGGCCTCCCACCCTTCAGTGACCCTCCTGGTGATAAAACAGAGGTACCTGCCAAAAATGAACAAAAACCGACGCAAAACGAATGCTCGGGGGCCAAAACACGTAGTTTGGGGTCCCGAAAATCGGCCGTTAAGCACCGAAAATGGTGTTTGGCCACGAAGTGGGTATCTAAGACCCCAGTGTCCCTCAAAAGGGAGTAAATGAGATGCATGCCAAAAATCGGAGGAATCGGAGATGGTCGGGTGGTCCCGAACCGAGGCACACAGCCTGACGGCTCCGAAAACCGGGAACCGGGCTCTGAAATGGGCAAAATGGCCTACGACCACGAAATGTAGCCCACGGCCACTGAGAGATAGTCTACGGGACCTCTCCCTCCCCTCAGGAAAGAAAACAGAGAAAACCGAGTCTGGTTCGCAAACCGAGGCAAGGCACAGAAGAGGGTTCGGAAGTCCGGAGGCAGGGCGCACGGCCGCGACTCTGAGACTTCTGAACGAGCACAATATGCAACATCACCGAGCGCTCAATCGGTGACGTCTGAGTCTTAAGGTCGGTCAAAAATGGGGTTTCTACACAATATGAAGTCCTGCACTTCTTTTTACGTAGTGTTAAAAAAAAAAAGGACAATGCTTCCAAATGCCTTCGAGAATTACCAAATGCAACCATCACTACAATCAGTGAGTTAGTATTATAAAAGATTGTTCAATTCCTTCGCCTTCCCTGATCTGAAGAACCTTTACAGTTTGTTCATATAAAGCCACATAAGAAAAGTTAATTGAAGTAAGCATGTTAAATAAATAAATAGGCATTGAAGTAAAAGTTTATTGACTACATCATGCATGATTTCATTAAACAGTGATGAGACTGCTTGAATATTTAAAATCTAAGATCTTACACAATCATTAATAGTACAATATTCCCTGTTTTCTCACTTAATCCCATTAAAAGAAATAAACTTAGAAATTACAAACGCATTTAAACTAATAAAAAAAAATCCATGAAATCCATGGCCATCAAAGTCACCATCTTGTTGTGTCCTTGGGTCAATATTCACTTATTCAGCTTTTCATTGGAAGAAAAATCCAGAATATGCAAACCAAAAAAAAAAATCATGCATGCAGGAACAAATTTAAATTCTTTGTTTTTTATGAACATAACAAATCTAGTAGTCCATGGCAAAACTGATATTACATCTATTACTACATTCCTAAGCATGCATCAATGTCGGAATTAAGAAAAGACCACAATGTTGCATTCAATTATTCAAACATAAGGAGCTTTCGACATAATTAGAAGCACAATAATAGAAACTTGACACAACACAACCTACCGGTAACATCAAATAAAAGTGTAACAACAATACTAATATTATGAAGTATCAAATGCTTTGTAGTCTTGATACATACTAATATTTTAATTGTTAAATAAATAATTGGGAGATTGACCAATAAATCTTAAATGTTGAACTTATGATCCGTTTGGTCCCAAATGTTTTCTAATGTTCCGTTTGATCCTTTTATTTGTGAAAGGACGCATTTGCCATTTAATTTGGTTGTTTGTGTTAGCGTTACAACTGGACGTGAGAGGTATTGTTAATTGCGCGTGAGCCACACAACTTGATTCTGCAGTTTCCAATATGAGGAAAGTTGCGCAAGGGAAGTCACGTGCCACTTAAGTGGGTGTCACATTCCAAAAAAGCGCACAAAGGGCGTTTTATGCTTTACACGTGTCACGTGTCACGTCAATAGGGGTGCCACACAACACTAAAGCATACTAAGGGTTTCTGGTAACTAATAGTAAGTGAGATGAGTGCCACGTGGCACACAACCCAAAGAAAAAAACCCATACCCATTGTTAACACATTTGATATCAGAAACACAAACCAACGCAGGCACACACCTCCCCAACACACCGTTGACGGGAAAAATGCATACACCACAGCCCCATACGTCCCAAATCAAATACACCAACAAAAAAGGGCATAACTGTTAACTCCATAGGCTAAATATGGAAAATAAAATCATAAAGGATCAAAATATCTCACCAGTAGGACTTATCGGATCAAAAGTTTAAAGTTGAGACTAATTGGTATAATTGTTTGTGAGATGAGATTTATTAGTAAATAATCCATAATAAAAATGCTTCAAGAACCATACCAGTTGATAAGAATTTTATTCAACAACCATCTTGGGACTAAAAAAACTGTGATGTTTAAATTCTTTGTTTTTGATGAACATGACAAATCTAGTAGTCCATGGCAAAATTGATATTACACCTATTACTACATTGCTAAGTATGTATCAGTGTCATAATTAAGAAAAAACCACAATGTTGCATTCAATTATTTGAACATGAGGAGCTTTTAGCATCAATTTTTTTTTCCTTCATCAATAAGCAGACTTTATTAAAAAGCATCAAGATGATGCAAAAAACACAAAAATTCAGCCCTCAAAGGGATAACAAAGCTAAGAAATCAAATCATTCACAAAGTCTACAAAAGCCAAAACATCAAGATCAACCAAAACATTGACTTATTGGCTTATTTGGGTCACGTCACCTCTCTACTTTATATACATTTTTTCGTAATAAGCCAAAAAATCAGCTTATGATCCATATATAAACTTGACAAACACACAACCTACAGGTAACACCAAATAAAGTTTAACAATACTAATATTATGAAGTATTAAGTGTTTTATAGTCTTGAATCATACTAATATTTTAAATGTTAAAGAACCATACCAGTTGATAAGAATTTTATTCAAGAACCATCTTGGGACTAAAAAAAACTGCAATGTCAACACTTTGAAGATTGTTGAACCTCTTTTAAAATTATACAAAAAAAAAAAAAACTTTTGTGACAAAATAAAAAATTTAGCATCTCACCAAAAAAGCAAAAATAAAAAAGAAAGAAGAATAAGCATTTCTGTGAGAAAAAGACATTACCAAAAAGAAGAATATATCAAAATAATCTAGCGAATGACTTGTGCCTAAAGGCACTCCCCAACCAAAATGAAGCGTAAATTATCAACATCTGATATTCCTTTAACTCATTGTTAGCCTCACACTCCATTTTTAATCCTCAAAGATTCAATTTTCCCAAGAAAATCAAATTAAGGATATTAATGCAACAAAGTTCACTCTAAATATTCACCCAAAAAAAGTTCACTCTAAATGGTTAACAACAAAGTCCAAAACAAAGAATAAAAAGAAGAAAGAAAAGCAAGCAGACAAGTACAAATCTGAATAACGGAGCTCTCATATGATCTAAACAACAATGCTAGGAATACAGATGTTTAAAAACAACCCAAAATAGAATTGTAAACAAACACCAAATCAAAATCAAATTAGAAAACAAAGGCACCTAAGGATCTCATCACAGCTTGAGTTGAAGATATAAATGTTTTTAGAGATCTATTAGTTGGCATAATGGGAAAAGGAAAAAAAAAACAAAAAAGGAAAAGCTCATTATGTAATGAAAGAGGCACAAAAATAGTGAAAGCAAAAATTAGAAAACCTAGACAACAAAAATTAGACTTTGATGAGGCGGTGGCTAGGAGGAAGGGGCAAAGCTGAGGAGGGATTGAGAGATATCTAAAATTTGAGATGGGTGAAGTGTTAAAAAATAGACCGTTGGATTAAATTACTCTAGACCATCCAAATTGCCACATAGGACAAATACATTTTCAAAATTAGTGTTGGAAATGGACCGTGGATGAAAGGAAGAAGCAATCCCTAGCCATTGATCAAATACTACCCGTCCTTATTATATAAAATTTTCTCTAAACTAAATATTGGTTTTTTTTTTTCAAATTTATTCCCCTATCGCATTGCTACCACTTTCTTTGTCTTTCCCTTCCCTACCGCACACCCTCTTTGCCTCACCAACAACTTACCAAATCCATAAAAATAGAAATTCAATAAAACAAAAGTAAACCCAGCTAATGTGTTAAAGAAATTTAAAAGCGCATCAACTAATAAAAATCAAAAACATCAAAATCAACAACCAACAGAAATAATGATTGATTAAGCATTACATGAAAAGTAGATGTCAATAAATACCTTCAATTATTCGGATGATCTCGTAAAAGCATAATCTGAATTACTTCAATTATTTCCTACAGAATAACGCAAAAGATCATCTAGAGGGGATTCCATTCTAGAAAACCATGTACAACAGCTTTTGAATGTGAAAATGTGCAGGAAATATTATGAAGTAGGCTTGGGAATTATTGATCGAAATAACAAAAAGTGTAGTTAGGAAATAAACAACAGTATAGGAGTGTGAGACACCCTCAGGACTTGGACGTCACCGTTTGAACACCCCGGTGATCATCCATGTTTGTGTTCGTCTCGAGTTCCCAGAGGTCTCGGCTACGCGCCTTGCCTCAGGATCTCCCGACTCGACTGTTTTGTGTTTGGTTTTGCACCAAACACTTGTGTTTTGCTTTTTGAGGGGAAGGGAATGCCTTGTGAGACATCCCCACACATCACCGGCCATGGCTAGAGGCCACCGGCCAGTGTTTTGTTGCCATTGGCCATATATTTGGCCGGTCGGCACTCTGTTTTGGTCGGGTCGGCCATCTTTATTTGGCCGATTGACTCTTTTTCTGGCCGAGACCTCTTCTTGAGGGGGGTTTGAACCTTTTGAACCCCCTGTTTTAGCTTCTTGAGGAAGCTTGACCATTTTGAACCCTTGGTTCTAGCTTCTTGAGGAAGCTTGAACCTTTTGAACCCTTGGTTTAGCTTCTCCAAGAAGCTTGAACCTTTTGAACCCTTGGTTTAGCTTCTCCAAGAAGCTTGAACCTTTTGCACCTTGGTTTAGCTTCTCCTAGAAGCTTGAACCTTTTGCACCTTTGCCTAGCTTCTCCAAGAAGCTTGAACCCTTCTAAGCTTCCAAGAGAAGCTTGCACCTCTTGAACCTTTTGCCTAGCTTCTCCAAGAAGCTTGGCTCTTTTGTCTAGCTTCTCCAAGTAGCTTCTCCAAGAAGCTTGGCCTTCTTGGCCCTTTTGCTCCAAGCTTCTAAGAGAAGCTTGATCCCCTTGACCCTTTTTGCTTAGCTTCTCTTAGAAGCTTCAAGCCTTCATCTTCTCTATAAATAGAGAGCTTCTCTTCTATTGCAAGGGTTTTAAGAATTGGTCTAAGGCATACAAGAGTTGTATCTCTCTATATCTCTACATCCAAGCTCCATAAGTGTTGGTTCTTGGCCCCTTTGCACACCACCTCTCAACCACACCTCTCCATCATCCATCTAAGCTTCTTGGAGGCCATTTTCAGAGGCTAAGGAACTGGTTTTTGGGACCAAAGGCTGCTGTCCCCGTTGGTCTACAAGGGTGAGCATCTAACCTCTTTTATTTCCCCTTTTTGCACACACTTTTAGCCTGTCTGCTTGCTGATTTGAGCTTTGTGTATAACATAAAAAAGTTCTGTTTTTTTGTGTTTAAGATACTTCATTAAGGTCACTTTGTGTTTGGGGTCGTTTACCCCCCTCTTAGGCCTTGTTTGGCCTCATTTTTGTGTGTTTTTGGTGAGCTTCGGGACCACCTTGTTTGGGCCTCCTCACCACTGAAATCTTGAGGGATTTCAGTGGTGAGGATGGTGGTTTAAGGTCCTAAGAAGGAGAGGGTCATCCCCTCCCCTTGTTGTCTTCAAAAAGTCCCATTTTAGCCTCATGTGTGAGCACCTTTTTTAAGTTCATGTTGGCCATGTCTTAAGTGTTATTTGTGCTTATTTGCCATGATATAGCACTGTTTTTAATTGGTTTAGACACACCATGCTTAGCTTGCATACATGTCTTGTAATGCCATGATTTGCCTTAACATGCTTGTGCTTTGAGCCTTGTTTCTAGCATGTTTTTGGCTTAGCTTTGTGAAGCTTTTGTGCATGATTTTATATGCTTAAGGTCTGTTTTTGGTTGTTTAGGCCATCCTTGCCATGCTTTGTATAGCTCCTTTGCATTCTAGCTTACTAGCCTTGGGTATGTGGGTCACTAGCATGTTTTACTTGGCTTATTCTCATGATTTGGCATCATTAGAAACCATATTTCAGTCCATGTTCCATGCTTGCATACTTGCATTTTCCATCCCTTTCATGCTTTGAAGAGTTGATGGCTTATGCTCTATGTTTAGGCCCTTGTGCATGCATGCTTGTGTGTGTGTTTTCATGCCTTTGTTGCATCATTTTGGCCATGTTTTGGGCCTGGTAGAGAGCTGTCCAAATTAGTATAAGATCATCCTCACATGTTGTTACATGCTTATATGCTTGCACACTTGCCTCCATGCTCATGTTGCATACTAGTTTGCATGCCTAGGTTGCATTACATTGAGCATGCATGCCTTGCCTCTTGAAATCACCATGATAGGGGTTTGGGCCTTATTTGTTTGTCTTGTGTGCATTTCATTCCACATTGAAATTGCATACCTTGGTTCCTTGGGCCATCACGCATTGAGATGCGCGATTGGTGGTCCGAGAATCGAGTACTATACCCCTTTGAGTCATAAACATGATAAGGGATGTGGTGGTGGACACATTTGCTTGAAATGCATTGCCATGCCTTGTTTTCCCCCCTCTGCTGCTGTCAAAACAGGATTCTGCAAGAAGATTTGGCCGGCCGGCCATCTTCAGTACCGACCGGCCATTCCATCAGTGGCCGATGGCTTAACCAGTGGCCGGTGATCATTCCCCATGGCCGGTGGCCATTCCTTCTAGCCGGTGGTGCTCCACAGTGTCCATGGAGCATACTTTGGGAGTTGTGCAACTTCCAGAAGAGCAGAGCAGGGAAAACAGAGGCAACTTGTGCATGGCGACGGATTTCCGAGCAAACCCGAGCACGCGTGCATTGGACCCTCTTCCCGAGGCCTTTTACTGCTTTCCTTAGCTTAGTTAATTTGTTAATTAATTAAGTGGACTGTAATATTTAATTAGCTTGTAGGTTAATTGATTGTATTATTCTTTTGGTCCCTCCGAGCGAGGGCGAATTTGTAATAAGTGTGGGTGCGTGTGTGCATGTCTTCCAACCCTCACTTCTTTCTCCCTTTTACTTACCTGCTTTTGATGGTTAGTATTAGGGCATATTTAAATTAGCATACCTTATGCTGTGCATGCATGCATCCATACATTTGTCTTGCATGCACCGGGCTCGGCGCATCATACTAACTGCATTGTATTTCAATTCCAAGTTGAATACGTGTTAGTTGTAGCATCATCATATGCCATGTTTAGATTAGCCGAGCCTATTCTAGCTACATTTTGCCTGTGTTGCATTAGCCATCTTAACATGAACTAGGATCATGCATATGATTACTAACTAGTTTCTGTTTTGGCTTGGAGTACTAGGTAAGCTTTTATGCTTTAGCATATCGCATGCGTGTGAATGTTGCCATAATAGCATGATTACCATGAGGCTAGCTGCTTATGTGATATAATTGCTTGAATGCCTGTGGATGGTTGTCAAATTACCTAAGTTGGAATAATGCATTAAAACTGTGAGTTTTAAAGCCCACTAGATAGTGACAAAATCATCTTTTCCAAAACCCACTTGAGGGTGGCAAAACCTGCATTTTAGCCTACTTACGAGTAGCAAACCATTTTCAAAACAAACATGTAATGTTTTGTTCCAATCTAGGCGATTTGGT
Source organism: Camellia granthamiana (assembly GCA_036172215.1). NCBI lineage: Eukaryota > Viridiplantae > Streptophyta > Magnoliopsida > Ericales > Theaceae > Camellia > Camellia granthamiana. Next base: position 22,695,494 of record CM069910.1, on the reverse strand, counting down.
CTATACTTGTTTGCTGTGCGCATAACGTAGTAATTCTAGGCTAATAACCGGAATAAGAACGCATGTGTTTTCAAAAACAAGATATCATGGTTAGTAGAGGCCGATCTTCGGATTGGGCGAGAGGGGGTGCTCATAGCTGACCTTCCCCAATCGTACCCAAGTTCCTGAGCCGAGGCAACTTTGGTGATGACGGACACGTGGCCTTTGGCACCGAGTCAGGGTTTCCTAAATTTCCCTATTTAAAAAATATTTAGGTGGCGACTCTGTATCTGGCAAAGCAGTCCATGTTTGGCACTTCTTCCAAAAATCTATTTTTTCTCAAAACGATTTGCCGGATTTGGACTCTTTGGTTCAGATTAAGAACCGTGACAATTTGAGTCCGAACTGTAGTAAACCCACAAAAGCGAACAGAACGGGACTCACCCTCCCGGGGCGTTCGGGGACGTCTACAAGGAGTTACTAAAATGATTGTGAATCACTTCGGCCATATGAGTCCTCTTCTTGTTATAATGCTTTTAAAATTACATGAACCTCAAATATACAAACAGATTTCATGAGTATTTAAATGATAAAAACAAAAAAATAAAAAATAAAAAAATACATATGAAAAAAATAATGAATAACATAAAAAATATTCTTACAAATAGTGATTATATTAGAAACCTCAAAAATTGTTGACCTTTAGCAAGAAGAAATCAAATTTCAGAAATAGATTTAGAAAAAATCCAAAAAATCATGAATCATATAAAAAAATATTCTTACAAATAGTGATTATATTAGAAACCTCAAAAATTGTTGACCTTTAGTAAGAAGAAATCAAATTTCAGAAATAGATTTAGAAAAAATCCAAAACATCATGAATCACATAAAAAAAATATTCTTACAAATAGTGATTATATTAGAAACACCAAAAATTGTTAATCTTTAAGCAAGAAAAAATCAAATTTCAAAAATTGATTTAGAAAAAATCCATACCAAATTTTCATACCTTTGACATAACTTCACCATTCTATGACCGAAGAACCAAGGGACATTACAAATTCTCCTATAATACAAATTAAATAAAAAAAATAGATAGAAAATTATATCAGTAATGGGAATAGTTAACAAAAATACAAATAGATTTCATGAACCACGTAAAAAAAATTCAAAATTATACAAACAATGATACTATAAAGAACAAAAATTGTGCCTAAGAGAGAAGAGGGAGTGAGTTAGGGATTAGGAAGAGGGAGTCGGAGCTTTAGGAGGGAGGGGAGATCGAGCAAGGCTAGAGTAGATTGGCAAAGTTGGGAAGAGGGTTGTTAGCACTTCATTTTAAAGGCCAACTCACCAATAGAATTGGATTGTATGATATGCTTCAACAATAGGATTTCAGTTTGAGGTGGTTGCTGATTTTGCATATGAGACGGGGGAAAAAAAAAAGGTGGAGAAAATAGAAGAATTATCCCTCTATTAAAAAATTATACATATTATTCTGAATTTGGAAGATAATGTTGGACCCAAAAAACCAATCTCTACCTTTCTTTGACCTATTTACAAATGAATATGGTCATGGCTGTACAAATTCTCACTCAAATAACATACAAAAAGAAAGAAATTACATAATACATTTAAGTCAACAAAAAAAAAAAAAAAAGCACACACACACAATTCAAAATCAAAGAATCATGGAATTGTTGGTAAAATGTTACTAGTTGTCAATAAAAAAACAAAGTGTTAAATGAATCAATGTCGAATTAAATTGAAAAAAATAAAAAATAAATTAATGTGAGTCTACCAAATTTTTAGGCAATGAGAACACATAAATGTAATCAAATTCCAACCACAATGTTTGGATGCAAAGAATCTTAAGAAGTTTCACTTTTTTTTATCAAGCTCTCTAATGTGAGAATCAATCAAGGCTTCAGATACGAATTGTAAGAATCAATCAAAATTAAAGCTATAAAATAGACAAATAAATAAATAACTAAATCAGTACAAAAAACAATTAAAAAAACTAACACAAATTTTTTTTCTAAAAAAAAGAACAAAAAATTGCCCAATCTTCTTAAATAAGATTAGAAACACCAATAGCTCGTGCCTAATAAAAATAAATAAAATTAGAAACACCAATAGCTCTACAACAATCTCCACAATCCTAACTTGCAAGTTAGTTTAACAATAGATCTAAAACAATATACATACACAATACTGATAATAAATGTTTAAAAAAAAAAAATTAGAAACACCAATAGCTCTACAACAATCTCCAAAATTCCAACCTACAAGTTTGTTTAACAATAGATCTAAAACAATATACATACACAATGCTGATAATAAATGTTTAAAAAAAAAAAATTAGAAACACACAGGTTAAACACATTATGTGGAAACACAACTCATAACCACAACACAAAATTTCAATTAAATGGAACTCAATAAATTATATTCTAACAAAGATCGTTACCTCCATAACATAATGGGTTCTCTAGTGTAATTTGCAAAACATAGAAGACGAAGAGATTCATACAGTAGGTTGAGTTCGAAAGTTTGAAAGAGTGTTTTGTTGGAAGAAAATTTGACCTGCTGAAATATGAAACTGAAGAAAATCTGAAATTGAAATCAGTTGACTTGATCGAAGACGACTCGCTCAACTTTGAACGATTGAAATGGGCAATTTCATATTGTAATGGGCAAAATCGAACCCTTTGATTTTAGATTGAAATAGGCAATTTCATATTGTAATGAGCAAAATTGAACCCTTCGGTCGGGGTTGCAATAGGCAAAATCGAGAATGAATAGGGGGTTGAGGTTGGATATCTGCATAGGATAGGCTCCGATGGAGGGAGATCGGGTAGAAGAGAGAGAGAACCAAAGAGTGTGTTTGACTGAGAGAGAGAGAGAGAGAGAGAGAGAGGGTGAAATGGGGAAGAGAACGTTTGGTAGGGAGAGAATGGTATCAAACCTTTGAAATGTTTGAATTTTGAAACCTGAACAAACAAAGCCTAAGAGAGAAAGAAAAACAAAAGAGAAGTGTGATCTCAGCCCTTGAAATATATGACGAGAAGTGTAATCTCAACCATCAATTTGTATGCCGCCTAATACAAATGTCCCATCAACACCCTTGTTTTGTTATATAGATATATTGGGATCAAAATGCATATATATATTTGATTGGCCAAAAACACAAAATATTGGTCTGATGGCCAAAAACTGTCTGACCCAAATATTTGTTTGATTTATTGATTAATCCCCAAAATATTTGATTTATAGATTAATCCAACAGTCCAAAAACTAAGATGAGAGAAAAAAACAACAAATTAAGATGAACAAAGAAAGTAAAATATAATGAACAAACTAAGATGAACAAAAAATATGACAACAAACTAAGGGTTTAAAAAGAAAGAAAGAAAGAAAGAAAAAATCTGTTTAGATCAAACACAGCCCTTTATTGGCAAACACTGCCCTTGGAAACAGAAATAAAAAAAATTGTCTGATTGGCCAGACAGCATAGAAGATTTATTGGCAAACACAGCCCTTAGAAACACAAACACAACCCTTTAGATCAATGATCTGATTTTGACAAATATAAGTTGAAAACATCAAGCAAAACAAATTTAAGTTGAGGGGAAAAAATCAATTTAATAGGATAGAAGATTAATCCCCACTCTCGGTTGTTTCAACAAATCCGACATATATATTGGTTTCTGTTAAATTTAACTACATTTTTGTTAATTGTTTTTTTTGTTTGTTTGTTATTATATTGGTTTAGAAACACAAACACAGCCCAATTGGTAGTTCTTGTGCCATTTTGGGAAGATTTGTAAAAAACAGTGTTTTTTATGCAAGGGGAAAAAAGCAAGGCAGCCAAAACGCAACAAAAATCATTTGGGAAGAGATAAAAACGCAAGTGTTGAAATTACGTAATCAACCTCCATGTTAACAAATTGGGGCCTAGGGCAAAAAAGTAAATTTCCTATGTTGGGTAAGGGTATTTTGGTCATTTTAATTTGATTTGACACCATAAACAAATATTAAACCAAAAAGTCAAGAGCCAGCTTTTTACTAACTTCCCAAATCACTTCCCAAAAAAGTTAAAAGTTTGGTAAAAAGCCAAAAGCCGGCTTTTTATCAACTTCTTAAAACACCCCATTATATTGGTTTTTTTTGTTAAATGTAACTACATTTTTTAACTTCATTGCATTCTAATGGCTTAATATTATTTTCATTCCTTTAAATCTGGGATCAAAGCATGTTTTTGACAACTGAAGTGAGCCAACAATGTATTGCAGGATCTAAACCTAACGGTGCTAAGCCAAATAAGGGAAAGAACTTGAGTGTTATAATCTTAAAGAATCGAAATGAGACAGACTTCAAGAGTGTTATAATCCAAATAAGCCAAATGAGATGGACTTCAAGAGTGTTATAAGCACTCAAGATGAGTACAACATTTCAAAAATGTCGCCATGGCCAATGATAAATGTTTCCAAAGCAAAATCTAAAGAATCGAAAGGGAAATGGGAGTCCTGAAAATTTGGAGAATCAGTTCACTATATTGGAAATAACTCCTGCTCCAATGCAAATGTTTGGCATGATCTAAAAAAGTTTAAAAGTCAAAAAGTCATTATTCTATTTAAGTCACATCATCTTATTTAAGTCGCATCACCTCTCTAACATATCACTTCAAACCCAATCCATATCCAACCCATATTTCATAAAAAGTCAAAAAGTACACTTATTTAGATCATCCCAAACCATGCAAGTTAAAATAAACAAAAGAAGAGGAGAGTAGCATCATCGGCATTTCAAAATCTTCTTCATATCCTTCTCAAAATTGTCCCAATATATACATATTAGATATATATACATATTTGAATCATATATAATACATACAAATATATACATATTGGCTTGAGAGAGAGAGAGAGAGAAAGAGAGAGCGGGGGTAACATTTTCGACTCCCATCGCTGAATCTCTTTGAACCCTTGTTCCCCTGTTTGCAGTGGCTCCATCCGATGGAGGTAGAGAAAGAGAGAGACAGAGTTCAAAATTTGAAAACAAAAAGAGATGAGAGAAGTGTGTGAGAGAGAAACATAGGGTGTATGTTGAAAGAGATGAGAGTGATATGTTTTCAACCCTTAGATTGAATTAATCTAATGGTTCAAATTTTGACAAAGGAACAAAAGTCCCATCAGGATTAAAAAATAGAGCTTCCTTATTATATAGATTGGTCAACCTCCCTTAAATATAAAACAAATAAAATAAAAAGGCATAAATACCTCTTTTATTTTATTTTTATTATTACACTCAATTTGGTTGAGTTTTCATCAATTTTTTTTGTGAACAAATTAAAAACTAGTTTAGTGAAAAAAAATGAATTAAAAAAAAAAAAGCACTCACATAATTTTATTTTTTTAAGAACAAAATATTTTTAAATTTTTAAAAAATATTTTTACATTTATTTTTCTCAAAAAATAAAAAGGAAAAAGGAGCAAAGACAGAATTTGAAAACAACCAAGGCCAGTCATTTCTTTTCTTTTTCCCAGGATCCAAACAGAGCCTTAGACCACAAACGCGTTTGAGATTACTGTAGAGAATCAGCCATGGTTGTGCCATCTTCTTCCTTGGACATATAAAACCAGAGCATTCTTCTTCTGGGCTCCTCTCTGTTTCGGATTTGAAGGATCCACAAACCCATACCAGGTTCAATCTCTACCTCAACTTTCTTTACATTCTAATCTGATTATTCATCTATAGACTTGCTATTGAATCTCACAATCTTGAAATGGGTAAATTTTTTTTCCGATTTATTTTTTATTATCCTTTGGCAATTCTATGCCCCTTGTTCTTTTCTCTTTTTTCAGAAGATTGAATCTTTGAATTTATTTTTTTGTTAAAAAAATTTGTGTCGTTTTGGTTGTTTCAATTTTTATCCGATTATAAATTGTTGGACTTTCTATTGATAGAGATTGAAGTTTAAATTAGGTTTTAATGAGGTTCTAATTCAATATATATATATATCCACCAGATCGATCCCTTGGTCTCCTATTCAATATTTGAATTGGGTTTATTTTGTATGGGTTGTTTCACATACATTTGTACAAGTAACTTCATCAATTTTTTGGGGTATTTGTACCTTTCCTGTTTTCATTTGAATTGGATGTATCTCAAAATGTCTTGTATGTAGTCGGTTTAAGTTACTTTGATTTGGGGACTCTGGCAAATTTATGAATCATGGTCATTTTCTGGTGTTGCATCCCTGATAGTCTGAATCATTCAGCTTATACTAAAGTGTTCTTGTTCGTTGCTGTCGAAGTTCTTTTATGAAGAGTTGTATGGTGTTTGTTTTTGGTGTGATATTTATATTATGACTAATTAGCTTTTGTGACCAACATGAACTGTTGTTGATTTACCAATTGCGACTGGTTTGGTTTTTGTACAGGATATGGATTACATGGACATTGACCAGGTATGTGACGTGCCTGACACTCCAGATAGATTGGCTGCACAGAATATTAATCGCAGAGGTCGTATAGAAAAGGATAGTCATCCAGGAAACACCAATTTTTTTGATGAAGGGGCTAGAAATCAACTAAGAGGCAAGACTAAACTGGTAATTGATGGTGGGCCTGGCAAGAGGTTGTCTTTTTCCCCTGGAAAAAATCTTAGTATTTCCAACAAATCTGAGCGTGACGGTGGTTTGACAATTTCCTTAGGGAATTCATCTTCTCCCAAGAATGCTCATTTGTTTAGGAGAATGATGGTGGCAGACAAGACTGCTAATCGCGAGGACAAATATCCTTTACATTATCAACATACAGAAAAAGGGAAAGCTCTGTGTGATTCTCAATCATCAACTTGGGGAGAAAATGCTGTAGTAGATTTGACAGACCATAGTGGGTCTGCCCAATTATTCCAAAAGGCATTCCGAAATAGATTATCAGAAGATCGTCATGCCAAAGAAACTAGAAAAGGACCAATATCAACCAATGGCCTCTCTTCTTTACGTGGGATATCAAATTCTTCAATGACAGCCCACAATGTCTATAAAGGAAAAGAAAAAATAGATGATACATGCAAAGGAGGTTCAGGTGTTGATCATGGAAAAGCAAGGTTTGGTGATTCTCAAACTAATGCTGGAAAGAGTTTGTCTTCATCTTTTCTTTCTATTCCCTCACCTAGAGTCAGTGGGCAAAAAAGATTGGTGCGGAATGGATGTATCTCTCCACATAATGTAGCAAAGGCCAAACAGTTGGCTGGAAATCACAGTTATGGTTCCACAGATGTACAGAATGATAAGGGAACTCTGGTATCTGATAGCTCATCGAGTCTGCTTAGGGATTTGGTTGCTGAAGACGGTAATTCTTATAGAGGACAAAGGTTGATAAGTCATCTTTCTTCATCAAAAGAACCAGATACAAAAACCATAGATTTGACTACCAGGTACTTCATTTTTCAATGGAGATCTTTTGGGGTAAATTGCAGTTGTTGCTTGCAGTCATAGGTGGTGTTTGGGAAGTTTGTGTGTTGTGTTTTTTTTTTTTTTTTTTTTTTTCCACTAAAAGACAAACTTTTTTCAAAACAAAAAAAAACAAATCCAAACAAAATATCACATCTAACCCCATAATCATTTCATTTTTTCTCTCACAAACATCACATCCAACCACAAAAAAACCCAACTATCTTCCCAAACATCAAAATTTTTTTTTCCAATAAAATCCTACAACTAAAAAAACCTACATAAAAGCCCACTTCCCAAACACTCACATAGTTTCTTTATTAAGGAATCAAGATTGTAACTTGCAACCCTTAAAACCTAGATTAGTATGTAAAGCTGTTTAAGTATGTAGGATGATTAGAGATATCTTTCAGTTGACCTCTCTTTCTGTCTCTTTGTTTGAACACCTCCCTCTCCTCTGATAAACCGTTTCCCCAATTTATATTTCGCTTGTGATATACTTGCAGACGTTCAACAGCTTACAATGAAGAGTCCAGTGGAACTAGTAATGCCAGTGAAGGACTGGGTGGGTGGCGAAGTACACATAACCACACACAGAAAATAAATCTCCCCTCGTCTGATGAGGGTCAACCTCTTTCCAGGACAAAGGATGCCCCATTTTTTGTCAATCAACAACATAAACACAGGATGATGAGAAGAGATAAGGGGGATGGAAGTAGTAACAGGATTGACTATCATGATGACCAGAATGCAATTTCTTTCCAGCATGGGTCTGCTCCAACTGTATCTCGAGCAGCAGCCCGCCCAGTGTCACAGTCAGATCAAGTTAAAGGGCGTCGTACTGTTGCAAGCACTCTTATTAAAAGACAAAAGCAGGGCTCTGCTTCAAGTAATCGTGGTGAAACCTCTACATCGACCTCTGTTGACTCAGAAATAGTGTTTCTTGGCTCATTGGGTGAGCCATCAAATTCAAGATCAACCAGAAACCAGACTGGTCATGCTGTACGCATTTTGGATCCTGTTATTGAACTTGATGAATCCTCCCCTGAAATAAGACGCAGTGGCTCCCACAATGTAGGTCGTAGCAGTAATGTTGACTCAGATACTAGGGCAAGACAGGTAGAAGCAGATGAGATGTTGGCCCGTGAACTTCAAGAACAATTGTATAATGAGGGGTCGGGAGTCGGAGGTGGTGAGGTTTGTTCCCTCATTTCATTTCATTTCATTTCTATTAATTTTTTATTAACTTAGGGCCATATGCTTTTTTGCCTTCTGTTTCCTTTTCCGTTTTCAATAATTGTTTACCTGCTATCAACAGATTGATGCACATATAGCATTGGCTTTGCAGCAGGAGGAAACTTCACAGCATGCTTTTTTTAGTGAAAATCACCCTGTTTTCAGTCCTGTAAGTATGCATCTTTGCATATAATGGTTATTTATAATATCATAGCCAACGGCATGTTCAAAACATCTTGTAATTAGAAAATTCATCTATTGCTATAAATTTCTGAGTTCTAGCTGTTAGATTCCTCTTCCAACATAGTTTCTTAATCTATGCTTGAATTGTAAAACTAAACTGATATATTCTGATAAAGCATTAAGGCAAGATTCATAGATGTTGAAGATAGTGACCAAATGGCCTGGAACCTTGTTTGGGTACCAGGGGCCAAGGCTAGGGCATCGCGTGCGCTAGACTTGGTTGGCATGATACACCTTGACTCCACTGTGGGGCGGGGAATTGAGGATATGCAATTGACCCTTATGTCACCTCGCTAGGCTGTCACTTGATGCGTAGCTTTATGGAGAGGCTGGGTGATGACATGGTGACACCTCATAACGAAGATGGACTTATATACCTATGGTTTGTAAACAAAAGGTTAAGGATATGCACACGCAAAGATGGTGTATTTTGGGGACTGTTTAGGGTTGTTTTGGATGTTGCATGTACAGGGTACATGAAAACAGATAGTGCTGGCTACATATGCTTTATTTGTTAGAGTTGAAGACTTGAAGGAAGAGAGGCTCAGGCTTGTAGAATGAGATTAATGGTGGGAAAGAGGTGTTGAAATAGATCTAGTTCTATGTTGTGAAGGGCTTAAAAGTGTAGAATACTAAAGTCGCAACAGTACCACTAAATTCCCTTTGGCATAGCAACTAGGGTTAAAGGTTGCATCACAAAACCCCAAAGAAGCTTCAAAGTTTCAAAAAATTATCTAAATTTGTGTACAACAAGAATAATTACATGCCTCTCTCTATATATACAGACTTTGAAGAACTCTTGATTTTGAGATTCTAAAAGCATTGACTCCAAAAATTCGAAATTAAAGACTTTCACTTCTGAAATCCATCTAAACATACCAAAAATATATTTTAAGAGCCAATAGCATAATTTGATCCATATTATGACCCATAAGTGACCATCAGGGCCCATGTTCAGAAAATTATAAAGTTATCTTATTACCCTGACTATGAAACTTTAGATACCATATAGAAAATTGATTAGATTTATAAAAAAAAGGTCCTACCTAGTGCAAAACATGGTAGATTGGTTGGTAGGTAGTCTTAGCCTGCTCTCTTATGGAGATGCTGCTGCACATGACTAGATTTATAACCTAAATAACCATAAAGTAAGATTATATTGTGACTACAAAATAAAAAGCAAGGTCCCTGGTCATGATTTGTAATTCAACCACTTTCTAGTTCCCGCTGCTTCTTGGAATATAATTTTTGTTGTTCTTCTTGTGGACACCACAGAACAATTCTTAGTAGTTTTGGACAATGGAAGTTTTAGGTAGGAAAAATTGTATTAAAATATGATATGGCATTTGGTTTTTATGTTTAATTATATTGATGCAAGATGATAAAACCTTTTTTCATCTTTAAAAGCTATTTTGTTTGAATCATCCCATTGTGCTAATCTTACAATAGTTATCACCTTATTTTCCTAGATATTTATTGTTAAATGGTATGCTTATTATTATTGTGATATGTTCTCAAAGGTTATTTCTTATGCATTTTATGCAGAGAGGTTCATTAATTTCAAATTTGTATAGACAATCCCAATCACGGTCTTCTCAAAACCCTTCAATTCGGAGAGGCACTCAGGCTCGAGGTCCTACCTCTTCACGATTGACACAGCTGAGGAGTCGTTTACCCAGACATGTACCTAGGACATTAAATAGGGAAAGAAATCCTGTCTTTCCTCCAAACATGGATTTGGATATGGTATTGGACTTATATCTCTATTCCTGATTTATAATATATATATTTTTAATTCTTTTTACGTTTCATTCTTATTTTTACCTGGATTCCTTGATATGTGGTTTGGGGTGGTGTGAATTGAAGAGACAGATAATTAAGTTGATCTCCTTGGTCTCTTATATTATTTTTCTCTTAAATCATATATTGGTTTATGAGATCATATGCTCAGAGTTCACATTCAACTTCAAATTATGTTTCTTTTTCAAAATTAATTAGTATTTTTAAATTTTAAAGGCATTTAATTTTAGACAACATGATTAACAATATTGAGTACTATGATTTTTAATCTTGAAACTCTTACAGACAAATTTGATTAGGGTTCATGAGCTTCATAGTATCCAGTTAGATGTTTGTTAATAAATGGGCAGAAAACTAGCAGTCATAGATAAGCTTCTGTTAGTTAGCTACTGCTATTGGATGTGATAAAAATATTTTGACTCTCAATGTATGTTTTAGAGGTCATAGACAACAAAAAATGAATTTCTTAATTTAATTTTCAAATTCCATTCCCTTTCTGTTGTTTGGGTTTGGCTTTTTAAGGTTAACGAGGTATTAGATGTATGCATATCTACATGTCAGTTTCAAGATACATTTTTTTGTGGTCATGCAGAGATTTCATATATTGGAAACGTTAGAGGCCTTTAATGATATGGGAATGGCTGGTAACTTCCCTCAAGTGCAGCGTGAATTTAATGAGTAAGATACTATTTTATACTTCGATTCGTTTATCTAAAATCAACACGTTTTTAATATACAAGATATTATTTTGTATTTTCTTGTTCATTATTGACAATTATTGTTTGTTGGAAGAAGCTACTGCATGATTTTGTTGTTGGGCTGTTATAGAAGTATGTCTCAGTTTTAACATCATAAACCTTGGTTAATAAAATAGTTGATTTGGATGTTGTAAGTTTGACTTGAGGTTTTATATCCAAACTTCGCAATCTCTCAGCATATTAAAGAGAAAGTTGGCTGAAATAAATTTTCCCCTGGACCTAGTAATTGTCTGCCCCAAGAAAATTTTTTAGTCTGGAAATCTGTGTTCAAGTTTTTTATCTATTTAGTTTTAAAATTTTAAATTCTTCCACATAAGGACATGGTTGTTCCCCACCTTAGTGATGAACAAGTCTGTTCTTTTCAAGAAATGGATTTTTGCATTGTAGACTCCTAATGGAATGCTATAAGAAAGTTCCTAATACTTTATTTATAAAATTGAAGTTTTCACAATAAACTAGTGGAGTAACTAAAATTAGTTACTATAGTAAGCATTTTTCGGTGGAATTCATATTGTCTTCCAAAGTAAAAGTCACCGTACTGTTGAATCTTGTGAGCCATTTGGAGCCAATCTTGCCATTTATCCCTTGTTCTTTCTACTTTGGAACACACTTATTACCTAGTTGCACCTAGTTAGATTTCTCAATTGAGTCATGTAACTAGGTCGCTACATTCAGTGTTAATAATCTCAGTGATTACCACCATTTTTCCCTTTCTCATGAAACTTTTCTATATTTTACCCCTTAAATTACATTTATGGCTATCTACACGGGCTTTAAAGAAACAAAATATGGGACTATTTGCCAATGAACCACCCTTAACTGTTCTCTTTAACGTTTTTTTTAATGTTGGGAACTCACACATCTTTTGTTGGTCTCTTTTGTTTTAGGTTTTATACAAGTGTAGACAGTTATTTCTTGTCTATTCTTTTGTTTGATTTTATATATTTTTACTAATATTTCAGGAATGACTATGAAATGTTATTGGCACTCGATGAGAATAATCACCAGCATGGTGGTGCATCCCGTCATCAGATTAACATCTTGCCACAGTCAACAGTTCAGGTAATATACATTAATTAGTGAAATTGCCCGTGCTTGAAGACACTTCATTATTTAGGAAACAACACTAACCGTTAGATTTATTTAATTTTAACCCTCAACTAGCCACAGGACATTTTTCAAAAACTGATTTATTTTTTTATGGATTAGACGTGTGCACGTGTGTGATAAAGGCCTGAGGCAGCTAGATCCAATGGCTCACTTGCTATTGTTTGCTGATCTGTTGTGTCTTGCAGGGTAACAATTTTGATGAAGATTGTGCAATTTGTCTTGAAACCCCAACCTCCGGAGACACAATACGCCACCTCCCTTGCTTGCATAAATTTCACAAAGATGTAAGCGTCTTTTTATCTTTGCTACTCATTATTCATTTCCTTTTTAAACCCACCAAACCAAGCATCCAACTTCTTTTCTCCCACTCTTGCAGTGCATTGACCCATGGCTTAGAAGACGAACATCATGCCCGGTATGCAAGTCATCAATCACTTGATTAGGAAGTGGAATTTTGTTGCTCCACATCTTTTTGCTGTGAACGACACCAAATCTGTGAGCAGTGGTATTCAGGGTGTCAAGGTAAAAATCACAAACACACTTGTAGTGCATTGACACTATTTTTGGCTGCAAATTTGTGATTGAAGGGAAAAAAAACTACCCCTGCTCTAGTTTTGTTTCACTGGAGTTTATGGATGTGAAATCTGCTTTGGGATTAAACTGATGATAATGTATGCATGATACTTTTTGAATTGATTTATGGTCATGTTCGAAGTAGCCTGTTGCTTGGGATTGAATCAAACCAAGTCTCGTGCTTCAGAGCAATTGCCGAGTCATATATTAGATTTTAATGAAAGCCAATGTGTAACGGACGGCATCAAACTTGACCAACGGACTTGGCTTGTCATTGTTGGGAACCAGATGTCATAAGCAAGCTGCAATATGGAACGTTTTGTCAGGTCCATTGTGGCTTTGTCATTTTGGGGCTTCAATGGCAAGAGAACTCTCTCTCTCAACTGGTCCTCTGTGTCAAAATTCTGCTTTCCTGTCTCACAGACATGAGCTTGGAAGTTTTAGCCTAATGAACAAATGTAATTGTATTTTTACCCATATAGATGCTTGCAATTGATGTTTATCTGCTACATATCCCTATCTTCCATTAGCGTTGCTTAGACGTTATCAACTATCATGATGGGGAAAAAAAGAAAAGAAAAGCAAGCAATTTGACATGTTCATGTAAAAAATTGGCTACATTTTATGGGTTTCAACTATTAAAGCTTAAATCTTTATAAATTTGAAGGAAGGATGCAATAAATAAAGTAATAATTGTAAAAATTGTGACATTATGAGCACAGTTTCACTATCTCACATTTGATAGTTTCACTTCTACTGATTTGCAATTACCTACAAATAAAATAGTGGTATATGTTCATGTAAGCATGTGTTGAGGAGCTGTATGAAAAATTCTGTCCTGCATGCATACCCTAAAAAATTAGTATACAATAAAAATTGTACCACATTTATGTTTTAATTCCTTCAATTCAATGTGCTCTTCAAATTAATGTGCTTGGAAATCACATAATGGTATGCACCATACAACAAATTGACAAATCTGACAACCTGCAATATTTCACAGCATTGAAAATTTCACCAATACTCCAAACACAATCGACAACAAAGACTTTAGCCTGCAAGAATTGTGATTGGTTCAACATTTCTTGTGAAAATCGAGTTGTCCTTGGCTATCCAGAATTTAGTGTTCCTTGCCTAATGAAGAACAAAATTATATAAATAAATTTTTTAAAAAAAAAAAGTCAAACTACAGATTAAGACCACCCATTGGTGGCCTTTTGTGACACATCTATGGTCAGCCATTACAGGCACAGGAATATTCCAGATCGTCTATGGCTAGCCAACAACTCCTTATGTATCACATTATTGAGATATAATCATACCGGGCCTAAAGCCCCACAACCCACATTATTACATTGCTTTGCTGGAGTTTCCAACCTCAGCTATAACATTGTTCGCAGTAATTTGAAAAGAATGAATGGTGGATTCTATCGAGCATCCTTCGATAGCAGGTTGTTGCTCTCAATCTTTCGAGCATTGCAGAGCTCATCAACGGAGTCACCTCTTTCGAAAACAGCAGCAGCCCCCATTCCTGTGCCTGCAGTTACGTTGCAACCAAGGGTCATAATCCATATCTTCAAGCAATCAGAACAGAAAACACACAAAGAAGAGAAAATGAAATAGCTAAAGGGAGAGGAAAAGAATGAGAGAGAGGACCTATGCACATCGATATGACACCAAAGCGGCAGTCTTTGCCATGACGCTTCATCTCATGCAGTAATGTGGCAACACATCGTGCTCCTATAGCAGACAAGTCATCTCATTAGAATTCATGAAATGATAACCGAGGCACTATTATAGCATATTCATAGGTCAAATATTAAAACCCTCTGCAAGAAGATCTCAAGAATGGGGTGTGTGACATATTTACACTTATATATGACAAGCATAGGAAAAAGATTGAAACAGAAACAGCTACGTGCACCATATGGAAAGCATCATTAATAAGTTGAAATGCTTGTCAAAAATACCTGTGGCACCCAAAGGATGCCCAATGGCCATTGCACCTCCATTAACATTGATCTTTTCTGGATCAAGTTCTAGCTTCTTACGGCAATATACGAATTGGGATGCAAATGCCTGTGCAAGACCAAACCATTGGAACAGTCGTACGTTTTATAAGTCATTACAAAAACATAAATGCTTATAGTGAGAGTTTTCCCATTTCAGAAGTCTGAAGATCATACATGCTGAAAGTAGCAAAATCTCAAAATAAAATATTACGTACCTCATTTATCTCAAAAAGATCAATATCATCAAGTTCAAGACCTGCAGCCTTGACTGCAGCTGGAATTGCAGCTGCAGGACCAACACCCATGATAGCAGGGTCTACACCAACAGCAGCAAAAGTCCTACAAGTGCATCACCAGCTAATCTTTGAATATTCAGTAAGAACCTTGACTTTTTTCTGTTCTATTTGAAGGGGTCCAGCCATGAAACGGATGAAAAGTGTGGGGATGCAGCATTCTAAGTGTAGATTGTGTCACAACAGGAGCTAATATAGGATTGTCCTAGGCAATCAGTGTGCTAAAACATCAAAAAGGTGAAAATGCCTTCATAGTATTTCAACTCAAAGGACAAATAATAACCAAAACTGCTTGGTGATCACAGCATGATGTCATCCAGATGAAAAAATTTATCAATCATTTAAAATGAAAAAATATTACTTATGAGTTACACCATGACTTGAATCCTTGATCTAGATTTCTGCCCAGAAACGAGTGGAAGTATTTGCTTGTAAACTATTTGCAAGGAGGACAGGATTGACATCCGCCCAACGCGAATAGCTTAACCAAGCATACTTTAGATTTAATTCAATAAACATGTTCTACAAATTACAAACCTGAATACACCAAGAATGGGTAACCCTTTTTGCATTGCAAGGCTTCTCTTCATCAAGAGGACAGCTCCAGCACCATCACTCACTTGGCTAGAATTTCCTATTGTACAAGCACCAAAAGTAGTTACAATCACAACCAATATATTCCTCAAATAAAATTCACATGAGCAGCATTTTGAAATACCAGCAGTGGTTGTCCCATCTTTCTTAAATACAGGCTTCAGTTTTGCCAGATCTGACAATGTTGCATTTGGCCGAATTCCATCATCAACGGAGATCGTAACTGGTTTCTCATCTCCAGTTTTTGGATCAACAATCTGTTTGAATAAAGTATACACATCAGTGGCATATATGCACAAACTCGTAAAAACAGTGAGTGAACAACACAAATAAGACATCCCAACTTTACTGAAACAGCAATCAAAAAGTTGTACCTTGGTTGCCACAGGGATTATTTCCTCTTTAAATTTACCAGAAGCAGTCGCTGCAGCAGCCTTTCTATGTGAATCAACCTAACAGCACATAGTTAAGGTAATCAATAATGTGACTGATCACATCAGAAGAATCACCCTACGGACAGATCTATCCAACTCACCGCAGCCTGGTCTTGCTCCTGCCTTGTTACATTAAAACGATGTGCAACATTTTCTGAAGTAACACCCATGGGGAGTAGACAATTTTGGGCTTGTGCCATTGTCTTGACCTAATATAATTACAGCACGGGCTAGTCAGCACCTATGGAAATCCTACTAAGGAAATTACCTCCCCAAGAAAACTCATCGAAGTCCAAAATCAATACATAGAGAGAGTAAAAGAAAAAATTAGCATACTCTTGGATTGACTGATCCTTCCCATGCCATTGGGTTTGATGTCATGGATTCCAACCCAGCACCAATCCCTATTTGGAAGAGACATACATTTTAAAGAATGAATAAGAACGACTGAGGCATCACGATTGCAAACATGTAAGGCATCCTCCAAAATATATCACTCTTACCAATATCATAAAATCCAGCTTTAATAGCTGCAGCTACATCAGCAACGGCCTGAAGACCAGATGAACATTGCCTATTCACAGTTCTAATAGGCACAGTTTCTTGGTGAAGGAGATAACAAATATGTCAGCAATGGAAGGGAAAGAAGCCAAGAATTATAATGAATGCATGCAAAGATATGTACCAGGGAAACCAGCATAAAATGCAGCCATCCTACATTCACTTGCCCTTTGAGAGCCTGGTGCCAATACTGTGCCCACAACAATGTCTCCAACTTCACTTGGGTTCAGATTTGTTTTCTCTATCAATGCCTGTACCATAGAGTCATCACATCATCAGTGTAGACTATCCTAAATTTTATCAAACCTCAATTTAGATTTTGCAGTGAAGCCAACTCAACAGATTAGAAGATCAACATAGACAACAAACCTTCAGAACAGGTGTGAGTAAATCATCAGGAAAAGTATCCTTGAAACCTCCCCTCTTTGACTTGCAAAGTGCAGTCCGATATGCACTGTACAGAGTGAAAAGAACAAACTGTAATATATACATATATTACTTTAAATAGCGTAAAAATATTATATTTCAACAGCAGAGTTACTTACGCGACTATGACTACGTCATCCCCATAAACAGAGGTCCTATGGTATGCTGCACTATCCCCAGCAGCACAGACAGATGCCTGGATGTGAAGAATAATGATTAATCTAGCGATGAAACAAAGGATGGCCAAGACATATATGCATACTTTAGTGCGTGTGCATTTCTATTAGTCATCAATTCACAATAAGAGGATAGAAGTCAACCTGACAGAGTATTCTAACTACTCAAATTGAAACCTCTATATCATATCCTACAAATTTTAACATGGGAAAAGGCTACTATGGACACCCCTAAAAAGGTGCATATGGTATGCACCTCATAATAACACCACAACAATTCATCACTTTTACCACACAATGACATAACTTTTCTCATCACAAAAAGTACAACTTTTTGCTCACAATTACAGCAAAGTGACATAAATTTGTCATTTGAAACTTTAGAGTGCACACCATAAATTCGTCATTTATAAAATCATAACTTTCATACAATGTGCGTCTTTTAAGAGTGCACGTAGTAGCCTTTTCCTTTAACATCAGAGAATACTTAGATTATAGCTGTATGTCAAAAGGACAACCAATAAAAAAATGGAAAGATCTATAATCAACATGACACACTAAATTAATCTCGATATTCGACTCTGCAACACAATTATCAAGAAACTCAATTTGACAAGGGAGCCGTGCTTCCAATACAGGTACGATACTCTTTTGAAATTGTGGGAAACATTTTGGATACTTTTGGGAAACGATGAAGGGAAACTTTAAAAGAAAACTTGTAAGAAACTCGGCATAAACTATTTGAAATCTTAATAGATATTTTAAGAATTCATTTTTCACATTATGTTTGGGAACCTATGAGAAAAAAAAAAAGAAATGATTACTTAAGTTATAAAAGAAAAGAAAAGAAATGAAATGATTATGATTTCTCTCCTTCTTGTTTGGATAAGTAAGAAATAAAATAAAAGAAATGATTGTGATTTCTCTCTTTGTTTGGTTAGATTTCACAAGATAAAAGAAAAGAAACTGTTTTATGTTATATTACCGAAATAACATAAAAGCCCTTGAGAACATGGGTGTCAATCATTTTATTTCTTTTATTTTTACAGGGATAAAATTGGTATTATGAAAATATAAGAATCTATTGGTTTCTTTTCTCTCCCAATCTCTCCCAATCTCTCAACTTTTGGAAAGATTGAAAATGCGAGTTATAAGAGAAATGGGTTTCTCTTCGTTTCTCCCCATTTCTCTCCACTTAAGTTATCCAAACAAGTAAGAGAAATATATCTCTCCATTTCTTTTCTTTTCTCTCCAAATCCTCAATGTGTTTTGAGAAATTTCATTAAGAGATATATAGAGTTCTTGGAAAATATTAGCAAATATTGGAATGCTATTTGAAAACTTTCAATTAGAAATGAGTTAAAAAATTTAACAAACTACATAAACTCAAAAACTTATAATCCATAACGTATTCATTTAGGTTTCAAAAAGTCTTTTAAAAGTTTGCTTTTTGTTTTACAAAATTTTCCACAAAGATCTTTTAAGGATGTGTTTAGTTCAAGAATTTGGGGAGAGATTTAGAAAGAAAAAAAAAAAAAAAAAAAGACAGTGAAATGTGAATAAAATATACCAACATTTCACTTAATTTCACACTATGTTATATGGGGTCGGGGCGCAGGCATGTGTCTAAAAGTTGGACTCATCAAATCATAAATTTAAGGGTACGCGAACTTGACAAAAAAATATCATATTTCTATATGAGTAATACTAGAAATCCCAAAAATTCTATCAAAAGTTCCACCAAATATCTCATATGGGTGTGAGACCCACATTTCCCATGTGAGACATTTGGTAAAACTTTTAAAATCTCTAACATTTTTATTTTTATATTTTTAATCAAGTATGTGAGATAAAATAGTACAATATGTAACTTATACTGTCGAAAAAGACACTTATAACAATAACGCAACAAAATCTCTTTCCAAATCCATGAACCAACCACCACCTCAATGTTTCGGTTGTGCTCCCCGCATCAATATGCTCCTATCTATAGCCCTTGTCTGTTTCAAAAGAATCTAGTTTGGGCAAAGGATTCACAAAACAAACATGAAACAGAGAAACACCCAAATCTTGATCAGTGAGTCCATATAACCTCAAGCCCTTTTTTGTAAGTTTAATAATTAAGGCTTAGTTTGGGAAGTGGGTTGGCTTTTTGATTTTTTTTTGGCTATTTTAACCTGGAGCTAAAAAGCCTAATTTGGAATGGGCTTTTGGCTTTTTTGACTTTTTTGTAAGAGAAAGAATATAATGATTATGGATTGGATGTGATGTTTGTCTTATTAAGACTAAAAAGCCTATTTTGTTTTTTCGTGACTATTTTAGCCCCAAACACACCTCCCAAACAATGCCTAAATACACAGATTAGTACACTCGAATTGATACAAGATTAATGCCTCATTCATGAGTACATTTTCTTTCAGGTCTGTCTGATTAGAAAGAAAATTTTATTTTCTTGAATAAATTTGATCAATATGAAATTTTTACAAGAAAATGATAGGAAAATTTAAGTTTAAAGCTTGGAAATCATGAAAGTAGCAAGAAATTTGTTTAAACCTAAATTAACCTTATCTGTACCAGTTTTAACTGTTAACAACGCCTTTGTTAAATTTTTGTCATCATCTTTTCGTATTTATAGCCAGATGACATGGGTACCGGTAGTAAAACAAAATCTGCCAGATCAGAAACTCAATGAGAGAAAGAAAACTGAATTTGAAGGTCCAGAGAGAGAGAGAGAGAGAGAGTGTGTGTGTGTTTTCTGGGAAAAATTGAACACTGATTATAAATGATGGGCGAAAATGGAAATCCACATCAAGTCTTACACTTTCCTGTATTCCCCTGCGTATATTACAGGAAAAAAAAGGGGTTGTACGGGAAACTTAAATGTGAAAACTTTCACTCTAAAAAACAAACGTGAAAAAAAAATTGTTGTTTTTCTTCTTCTTCTTTTTTTTTTTTCTTTCTTTTCTTTCTCTTTCCCACACTTTCTATCCCTCTCCCGCTAATCAAACGCACCCCAGAATATATCCAGATTCAACATCTAGAGAAGATATCACATCAAAGTCACCAAGTTCAAACTACGAATAAAAACCAGACCTCAAACAAAACTCTCAAAATCCAATCCAATCCAATCCAATTGTGACGAGTCAAATCAAATCAAATCAAATCGGTGGGGAAAAAGAAAAAAAAAATGGAGATTGGGAACTTACTGAAAGAGAAGATTCGATGTTCTCGAGGGAAGAAGAGGTGGAAGAGGGACGAAGGTGCTGGAGCACAACTCTCTGTCTATCGATTGCTTTCTCCATCTCTATCTCTATCTGTCTCTCTACAGGTAAGGGTGTGTCGGCAAGAGTAGAAACAGAGGAAGAGAGAGAGATACACAAGTGTGTATATATATAAACTGATATATAGGTGGGGAACGGAGGAAGAAGACATGGCGGTGTCTTTGATATTTCTGTTATCAGGAACCCAACGAGGAAGCTTTTTTTGTTTTTTGTTTTTTTTGTTTTGTATTTTTTGGCAATAATAATTTACACTAGCGCGTGTCTTCACTCGCTAAATGAGCTACTACTTTAATGGGCTTTAATTAGTGATTTGGAAGTTTAGGCCAAGTTTAGGTTCTACTAAGGCCTCGTTTGGCGACTGACTATTTTAGTTAAAAAGTCAAAAAGTCAACTAAAACTAGTCACATCACCTCTCTATTTTTCTGCATATCTTTTCGTAAAAAGTCAAAATGTTATTAAAATAGCATGTTCCCAAACGAGGCCTAAATAATACAAAAAGTTAAAAAGTCACTATTCTATTTAAGTTACATCATTTTATTTAAATTATATTACCTCTTTAATACATCACATCAAATTCAACCCAAACCTAACCCATATAAGCTAATAAGTCAAAAAGTGTACTTTTTTAGAACATCCCAAACCAACCCTTACTTAAAAAGTTGATTTTTTAATTTTTTTTTTCCCGTTAAAAATATGGGAGTTGATGTGATTCAAAATGGGTTAGTTAGCTTTCCAAATTGTCTCAAAGTCTAAGTCTCGTTTGTCAATTATATATTTTAATCAAACAGTCACGGTAAGTTATTAAATAACTCTATTTACTTTTACGTATATTTTTTTTGGTAAAAAATCAAAAAAGTTATTAAAATAATATTTTTCCAAATGAGGCCTAAGAGCTTATTATAGTTTATTTTAATTTAAGTATGTGTTAGACTATTTAATGTAATTTTTGTTTATAACTTATTAAGCATAAATAATTTAAATAAGTTAAATGAATTGATTATTTAAAAATTGAGAAAGAAATACTTTTGATTTTGCTTTCTAATTATTAAATTTCAACTTAAAAAAAGTTTTACTAAACATAACCAATATATGTTCTTTTCTTTTCTTTTCTTTTCTTTTTTTTCTTTTGGTCCAAATTTTATGTGGGATAATTACACTTATTTCCTTTTTAAAAAATTACACTTATTTCTTTTTTGAAGTTTAAAAACAAAAATACAATTAATTTTACATTTATAATTAAACTGATATCACTTTCAGTATGACTAAAACAATTAAGACTAAGGGCCTTGCTACATCCCCTAATTTTGGGCCCCCTAATCCCCCTAAATTTCAAACCAAGGCAAAAAAAAAAAAAAAAAAAAAAAAATTGCCAAAAACGACGTCGTTTGGACATTAGGGGGATTAGGGGGGGGCATTTTTAGAGGGACAAATCATTTTACTAAGACTAATGTGGATCGTAACTGTCTCAATTAAATAAAAATATATAAATATATATTGAAAATGTTAAAAATAACTTTTATGACTATTATTAGCATTAACAAAGTGTTTCAAAAAATATATATATATATATATTAAAGTGTTTTGAGATATGTGAAAAGTATATTAAGATTATAAATTTATTGCTATTTTGTAGTGCTTATGTCACACCCTTAAAATTATCATTAAACAAAATCCTAATTTACCCTTTTATTTAACTATCATATGTTGTAATAAAAATTATATGTGAGATAACATGAGAAATTACATGTGAAAATTTGAGATAAAATATTTTTCTAATATTTTTAAAACTTTTTTTACTTAATAGAAGGCAGTATAGGACAGTAGTCCATGTAGCTGTCTTTTAGGACAGTAAGAAGGCAGAGGTTCCGAGTTCTAGTCGATGGATCGACCATGACTCTTTTATTGTAATCTAATTTACTAACCCACTAACATTCTTTCGTGTGGGAAAAAAAAAATTAATAGAAGGGATCGTGGGCAATTAATTCACAAAAATTTCCTTTCATTTATTAGCATTTATTTATCATCAAAATTTTACTTGTTTATTATTTGACTAAATATCCTTAAATGATTGATTTAATATAGACAATTTCGATTTTACATTTTAATTATTTTTAAAAAAACAATCTCAGCGTAGTCAAAAAAATCTATTTTATTCACTTATATGAAAGAAAACAATTTGTAATTAATTTTTTGTGAAAAAAAAATCATTAGATTTCAATAAAAATACGATAGCTATAAATTTGATGAAGGATTTAGAATTTTTTTGATTTGATATAAGTTTGATAAAATAATTAAAACTTATTCTTAATTATTGTTCATCAAATTTAAATTTGAAAGAATGATTAAATGAAATATTGGAGACGCTTGTATGAATGTTGTTTGCCACAAGATATTTTTGACATTTTTTATATTTTTTTGTATTTTTTTTGGTGTTTGGTATAATGAAAAATGAAAATGTTTGGTAAATATTTTTCATGGTAAACAGAAAAAGCATATATGGATGGAAAATATTTTTCACTTCTAAAAGATGAAAAACATTTTCCGAATTAAAATTTTATTAATATCACCCCACTATCACCACCACTCTTGCTTCCACCATCACGCCACTATCATCATGACTACTACCACCATCACTGTCGCTATCGTCACCACCACCCCATCACCATGCCACCAACTTCACCTCCACCTTCGTTCCACCTCCACCACCACCACCACCACCACCACCACCAAACAAAGCAAAATATTTTCTATCTAAACAAAGAGTTATATTAGAGATCCCAAATAAATTACCAAACAAATTATTAAATCTCTCACGTGGGTGTATTGTGAGTCCCACACCCACGTGAGAGATTTGATAATTTGTTTGGTAATTTACTTGGGACCTATAACATTTTCCCTAAACAAATGGAGCGATAAAGTGTACAATGTTGATTGTCATAATTAAAGGAGTTGAATTTCAACTCGTAATTTAGATCGGAGAATGTTACCCTAGAAATTTGTTGTTTTAATGATTTGAACAGTTCATTTTGTGAGATTCCTTGTGTATATTATTTACAAAAAATAATTAAGTCGATCTGATAATTGTAATATATTAAATTTATTGTATTTATGTCAAAACAAAATAAGCATATGTATTTTTTAAAATAGACTATTTATTTAACAAGTGATTTAATTTTTTGAGTAAATGATATATACGAAAGATCGAACAACACTCTCATATCCATAATTTGGACTGAAATCCAATTATAATTAAAAAAAATCAACCATTTGATATTAAAAAAGATAAATTACAAATACATCTAGTGACATTCTTAAAATACGATTTGTCCAATGTAATTCTGAAAATTACATTTCATCCCTTGAAATTTATAATTTCATAACAAATTATCCATATTTCATTAATATATCACAAAGTCAATTAACAGTTATTAATGATATCAAAAATTTATTTCAATTAATAATTTAATTAATTTTATTATTGTATATAAGAACAGTTAAAAATTTTATTTTTTTAATTAATTGTGTTAAATAAATTTTTTTTGACAAAGAAATATTTATAATTTTTCAAATTACATAAGGTAATATATATTTTATATAAATCTTAACAAGTGTATTTATATTTTATCCTAAAAAATATATATAAAAGTTATAAGTATAATTAACTTTATTTATTGATCTTCTTAGCCTCCGTTTGGGAAGTGGGTTGGCTTTTTGACTTTTTAGCTTTTTGACTATTTTAGCCTGGAGCTAAAAAGCCTGGTTTGGGAAGGGCTTTTTGACTTTTTGGCGTTTTTGACTTTTTTTGTGAGAGAGGAGTGTAATGATTATGAGTTGGATTTGATATTTTGTTTTTTGTGGCTAAAATAGCCTATTTTATTTTTTGTGTCTATTTTAGCCCCTAACCCATCCAAACCAACTTCCCAAACCTAGCCTTAACATGTTTATTCATCGTTGCAAAGTGGTGTTTTGGAAAAATGATAAAAAGTTAATTTTTTGACTTTTTAAACTTTTTTTTATTGTTTAATGTGAAAAGTAATGTAACTCAAATTTTGTAAAAAGTTAGTTTTTAGCTTTTTTGGTCCCTTTCCAAAACACCCCAAAGAAAGAAAGAGGGTGTTAGAATGCACACACTCGGCAAAGCGTGATTAGGATTAGGGCGATGTAAAATATTGTCTAATCCGTCAAACTTGTATTGATTCGCATTAATCTGCATCGCTTTAACCGTTAATTGCAGTTTAAATTTTAAAATTTATAATCCGCCTTCCAAACCGCTCCGTTCCGTTATAGTTAATACATATATATATTTTTTAACCTCCAATAAAATATCAATATAAAAATGAGTGTGAAAGATATTTAAGATATAAAATTTATTACAAATTAATTGTTATATGTAGAAACATATTATATAAAATTACTTTATATTATATATATATATATTATATAAATTAATATTATATATTATGTAAATATATAATAATTAGTAAGAATATTTTTCAATTCGTCAATCGGCCAAAAACCGTTCAAATCTCAATTTGTCAATCGGCCAATTCACCTACTTGTCATTTAATTTGTAATTTTACACTCAAACTACCTATACAACCCTAATTTGGATAGTGAGACATTGGAATGAGTGTCGGCTTGGAAGTAGCGCAACAGCAACACGTTTTCATCATCATCATCTTCGTTATCTTAGAGTCATGATAGAGGCCTTGAATTTGGCTCGAATGAACCAGAGGGGAGGGGAAGAAGGGAGAGAGGGGGGGGGAGGGGAGGGGAAGAAGAGAGAGCCGCCGGTGGGCCGGACTGGAGGGGGCCATAATCACCGGGGGAGGAGGAGGAGGAGGAGGAGGCGGAGGCGGGCCGGAGGCGGAGGCGACGGCGGTGCAGCTGCTGCGACGAGCTGGATCGGGCGACGATCGGACGGCTGGCGAGCTCGACGAGCTCGACGAGCTGCGTCTGTGAATCTGGACCCCTCCCCTCCCCTTCCTCTCTCTCTTCTTCCCCTCCCCTCCCCTCCCCTCTGGTTCTGCGAAGAAGAAGAAAGAAAGAAAAAAAAAAAAAAAAAAAAAAGGGATTCGAGGCAAATTCGAGGCCTCAGATTCGAGCCCTCAACCATTTTCCGTTATCTTATCGGCTCTTTCAACAATACTTTCAAGAATTCGTATTTGTAAATTATAGGATGGTCCCGGAGCTACCACACCCATATTATGTTCTTTATATTTTTTAATTTTTTAATATAAATAATTAATATTTTATTTTTTATCAATTATATTACGATAAAAGATTAGGTAACCATATTCCTAAATTATCAACTAATAATCTATCTATTCTAAAATATTAGTTTGTTATTTTATTTTTTATTGTCTAAAAATATTAATTCATTTTAAAAAAATCAAAAACTAAAATAATAGGAATTTTCTATTTTATCTTTCTTCTAGGGGGTATTTGGAAAGAAATTTTTTTAAATTTTTAGGCTAAAATAATACTAAAAGATAAAATTAACTAAAATAATCAATAAGACAAAATATCAAATCAAATTATAATTATTTTATTTTTTGTCTCACAAATATCATATTTAATTATAAAAAAATCTAACTCTCTTCTCAAACATAATTATTTTAGCATATTAAAATAGTCATAACCTATTAAAATAGCCAATTTTTCAAACGGGACCTTAAGGTAGTATTTGTTTGGAAAGATTCAAGCATGGGATAGGACTAATAGTCCATCCAGATTAATAGTCCGTTATTTAATTCAAAATTTTTATACCGGACTATGAATCCCAAATCTATGAAATTGTTCTATCCCATGGGAGTGGGATACAATTCATAGGATAATTCATCACATGAGATTAAGTAGTGAAATTACATTTTTGACCCTCTACTATTTAATATCTTTTAAAAATAAAATTTATTTATTAAATTATTATATTTTATTAAATTATTTATTTTAATAATCATATGGTATTAATTATACTTAGTAAAGTAAAATACAATTTAAAAATCTCAACTATAAATTAAAACAAATTTATGTAATTTTTATTAATATTCTATTTATTTAATTTTTTAAAAGTTCTAGTAAAAAAATTAAATAAAATTTATAATTCAAATTTAATATTCCTATTATTGAAATAATTTAAAAGGGCAAAATAGTCTTTTAAGCATTTATTCTTCTCTATAATATCCCAAACAAACATAGAATTCAATAGAATAGTTTAATCTAGACATCTAATCCCATTACTAAACAAACATAGGATACAAATCCAGTTCAACCAAATAGTTTAGGGACAATGTATATCAGGATTAATAGATACACCTTACTTTGATGTATCTAAATAGTAAGATATTTGTAAAAAAATATTTTAAAAAATTAATAAATAGATAAAAATACGAAAAATGTATTGAATTTTAGTAATTTTTTATATTTTTGGTATTTAGTAAAATTTTTTTAAGAAATTTTATAATATTATGTTTTTTAAATGTATTTATGTTAAAAACACCTTAATTTTCTGAAAAGTATTTTCTAAAAATCAAAACCAAACAAGTTGAATATTTTAAAAATATAATGATTATACTATCAAAAAAAAATTAGGGAAATTACAAAAAAAAAAAAAAAAAAAAACAAGGTTTAGCGTATTTTTCACATTAAACCCCAACATTTTTATTTGGAAAATGCGGGCGACCCCCAGCTGGGGGCGACCCCCAGCGACCCCCAGCCCACGTGGCTGTGGGTGATTGGCCAGGAAAAAAAAAATAAAAAAAAATAACAGTTTTCTACCCAGTGGGGCGCCCCCACGTCACTGGGGGTCGACCCCCACTGGGGGTGCCAATCACTGCCGTTTTTATTTTAACAATTTAAACCCTGAATTTTTAATCGTGTCCCAATGTTGACTCTCTGTTTGTTTCCATTTATTTCTGTTAACTTTTACACTAATTTGATACTCGTGTCATCTTTTGATTCATCCATAATTATTATAATTATTTTATTTCTAAATTATTTTATTTATTTATTTTTCTATCAGTTTTCTCTCTCTCTCTCTCTCTTTCTCTCTCTTATTTGATTCGTCCTTATACTCTCTTTCTTTCTTTGCAAATCCATTTCTAATCTATACATACACACACATTACATATATATATATATGTAAACCGACCCGAACCCACCTTGGCCGAGACTGTTGGCGGCAGAGAAAGATGAGGTGGCATGGCGGAGGAAAGGATAAGAGAAGCGGTGAGAGGGCTTCAGATTTGTCGAAGTTGTGCGTTTCCAGTAGAGAATGGCGAGGAAGAAGAAACAGGCGATGGTGAGGGCTTTGGCGAGGATGGGTGGGATGAAGTTGAAATTGGGATGTGGGTTATATAAGAGGAGGTCAGTGGGTGGTTCCGATGGTTGCGGCGTTGGAAAATCTAGAAATGGTGGCGGCGGCGACAATCAAGCTCGATTTGCCGATGTCGCGTTCGCCGGGGATGACGATGCGAACACCACCACGGACGTCGGAGCTCGCCTTCGCAGCTGCGCCACCTCCAGCCATTCACACTGTACACAGATATCAAAACCCTAATTTATACAAAAATATATATATACAAACATCATAGTTGTATTTATATATATGTGTGTAAATATGTAAGAGAGAGAGAGAGAGAGAGAGGTTGTAGAAGATGTTTAGAAAAGAAGATTTACCTTTTGGTGCAGATGGGGATTGTGTTAGATGAGATGTCGATTGTGGTTGATAATCTTTTGGATTGATTTTGAAGAGAGAGAGAGAGATGATAGAAAAAAAAATAATGTAGAAATAAAATAATTATAATAATTATGGACGAATCAAAAAGTAACACATGTATCAAATAAGTATAAAAAGTTAACAGAAATAAATGGAAATAGATGGAGAGTTAATATTGGGGCAGGATTAAAAATTCAAGATTTAAATTGTTAGAATTAAAATGTTAGGACTTAATGTGAAAAACACATGTTTGTGTGTTCTTTTTTTTTTTTTTTTTTTTTTTAAATTTTCCCCCAAAAATTAAATTCTTTATGAGAGTCTATTATTTTAAAACAAAGGAAGTATTTGATTCTGCCCTCCATGCCGTAATCCGCTACCGTACTCCACTGTAGCCGAAACCGTCGATGACATCCCCATCGTGATTAGTCCTCTCACTCCAACCAACGTGGTTCGATGGGATTGACACAGTCAAATATACTCTTTAAAATTTATTTAAAATATGAATTATTTTTTATAATTTGAAAAATTATAAATATTTTATTATTAAATTTTTTGTTTGGTAGACTTAATTAAAAAAATAAAATTTCTAATTCCATTTTAATATAATAGTAAAATTATTTAAATTATTAATTGAAATAAATTTTTGATACCATTAAAAATTATTAATTGCCTTGATAATTTATTAATAAAAAAGACTATTGTTATGAAATTAAAATTTTCAAAAGGTGAGATATAATTTTCAAAATTACAAGGGACAATTCATATTTTAAGTAAATATTAGGAGATATATTTATAATTTACTCTAAAATTTAAGGTAAATTGCAAATACATTTTTTAAGATTTACTTAAAATATAAGTTGTTATTTGTAATTTTGAAAATTACATATGGTCTCTTAAATTTTTAATTGCATAACAAATAATTATTTTTATTAATAAATCATTAAATCAATTACAAATTTTAATGATATTACAAATATATTTTAAATAACAATTTTGATAATTTTATTATTGCATAGAAGGTTAGTGAAGGATTTCATTTTTTTATTAATTCTGTTAAAAAATTTGAAAAAATTTGTAACTTTTAGAACATAGGGAACCTTTCATATTTTAAACAAGGACAAATTACACTTACACCCATTGAGATTTGGATTTAATAAATATCACCCTCTGACGTTTGGAAAATTACACTAACCCCATGTCATTTGTACGGGGGTGAAACATTCTCCGTCTTTCGTACTCCTTGAGCCCAAGCTTCAAATAACGCCGTTTATCCTGAAAGCAAAAAGAAGGTGAGCTGCCCGGCAGTGTACTGCCGGATAAACCCTTCGACGATCAAGTTGGCATACTTTGAGAAGAAGAAGAATGAGAATAGAGCACTTTAGAGAGAGAGAGAGTCGTGAATTCCTTCAGGTTGCTTACCTCTAACGTTTTCCCATTCCTCATTTTTTAGGCTGGCCATACAGCCTCAGAGATTGTGGGCACACCACCTCTGTTGTCCTTCCCTAGACAGGCGGCTGTGCTCCCTTCTACTTTCCTTACATGTGTAGAGACCAAAACCTCCAAACAATGTTTGTCGAACCGCCAAACGGTATTGACGCATACTAGGAGCAGATTTTCCCTTCTTCACATCGTTGGTCCAGGTGACTTATACAACCGGGCTATTACGACGGACCTATCACTCGGGGAGAAACACCACCATGACTGGGACGACCGAACTATAATAAGTCGGTCCAACTGAACTGACCGGCTGTGAGGCTTGCGGTTCTACATCTTGGCCCAAATTCATTCCGGACTGTACTCGGCTCGGTCCCAACGCATCACTGCGGATCCAACTGAATATCAGGCCGAATCATAGCTCGGTTGAGCACATGCATGTCTCCACATTCTGGCCGACAATCTTGCTCGGCCCAACGTGATGGGCCGGGGAGCCGTGTCGATTCAGTTCAGTCATACACGGTTCGATCCTCGCAAGGCCCATCACCATATCCCGCGCTACGATAGCTCGGCCGTCTTGTTCGGCGCAAATCTCCCTCTCATCATTGTAATTATTTAGACAGAATGAAAATATTGAACTCATACATTCTCTCTTTTTTTACTTTGCTTTACTTGGTTTGTTTTGTTTTGTTTTTCTTTTCCTTTACTTTACTTTTTTCAATGTAATATTTTTTATTTTTTTACAAAGAGTTGTTACTTTTTACATAAGTAGGGGGTTTGTGAAATGAGACTATTAATCACAGGGGTGAAAAATATAATTTTCAAAATGTCAAGGGTGAGATGTAATTGAATGAAACCTCATGGGATGTCAGTGTAATTTACTCTTTAAACAAAACTTAAAAAATGTATTTATAATATATCCTAAAATTTAAGGAAAATTACCAGTCGATTGTAATTTTTAAAAATTATTATAAATTTATGATAAAATTTATAATTTTAATTATTAATATTTATAATATATATATATTACTGATGATACTGTTATGTGATTTGCTCTAAAATTTATATAAAAAAATATTAAAAATAAATCAATGATATTTATAAAGTTATAAAAATAATAATAAATATTTTAATTAAAATAAAAAATTTTAAAAAAAAACCTGGACCACAATTGCAGCTGAAGTGCTTTTTTCAGGGGATTAGGGTACTTCGATATTCACTGCCAGTTAGATAGCTCGTCAAAATAGAGAGGACAATTTGGTAATATAGAGGTGTAACTGCGTGACGTCACTATAACATTTTTTTTTTTTGTTTATTGACATGTGAAAGTGTCACAATATTTTTTAGTCGTGTGATATTTTAAACAAGTGCTATTTATATCCGTGTCACGGTAGATATTGGTGGCACTAATGTGTCACTTGCAAGTGCCACTACACCATCATGACTAAAAACTTTCAATGACACTTTGATGTGATGACTAAGTCTATTTGTGACACTATCAAGCGCCATTAAAAAAAGACTTAGCGACACTTCAGTAATATTTGTAAGTGCCATTACACCATCAGGGTTAAAAAATTTTAGTGACACTTTAATGTCATAGTAGATACAATTCGTGACGCTATTAAGTGCCATTAAATAAGACGTACAATCTAAAAAATGTCACTATATGAATTTTTAATGACGCTTGTTATACAAAATTGATATTTTTAACAACTTTATAAATGTCATTAAATCCAATTCATTTGTGCTATTAAATGGATATAAGTGTCATTGGAGCTTATTCTAGTGACACTTTGCAAAGTTACTACCACTATTACAAAATGCCACTTATATATTCTTTTCATTGACACTTTTAAAAGTCACAACTAAGCATGCGTAAATACCTGAAAAAATTGAATCGATTTTATAAATAATTGAATATTAATTGCCATATCCTATATTAATTTGGCATCCATTCATCCTGTAATATTTTTATAATATTTTCATAATAATAAATAAATATCACCACCATAGGATCATCATATCAAGAAAAATAAAATAAAATAAAATAAAATAAAATCAAACCACAATCATTTTTTCTCTAAAAATATAAATTTATTTATATTGCAATAAAAATCATAATCAAAATTATAAAATATTCTACCACACTAACAAAGTTAAAGCAAAAAAATTTAAAAGAAAATTATTTTAACCATAAGTTCTGAAAAGCCATAATGATATCTATCTTCCAAATAGACATTATTAAAACAAATTCAGTTCCCAAATTATCGACATCACTTGTATAAATATTTTCGGTTAGCATCAATAACTTGTGAAATCTACATCCAAAAGATAAACATATAAAGGTAATTGAAACTATATTAAGTTAATATGAATTTGTTAATAAAATTAGTATTTACGAAAGAAATATACCACAAATGGAGCAAGTCAAGTAAGAGCTCCAATAGCTTGTCCAATTCTTTTGACAAGTTCATATGATCGGATCAAGCTCTCATTAGGTTTGACTGGCACTTGAACATGTACCTCCCAATCTACTTTAAATAGGTATGTACTTTTAAGTACTCCGATTGCAACTGTTTCTGTTGGCCTAATAATGCTTTTTAGAACAACTATATCTCTCGTATGTAAATCAAGATTTAACTACTTGAGTAATTATATATTTACAATTAATAAATGATATTTTAAAAATAAACTAGTAGAAAGTGCCAGAGTGAAGATGATCACAACTGAAAGTGATATGCATTTCTCTAGTAAACAAGCAAGCCACATAATTTAATCACTTAATTGGTTTACAAAACTACAACAAATTATATAAAAGTGACAACCGTAAGTCTTTTGACAATATCAAACAATAGTTTAAAAAATCAATAACAACCAAAGGCACAAATCAAAAACAATAAAAACCATGCCCATTATGAATATCAGGATCCCTAAACTCAACAATATAAATCAAATTATGAAAAATAACAATCAACTAATTACTTTCAAGCAAGATTATGAAGGAATCAAATAGAGCTCATGTGGTAATAAATGATTGAGAGATGTCTTGTTGGAGCTTGACAAGAAAATTATAAATAAATAAAAAAAAAACACAAGTTTCGCTATGTCATGGTTTTTACTATGTAGCACATTTTGTCTAGATTTAAACAATGGAATTTAGGTTCATAATATTCATTTCTTGATTAATTGTAAGACAAGTTTTGCATGTTATTCTAAAATAAAGCTGGAAGTAACGTGATATATTGTCACGACCCAAACCTGCCCCTATAGGTTTAGTGTCGTAACTGGCCAGTAATTCGTAATTACCAAAGCCCTATTTAACAATAATAACAATAACATAATAATGGGGGCTGACGGAAGCCAAACAATAATAGAAAATACCGTCCAATGAGCTGCGGGGACTTAAATGAAAATAAACTTGCATACACATAGGTATATACATAAACACTTAAGTCCATAACACACGTGTACATAACAAAACAAAAGGTAGGGAATTAAATCTCATTGCCTAAAATAGTTAACAAAACTCAATAAACACTCTTATCTCATAAACACAATGTCAAAATGGTGAATTTGAATCACCCAATAAACCTTGACATGCAATGGTTCGGAACCTCGCAGTGAGGCACAGTAGTCGGCTTGACAAAAACAGGGTTCGGGTTGACGCCGCTAACTCTGATCCGGTGGCCGATCACCTACATATATATAATAAACAATGAGTTAGAGCCTAGTGAATAACAACTGCGTAAAGGGGTTATGAATGATGTCCTCACAATATTTGAAACAATCGATTATTAATAGAACATTTTCTTAATCAATAACTTGTGCCAATCACTCATTCAATCGTTCAATTTAACAATCATTCAGATTTATATAAGTCATACGTGGTACATCCAATAACAACAATATAATTGGTCTTAAAGACCGAACAATCAATTGATGGCCATCAAACAATAGACAATAGTTCCAATAATTGGAACTGACAGAGACATCTGTAACAATAGCGATAACAATATTAATAACAATAGCAATATGCTATATGGATGCCACGAATACAGTTCAGAAAATAGGATCATCATTCAGTCAATAAAAAATGTCACTTCAGAAACCAATATAATTTATCAATCAGAAAATAAATACAATTTGAACATATCTTTACAACAGTGTTACTCACAGTAGGCTCCTTACAAAATAACTTTTCAATAAACCATTCAATCAATCAGATAATGAATTAGAAAACAGTAATCATTTAGAAAATAAATATAATTTGAACATATCATTACAACAGTATTACTCACAGTAGGCTTATCGGTACACGTACTAATGATTCGGCGTCCAACCTAAACAAATAAAGTCAAGCACAACACAATTACAATCACACTCTTACAATTCTATTCAGTTCGATCGTTCGATCTCTATTCGTTTTCTCTCATTTGATTCTAATTTTTTATTCGGTTATTCCTATTTATTTTTTTTCCATTCCTTTTAAATATGAATGACTAGTATTAGGAATAAATTAGATTATTAAGCTCCAATTAAAATATGTTTAGCTATGTATTAACTAAACTAATTAAATATAAATAATCTAATCATATACCAACTCTTATTAACTTCACTAATTAAACAATCAAACTTAAATTAGGCTCATATACATTAAATTACAATTATTCAGTCATATTTAAATTACTGAATTAAAAATTCATAAATATGTACATTTTGCAATTTCAACTCCATTTTCAAGCAAATCAAGGCCCAAATAATTAATCTTCACATTTATTTCCATAATCTTAAGTCTAACTCAATTTCAATTGAGTTTAATTAATTCTCAATTAAGGCTTGAATTATCATGCTACTTCATACAATTTTCCATCTTTGAGCTTCAATCTTCAAATCTCATAAAAAAAATTCCCTTCAACTTTGAAAACTCATACAAGAAAATACATAGATGACCATGAAATTCAAGAATTATGCCATGCATGGTAAGGTTTAAAAATTAATGTATCTAATTTCTTATTTCTATGATCATATATTCTCATCTCCAATTTTACTGCAAGACTTGTAATGTATAATCATAAACATTGCCATATTAAGCCTTAAATTCTCAATTCCCGTGGAGTTTTCTCTTCAATTTGGAGGTTCATGCAAGTACATGAATGTTTAATCAAGAATAATTAAGAATCTTGCCATGCATGTATCAATTTCTATCTATATCAACAAATCTTAAATAAACTTATGAATTCTTTAAACATTCTTGAATTTCCTTAAGTTATGAGTACATTACTTCCATTCCATAAGATTCAAGAGAGGAGTTCTTACCTAGAGTGAACAATTTGAGTTGTCTTGAATGTTTTTTTTTCCTAACGCTCTCTTCAATTTTTTCTTCTTCTTCTTCTAATCTTTGGTGAACTCTCAAATGTTTACTCTTTCTTTCTCTCTCTACATGTATTGCATGAGAAGCCCCACAAGTTCTCTACTTTAGTCCATTGATGAGTGGGATTTATTTATTATTCATTTCTTTTTCTTTATATATATATATCATCTTATTCTTCAAAGTTAACTTAAGCTAATAATAAATCACATTAATTAATATAAATCAAATTCAATCACTTAAATTAATTCTCATCATTTTATGATCTGAATTACACTAAATTAAATTATACTAAGGTGAATTAGACTCTAATACTTATTCAATTATTTAATTCTAACTTGTTAAAATTAGCGAATCAGACAGGTTTAATTTTTATTCTAACCTATCTGTTCAAACAATACAAGTCAATAAATCTCATAACAATCAATAACACTTAATCACATAATTAACATGTAGGAACATAATTAATAGTTTCAATTAAGGCTCAATTCAATCACAGACAATTTTAGTAAACTGAATCAATTTTCAATTAAACTTTCCAAATGGCTCTAAAAACTCCCATGAGTCCATCCATGCACTCAATTTCAATTTGTGCACCCAATAAGATTGTCAATTTCAGTTTCAAAGTTGTAACATTAATAGGTAATTTTTTCAATTTGGACAGATATGCACAAATTAATTTACTAGGCACTTAGTTAAATTAGAATTAACACATAATTAATTAATTAAAATCGCGATTAGCAAGTCTGGGTTGTCACATATATATGATTAGCTCTTAGTGGGTACCTGAGTAAGAGAGGCATCTTGTATCGATGACAAAGACCCTACTTGATGTCGAACTGCCATGTCAAGAGAACTAGAAACTGTTGTGACCTAATCAAATTTAAACCTATTAATTTTACAAACACGCACACAAACAAAAGTATATTTAATTATATACATACATATATACAAGATACAAGTACATTTAATTCTTGTTATATATACATATATATATGTGTAGGAAAACATTAATAAAAGTACATTTAATTCTTGTTATGAGATGCCAAGATACAAAACGAGTCAGTATACAAGTATACTGATATGAGTACAAGATGTGACACACACGTGTCCACCAGACACAAACAAAAGTACATTCAATTCTTATTACGGGACAAGACTAGTAGTTCCACTCGCACAAAGACGAAGGATAGTTTTCCGAGATACGGTGACATTTAGTTTCTTACCCGTACACAACTAAACATAAATTGAGTATATAAAAAAAATAATGAAAATAAAAAATAAATATGGTGGGTCAGCCCTGGATAAAAAAATTTAGTAAGACCACCATTCTGCAAAAAATAAAGTTAGCACAATTTAATCATAAGTAAATTACTGAAGAAGTACAAAAATTTACCACTTAATGCTTAAATAATTCGAATTGACCAAAACTCAAAGAACAAAAGTTGTATAGAATCAAATTTTCTAAAAGGCTTCGCAAAATGAATTTAGTACAAAGTGAGCAGGTTGAGAGAAAAACTTGATAGAAGAACTTAGACAGAATTTGACCGAAAAATCTAAAGCTGAAAATGAAAAAAAATTGGCCTAAGATGATTTTTTTCGAAAAAGTTCAAAACACAAAAAGTGTTCAGAATAATGTTTTATTTCAGTTTACGCGAAATCAATAAAAATGAACTCGTTTCGTGGGTTAAAACAACATCTAAAATCTACATTGTTAAAATGAATAAAAACTATTGTAACCAAAATTATCCGATTACAAGTTCTATTCAATATTTTTAGTAAAAATTTAAAATATAAAAGTTGTCTAGAATTATGTATACATGCATTTGCCCAAATTTCATAATTTATTGAGGTCGTTTACTATTTTTCGAGATGTACAAATCAAAACAATTCAAACTATACCAATAAATTCATATGTAATTCTTCGTACCTTAACTCTACCACTTCTACCCTTCACTTCCGGTCTACACATATATCCCATGTGCCTCCCGTATATCTAACATCGCTTCGAAGCCAAACTTACACGAAAATATCGTCCCGAATTTGACCCACACTTCCCGGACGGTTAGCATATACATACGCGTGTAAATTAAAGCACTTGTCTACTCTTGAGAACGAGGTAACAATATATATACACAATTCATCATCTACTCATGAGAACAAACATAACAATGCCGAACCTAAGGCATTGAAATAAATCTCATAATCCTTACTTTTTTTATATACTTTTTCTCACCAGCACTCAAATGAAACAACAATTCATGGAGGTATGGTAGAGTATTCAGAATTTATCTATGGGTTCTTAATCTATTTTAATTTAATATATTCATGAGTGTAATTACAACCATAAAATAAATACATATAAAAACCCTAAACCTTATATACAAAACTAACCAAAATAGTTGAAATCAATATATCATCTCTATACAAGTTTAATATCAAACCAACATTAAATAAATAAAAATAACAGGATAAATATAAATCAGGAAAAGTGAATTTTACGCTCACAATTATTTTTTTAAAAATCAAGAAGTACTTACAAAATTAATAAAATCACTAAAATAAAACCTTTTCTTGTTTTCTGTCCCCTTTCTCAGAACTCGCCCGGCTCTCTCTCTTTCTCTCTCTCTCGGCTTTCTCTCTCGCCCTCTCTTTTTTTTGTTTTGTTTTTTGTTTTGGTTCACACAAGCGTAGCCCTTCCCCCCGTTTATTTTATTTTATTTTATTTTACAGGCACAACCTTTCTTTTTTGTTTTTTTTGTTTTTTGCCATAATCTAATAACTATTATATTATATTTTATTATATAAATACAATATATATAAATATGCTATATAAGATCAATATATATAAGGGAAAATTGGTCTAAGGTCTCTCTCCCAATTTTAGTAATGGAAAAGATCCACAATATTATATTATGATGTCTAAGGTCCCTTAACTTCCACACCAATATATCACAGAGAAAATTAACTCTCTCAAGTCAATCCACCGAATAATTTCTCGTTGAAGAAAATCTGAGCCTACTCTCTCTCTCTCTATATATCAAGAGACCCAGGTTCTTCCTCCTTAAGCAACTCTGCTTCGGGTTTCCTCCAGCTGTTGCTGCTCTGTACAACACTATCATACAGTTCCACTTGCTTGCCCTTCGTCCTGCTCCAGAAGTCCCAGCAAAGTTAAGTTGTCGCAATGACACGAGTTTGCATTCTCTCCACAGAACAAAGGCTGGAGTCTCTGATTGATCAAAGCAGAATTTCTTGTTCAAGACTTGCTCAGTTGACAAGTCATTACTATACCTTGAAATATCTTCCTCAACTCCAGATTTGAAACCAGAATTTTGACAGGTTGAAATGCCTCTCCGACGAGCAACCCACACCACGACGCCATCTTTCTTATCTTCCATTTTCTCGAACAATTATGTTTCACAAAAGCACGTCCTAGCAGGTGTAGAAGGCTTGAGTTCATGATAAATGGACAATCGAAGCTCGCCCGAATCAAAATTCTGTGAAGTGTTCTCGAAACCGTCAACATCTGAATACGAATAAGAATCATCCGTATGCTTACTAAAGCTCCTCATGGACTTGAGTTTCCCAGAAAAATCCTGAATTCTTTTCTCGGAACTCTGGATTTTTCTTCATAGTCGTCCCAGCCGAGCAAATAGCTCCCATTGTGCTTAGATTATCCAGAGAAATTCCGAAGTCCAGAGAAATTTGATGGACGAATCTGCAATGCTTTGTCCTTGTTTTACTTGATTCTCCCCATCATCATACAAGCATTCAGCTTTTGTATTTTCCCACCTTGCCATAAAACATCAATATCAGTTCCAGAGAAATTCAAAATTTCTCTGGAGATAAATTCGGAAGTCAGAGAAATTTGGTTAAAACACATTATGAAAACACATTTGATAAATTCTGAAGTCAGAGAAATTTCGTTAAAACACATTCTGAAGTCAAAGAAATTCAAAATTTTTCTGGAGATAAATCCAGAATTTCTCTGGAGAGAAATTCCGAAGTCCAGAGAAATTTCCAGAATTTCACTGGAGAGAAATTTCTCTGGTCCAATTTTCTCTGGATCAACTTGAGGGACCTTAGATATTATGAAAATATTGAGTGTCCTTTATGCTGTAAAATCTTAATACCAGGGACTTTAAAAAAAATTCCCCTATATATAACACCTTTTTATATATATATAAAACATATAAATATGCAGATTAATTATATATAATTAAATATCACATTAAATTTTCATATACCCACGCAATTAATAAAGCCAAAAAAAAAAAGTAATAATAATAAATAATGACTTAAGAAAAATTAAAGTCGCTACAAGTAGTTTACCAAAAATTTATTTGTTTATTTATAAATAAATTTGTTCACATTTTAAATAAATAAATAAATATTATTTTTGATCTTTGTATTTTTAATTAGATCAATTTTAATTTTTAATTTTGTGTCAATTTGGTCCAATTAATAATACCGTTAGTATTTTTGATGAAAAATGATCGTTGAATTTGTTTAGATTAACTTACTGAGTTGAGCAAATTTATTATTTTGCCTC
This sequence comes from Camellia granthamiana, assembly GCA_036172215.1. NCBI lineage: Eukaryota > Viridiplantae > Streptophyta > Magnoliopsida > Ericales > Theaceae > Camellia > Camellia granthamiana. The sequence goes on along the minus strand of CM069910.1, from coordinate 22,655,485 downwards.
TAAAAAAATGACATATGTCACTTATATGCATATTTGTCATTAAAAAATGCTAACAATTAGGGCAAATTACACTATTAGTCCATTTATTTTAGCTATTGTGTTATTTTAGTTTTTGTAATTTTGATTGAATCGATTTTAACCTTGAATTTTTTATTTTGTTTCAAATTGGTCCAATTGATAGCATGTTATATTGAGTTCAATTTATTTTGTACATTTTAAAACATTTTGGAAGTGTATTGACATTTTTTGTTTTTTCAAAAACTAACATTAAATAGCTTAGACCATCTCCAACGCTTCACCAAACCTTGCATCAAATTTGAAATTTGGTGAAAAAGTCACTTTTTGCAACTCCAATGTTTTCATCAAATTGGTATCAAAACGAGAATTCACCAAATTTTTCATCAAAGTGAGAGCAGGGGGAAGATTTCACCAATTTACTGTGCGTGACCGTTGGGGGAGACCAACCAGTCAACCAGCCGGTTGACTGGCCGGTTGACCAATCGGTCGACCGGTTCCCTTGCAAATAGGTTGGTTCAAACAGGTCAAAAGGTTCAAAGAGGTGAAAAAAAAAAAAAAATACACTAACCGGTCGACCGGTCGGTCGACCCCTGCTTTTATGACAACCATTGCAGTCTGTATCAGATTGAGAAAATGGTCTTTTTTTTACTCAGATTTGGTGAAAATTTTAGTGAACCGTTGGAGATGCTCTTAGAAATTTTTTGGTTTAGTGACATTTCTCAAAATGCCATAAAATATTTATTTATAACACTTTTCACTTAATGCCATAAAAAGTAACTTACATCTATCTAGTTTAGTGACACTTTAAAAAAAATGTCATTACTAGTAAATTTTAGTGGCATCTTTTGATAAATGTCATTAAAATAATTTCTTGTGTCATTCTTTTATAAAATGTCATAAAATTGATGCTATTAAATCACATTTTTGTTGTAGTGAAGTGACACTTTTTTTTATTGAAATACCACTAGAGTCTTGTATGTTTATGGCTCTGTGACATTTTTCTAAAATATGCCACTAAATATTCTTTCTGTAACATTTTTTAAAAACATGCCACTAATATAATATCACTGACATGTGTTTTGGTTATAGCACGTCCCATCAAACACAGCACATTATGTTGAAAGGGAAATTACTCAGAGTTTAGGAAAAAAATTATAAATGTATGGGGCATAAGTGTATCTATAGTAGGGTATAAATAAAAAATTATTGGAGTGTAAGTGTCACTTACATCCCTCTATATATTGGTAATTTTTTTTCCCTTCTTCTACCTATATGTAATTCTCCTAAATTGAATTGGATTTTTTATTTTTGGTTTAAATTTAAATTGAAAAGTGTTGTCGGAATCTAAAGTATTTATTATAAGTCTCGTTTTAATAATATAAATTATTATCAAAAAAATTTTAAGGTAATTTTAAAATTTTTATTTAAATTTCAATTCAAGCAGAAGAGATTTGAAACTAAAAAACAATGAGAAACTAATGGTGATGACGGCTGTTGTAAAAGAAACTAGTGGTGGCAAAGCCTTTTTGACGATCTAGAGGTAGCGATGGTGATTTTTTTTAATGATTTATTTTTTTTGGTGTCATTTTTATTATTTATGCTATTATTATAAACTACACAACGTAGAACACTTATATGGTGCATTTTTTTTTCTTCCCTTTTGTCCAACTTGTCCCATGTAATTGCCCATTTCTGCTTTTCACATTGATTTTTTTTTTATAAAAAAATTCTCTCCTGTTTTCATTTAATAATTTTTTTAAGATACTTTGTGATTAGGTGAGACAGTAGTTGTGTGGGTAATTGAGTGTACTACATGGTTGATGTTATTTATGTAGTGCATGGTGCGAGTTCCATGATTGAAAATAATTTTCTTTTTTGATATTGTGAAATTCACAAATTCTTTTTCTTTACATTTCAAAAAAGTGTGAAATTTTATAGTATCAGAAACTGAAATTTTGGAAATTAAATTTCACACTTTTAATTTTTAATTTTGAAAATTTCAGACTCAACAAAGTGTGACATTTTATTTTATTTTTCTTTGCATCAATATTTTAGTTTCATTTTTGTATTTCACATGAATAAACATAAATTGATAAAACAAATAAGTATATATATGAAGAAGCAAATGTACAATTCCTCCAATTTAAGTAAATATTAATTTTTGTTTTATAAGAAACCACTACCATGAATTAAACAATAATGGGCCTTAAAAAAAACACTACCATGCATTGCACTTTGACCCGATTTATAGCCCACATGATCATGAAAGATACTTTTAAATAGGGATTTTAGGTCAAAACCCCCTTCCATGAGGCCCATTAGGTGTAAAGCCCACGGATGAAAACAATTGCGCCAAAAGTCCCTCGATTAAAAAAATATCGTGATTTGACTGAAATGCCCATCCATATAAGGGTGCAAATACGAAACAATTGCACCGTTTCTCTCCCGTTCCTCTGTGTCATCGATTCAAAACCCTCCTCTCTTCTGAATATGATCGTTCGAAACCCTAGGAACGATTGAAACCCTTATCTGTCTCATTACTCTCGCTGTCTGTAGCTAGTTCGTTATAGTTTCTTCGATTGAAACCCTTCTCTCTCTTATTACTCTCGCTCTGTGTAGCTACTTTGTTACAGTTTCTTCGATTGAAACCCTAGCAACGAACTCGGCATTAGGCTTTACTCTCTCTCTTAAACCCTTCTCTGAGTCTCATTACTCTCGCTTTGTGGAGCTACTTCGTTACAGTTTCGTGGATTGAAACCCTAGCAACGCTTTACTGTCTCTCTTGGACACACATTTTACAGGTCATTTCACTTGCTTCAGAGTAAAATTTTACTTCCAACTAGAGTAAAATTTTTCAGAGTAAAATTTTCCAGAGTAAAATTTTACTCTGAAATGAGAGTTCTACTTCTTACAGAGTAAAATTTGACTTTAAGTATAGCCTTTTGTTCAGTACGTTTTAATTTCTGTAGTGTTTTTGTCCTGCCATTTCAATTTGCTTCATGAATTTTTCAGAGTAAAATGTTAAAATACACTTGCTTCATGAATTTTCAGAGTAAAATTTTACTTCCAATCAGAGTAAAATTTTACTTCCAAAACCAGAGTAAAATTTTACTTATAATGAGAGTAAAATTTTAAAGTAAAATTTTACTTCTAAAACCAGAGTAAAATTTTACTTATAATGAGAGTAAAATTTTAAAGTAAAATTTTACTTCCAGTCAGAGTAAAATTTTACTTCCAAAACCAGAGTAAAATTTTACTTATAATGAGAGTAAAATTTTAAAGTAAAGAAATGAGAGTTCTACTTCTTACAGAGTAAAATTTGACTTTAAGTATAGCCTTTTGTTCAGTACGTTTTAATTTCTTTAGTGTTTTTGTCCTGCCATTTCAATTTGCTTCATGAATTTTTCAGAGTAAAATGTTAAAATACACTTGCTTTATGAATTTTTCAGAGTAAAATTTTACTTCCAATCAGAGTAAAATTTTACTTCCAAAACCAGAGTAAAATTTTACTTATAATGAGAGTAAAATTTTAAAGTAAAATTTTACTTCCAGTCAGAGTAAAATTTTACTTCCAAAACCAGAGTAAAGTTTTACTTATAATGAGAGTAAACTTTTGGTTATTAGAGAGTAAACTTTTACTTTAACTCTAGCCTTTTTCTCACTACGCTTTAATTTCTGTAGTGTTTTGGTCCTGTCATTTCAATGCTTTCAAATTCACTTGCTTCACGAATTTTTCAGAGTAAAATTTTACTTCTAAACAGAGTAAAATTTTACTTCCAATCAGAGTAAAATTTTACTTCCAATCAGAGTATAATTTTACTTTAACTCTAGCCTTTGCTCATTACGCTTTGATTTCTGTAGTGTTTTCGTCCTGCCATTTCAATGCTTGCAAATTCACTTGCTTCATGAATTTCTCAAAGTAAAATTTTACTTCCAATCAGACTAAAATTTTACTTATAATGAGAGTAAAATTTTACTTATTACATAGTAAAATTTTACTTTTACTCTAGCCTTTGCTCATTACGCTTTGATTTCTGTAGTGTTTTTGTCCTGCCATTTCAATGCTTTCAAATATACTTGCTTCATGAAATTTTCAGAGTAAAATTTTACTTCCAATCAGAGTAAAATTTTACGTCCAATCAGAGTAAAATTTTACTTTCAATCAGAGTAAAATTTTACTTTTGCCAAACAGAGTAAAATTTTACTGTCTCATGACAATACTTGTGCATTTTGTTTAGTGCTTATTTGTTTTGTGACGTTGTTTAAAGTAAAATTTTATACTGTTGATACAGGGGAACTTTTTTGTGTTTGAAAATAGTTGTTACAAGAAGCAAATGTGGTAATGATGATGATGATGATGATGATGATGATTTTGAAGTTCCACCAACTGTTTTACAAAAGAAGAAAGTCCCTAAACAAGGGAGCAAAAGTAGTAAAGAAAGTCCTTCAAAGTTGAATATTATGCATGGAGTACGGGAGAGGGAGAATTATATGAAACAATATAGGTCAAATATTGTTTCATTGATAAACGTAATGCGAGACACAAGGTTCACTAAAAGACACATTACTACCCTTGAGAGAACACCTTTTGGAATGTTGTTTAAATGTTTTTGGAAGAAAGATGATGTGGACTTAAAGAACTTCAAGAAAGTTGACGATAATGTGATGGATGTGATCAAATGTTATGACTTTCATGCAAAGGGATTTAAGCTTGGGGGGAAGATATGTGACATACGGGATAGTGACGTTACCTTGATTTTTGGGATAAAATCAGGAACGAAAAAAGTAGATGTGTCATATGGGAAAAAACAAGAATCAGCTTTTGTGCAGAAAAGGTTTCGTAATTTGTCAAGAATATCTGTAAAGAGTTTGCGAGAGGCGTTAGGAGATGCGTTGGAAGGCACAACGAGAGTTGATATTGAGGATGTTGCACGCATAATGTGTCTATTTGTTGTGGCAACTTTGCTATTACCAACAACTGGTCTAACAGTTGGATGGGCCTTTGTTGCCCTTGTAGAAGATTTGGAAATGATGAATTCGTATGCATGGTCGGCTGCAGTTGCATCCACGTTGACTACTTCAATCCATTCTTCATTAGGAAGTCCTGAAAATGTCACTGGATGTGTACTTCTTCTGTTGGTAAGTAAATTGAACTACTTGAAATATTATGCAATCTATCTTTAGAGAATTTAACTAATTTCGATTTTTTATTTTATAGTACTGGTTATGCGAGCATACTACCCTCATTCAACCTGAAGGAAAAAATTTGTGTCCAAGGCTCCTGCGATGGGACTTATCAACATTGAGGAAAAAACTAATGAAGAGGTCATTGCAAACACTAAAGCCCGAAGAGGTATCATCTTTCCAAACTCAGCCCGAAGAGTAAAAGTTTACTTGAAATCAGAGTAAACTTCTACTTTAAATCAGAGTAAACTTTTTCTTACATTCAGAGTAAAATTTTACTTAGTCTTGAACAGAGTAAAAGTTTACTTTAAATCAGAGTAAAAGTTTACTTACAGTTAGAGTAAAATTTTACTTACTTTTCAACAAAGTAAAAGTTTACTTTAAATCAGAGTAAAAGTTTACTTTAAATGAGAGTAAAATTTTACTTACAGTCAGAGTAAAATTTTACTTGCTCTTGAACAGAGTAAAAGTTTACTTCAAATCAGAGTAAAAGTTTACTTTAAATGAGAGTAAAATTTTACTCTGAGTCAGAGTAAAATTTTACTTGCTCTTGTACAGAGTAAAAGTTTACTTTAAATCAGAGTAAAATTTTACTTACAGTCAGAGTAAAATTTTACTTACTCTTGAACGCAGTAAAAGTTTACTTCAAATCAGAGTAAAATTTTACTCTGAGTCAGAGTAAAATTTTACTTGCTCTTGTACAAAGTAAAAGTTTACTTTAAATTAGAGTAAAATTTTACTTACAGTCAGAGTAAAATTTTACTTACTCTTGAACGCAGTAAAAGTTTACTTCAAATCAGAGTAAACTTTTACTTTAAATCAGAGTAAAATTTTACTCTAGTGGTTAAAGTTTGCGTAATTGCTGGCTTCTTTTCTTTTTCTATTTTTCAATTGCAGGTAAATCACAATGAACTGAAGCCCGTTTCCAAAGAAGAAATGGAACTCATTTGCAATGATGATGAAGAAGATGCTTTGGACATAGAGGAAAATTTGGAGATTGAAAAAGATTCATTGGACACAGAGGAAAAGTTGGAGACTGAAGAAGATGCATTGGACACAGAGGAAAAGTTGGAGACTGAAGAAGATGCATTGGACATCGAGGAAAAGTTGGAGACTAAAGAAGATGAAGATGATGTAGCTGAAATTTTAGGAGATGATCAACCTTTGAAGAACTTCATTGATCTTGAAAAGGAAAACAAGAGGCTGAAAAGTGAGAATCTGGCGTTGGTTGAAGAACTGAAGAAACTGAGGGAAACAATGCAAAAAATGAAAGAGGAGCAAAAGGCAAAAACAAAAGAAACGATGGAAAAGATGAGCAACACAGAGAAAGAAATGGAGAAAATGAGAAAGGAGATTGAAGTACTTGAATCTAAAAATAAACAGTTGGTTGAACAGATTGAAGAAAATGCAGTTCATGCGGCTACCCAAGGTTTATCTTCCAAAGAAATGCCACATGCCAAAGGAGTAGAACAAGAGGAAAACATTGGGATTCAAAGTACATTGGAAGAAATACCCATAGTCGTACAGCCATTGCAAACATCCATGGTGAGGAAAATCAAAATCAAGTCGAGGAAGAAGAAAGAAATGTCTGATTTTGAATGTGAGCCAAGAGAAGCAAAGAAAAAAAAAACCAGAAAACAAGGAATTGAAGTGATGTCAAAAGAAGTCATTTGTGTTGAAAACTTGCCTCTAAGCCAAGCAAAGCCAGTTGAAAGGGTTTTGTTTCCAGATAAGGCTGCAATATGGAAATTGCTTGATGAGGATGACAAGTATCTACTGAACAAGATTTACAATTTGGAAACCACAGAGTAAAACCATGTTAATTTTATCAAACAACAGATTTTTACTATGCTGCAGCATGTTAATCAACATTTTTTTTAACTTATGACTAGTGCAATCATATGGTCCGGCACAAAACATGGAGTATATGTTACATTGCATGATGTGGATGCAATTCTGAGAGATGGTGATACTGCAAATAATGTAAGTGGCAATACAAGTTTCAATGACTAGTGTTCACTTCAATAACTAAAAATAGTTCACTTTATTAATATATATTTAATTGATTTTTGTTTTGTAGGTGATTGACAGCTTCATAGAAATGCTTGAGATTGAGCAAGAAGTCAAGAAGCCAGAAAAGAATAAATCATTCTTTTTCTCTAGCCTTTGCTGGGTAAGCCATCAATTTGTATTTAGTTTGAATTGATAAATTTTTACTGTGGTTTAGTGTAACATATCAGTGTCTCTTATACGATTAAATGCAGTCTTTAGTGAAATGGGGTTATGGGGAGCTGAGAAATCATCTAATTGATGAAGTCCTTGCACAAGATTTGAGTGCATATAGATACCTTCATTTTTGCATGAATTCCAATGGGAACAAAAAGGAAGAAAAACCCTACCACTGGACACTCCTTCTATTTGACACTGAACTTGATGAGTGGAGACATTACAATTCTTTAAGGCCAAGAGACAACAGAGAAGATGATTACCTTAAGGATGCAAAGAAGATTGTAAGTGCTTTGCATCATATTAACAGTAATTTTTTGCTGTATTTTATTCTTGAATTTAATCCTGACCAAACAATTATGCAATGATGTTAGATAACATATGTGGATAGCAAGTTGGGCAAGAAAACGAAGAAAGGTACAAGAAAGTTTTCAAACTTAGTTTCGGTGAAAGATAGTCCACAACAACGCCCAACATCGTAAGTATTTCACGCTACTATTATATGCTTGAATTGGTAGTTTTCAAATTTGAGTAAATCTAACAAGCGATTGATTTTTATTTAACAGTGTTGATTGTGGAATTATTGTATGTTATATCATGCGCCAAATCATAAGAGATGAGCCTATTGCAAATTCTATGGAAGAGGATGAAATTAACAATTTCCGAGCGTCAATAGTGCATCAATTTTTGAATGATTATCCAAAAGCATGGACTGAGGAACAGTTCAACCTCAAAAAAAAAATGCGCTAGAGCTAAGACCTCAAGGATGACAATGTGGACAAGTTTTGGGGAAGTACTGTGAATGATATATGTAATTTTGGTTTTTGTAAATGAAAGAACAGTGAAAAAGTGATTGTAAGTGAAAGAATACTAAGAGAGTATTAGATAGAGGCTTAAATTTTTTTTGACTGAATGTTGCTATGAATGTTGTTTTGACTGGGAATGAATGTTGATGATATATTTAGTTGTGTTGTTAGATTTTTTTTGCACAAAGATTGCATGATGATCATCAGGGGAGTTTGTGTGTTGTGGTAAACTTTGGTGCAGGTTGGAAATGTTTTTCTAAGGGGACTAACATATTTTCTGAACTGAAGTAAAATTTTACTCTGAACTGAAGTAAAATTTTACTTTATATTCTGAAAGATGAGTAAATTGTTGCACTCTAAATCTAAAAGTAAAATTTTACTCTGCTTGAAAGTAAAATTTTACTCTGAACTGAAGTAAAATTTTACTTTATATTCTGAAAGATGAGTAAATTGTTGCACTCTAAATCTAAAAGTAAAATTTTACTTTGCATGAAAGTAAAATTTTACTCTGAACTGAAGTAAAATTTTACTTTATATTCTGAAAGATGAGTAAATTGTTGCACTCTAAATCTAAAAGTAAAATTTTACTCTGCATGAAAGTAAAATTTTACTCTGCTTGAAAGTAAAATTTTACTCTGAACTGAAGTAAAATTTTACTTTATATTCTGAAAGATGAGTAAATTGTTGCACTCTAAATCTAAAAGTAAAATTTTACTCTGCTTGAAAGTAAAATTTTACTCTGAACTGAAGTAAAATTTTACTTTATATTCTGAAAGATGAGTAAATTGTTGCACTCTAAATCTAAAAAGTGAAATTTTACTCTGCATGAAAGTAATATTTAACTCTGAAATAAGAATAAAATGTTACAGCCTGAATAAGTAAAATTTTACTCTGAACAAAAGTAAAATTTTACTCTGAACAAAAGTAAAATTTTACTCTGTATGAAAGTAAAATTTTACTCTGAGGGCCGAGTTGAATTTGGACTCTAAATCTAAAAGTAAAATGTTACTCTGCACTAAAGTAAAATTTTACCCTCCATTAAAGTAAAATTTTATTCTGAAATAAGGTAAAATTTTAATCTAAAAGTAACATTTTCTCTGAACATAGTAAAATTTTATTGTCAAACCACAGGCTCATCACACCCATACACAACCATTCAACCACAAAACATATCAGAAACTAGAACAGACAACCATTCAAGAACGTAGTAAAAATGTATTTTATTGCAATGTTTCCTTACAAATCTACTCTAAAAGACTATACTATTATTGCTATGGACTATTTATTGCAGAAGAACTGCATTATTTTCATACTTCTATTACAAAATCAATAATGTCTTTCACGGCAATGCCTCCTTGCAAGTCTTCCTATTATGACCGTACTTCTCGCATCTACCGCACTGTACTCGTCTTATCTTCTCACCCCTAGATGGGATCCTATTCTTCCTTGGCCTACCAGGTGGCTTCTTACAAATTGGAGGAAGGACAACAACATCATCCATAGCTACAAGAGGTTTCTCAACAGTGGGTATTGGATAAACGGACTCAGCATAGCAATCTTTGAACTTGCTAGTGTAATAAAATGGTTCCACATGTGCATACAAATCACCTCCGCTCTTTTGGATAGCAGTCGCCGCGTGAGCACAAAGAAATCCATTCAATTGCCATTAGTAACATGAGCAAGTTCTATTCAAGAGGTCAACGCTAACCGATGGCCGGGATTGAACCTCAAAAACATGATCACTTGAACGACTAACCAACCAAGTTCTTCCACTTTTAAGAGCATTTACTAATGTTGAATCCATCTCCGGACAAAGAAAAGTATTCCATTTCTTAGCTTGTTCTCTCATTCTCGACATCAAATCCATGATCTTCAACCTAATTGAATCAATCATCTTTGTAGTGGGCAAATGGCGAGCTTGACGGATCCATGAATTGAAAGACTCTGCCACATTTGAGTGCATTTCACCGTATTTTTGTCCTTTAAAATATGCATTAGTCCACTTGTCATAGGGCAAATTGGATAGAAACCCACAAACGATCCCTTTTCCCTCATCTTGTAATTCTTTCAAGCACTGATTAAAACATCCCACTGTCGGAGCGTAAGCACACGAAGAAAACAAAAAAACTTTTCTACTCCTGAAAGTATTGCTGAAACTTGGACCAGAGAACCTATCCCTCAAATTGGCCTTCAAGTGTTGGAGACAAAAATAGTGGTAAGCAGTAGGTAAAACCTTGGGTAAAGCCTCCAAAAGTCCAGCGTTCCGATCAGATATGCCGGCAATTGGTCTTTCATCCAACAATATATTCGACAAATGCATAAAAAACCATTCCCAACTGTCTATAGTCTCCGTATCGACAATTGCCATTGCAAGAGGGAAAAAACCTGAAAAATAACATTTTACAATTAGTAAGTATATTAAACAAAAAGGACAAATCTGAGCTCAGAATAAGTAACTTGTTACTTTTGAATAAACTATAGTAATATCTACCTTGATCCCCATCCTTCGCTGTAGCTGTTAACAAGGTGCCCTTATATTTCCCCTTCAAAAAAGTTCCATCGATAAACAATAGAGGACGACAATGCCTAAACCCTTGAATGGAAGCATTAAATGCAACAAAAAACCTCTTGAACCGTCCACTTTGATGGTTATAGTCAAGACGCAAATAGCTACCAGGATTTGTGCTCATCACAATATCCATATACCATCGAATCTCATCATAGGACATAGAGAAATCTCCAAAACTAGTAGTCCTAGCTTTCTCAACTCCCAACCAAGCGTGATTGTACGTAATGGTGAGCCCGTATTGATCTGTAAATTGACGCACAACATCAATTGGACGAGTTTGGGGATTCCCACGAACTTCATTAACAATCAAACTTGCAACCAAATTTGAACTCATCCTTGAGTTTTTAGAAGTACGAACTGCAGCTCCACAAGTATGCTCATCATGTAGAGTCCTAATGTAGAAAAAATTATTAGCACTTTCTAGAGATGCATGTACTCACCATAAACAAGCTTTCGATTCCCGCATTGAACACACAGCAGTGACCCGACACTTCTCATTCTTCACATACACAAACTCAAATCCTATCTCAATAGCATATTTACATAATGCAGTCCGGAAATCCTTTGCACCTCCAATAAATCTTTGACCTACATGAGTAGTTCCATTCACCCATCCACTAGACAACAAAGTCCTTTCTTCATGTTGACAAAACATAGGGAGTAAATCCATTTCATCATCAGTAATGTTGGATCCAGTAGCGTCCCCTGATTCTCCAACTCCATGTTTTTCATTTGAAATGCCCATTTCAGTAATAGTCACATCAACCCGGTCAACACCAAGGGGATAAACAAGCGACAACATATTCTGAAAATCAGAATCATCATCAATCATGCATTGCGAATGTCCAGGCAAACAGTACGATAATAGTATGCAACCACTATTGTCAAACTTCTTCAATTTACAACTTAAGAAATCAGTTAAAGCCTTCAACGTGCAGTTTGACACAACCTTGAACACAATGGTACGATCACCATACTTGCATAACAACATAAGAGGTGGAACCATTTTACAAATCTGCAAACAATTAACAGTAAAATTTTACTGTCACTATCAAAGTAAAATTTTACTATCAATATCAAAGTAAAATTTTACTGTCACTACAATTTTGGTTTAGTTTGAATTGAAACATGAATCTAAAAGTAAAACTTTACTCTGCACCAAAGTAAAATTTTACTTTGATATAGGAGTAAAATGTTACAAAAGGAATCTAAAAGTAAAATTTTACTCTGCATAAGAGTAAAATTTTACTGTCACTACAATTTTGGTTTAGTTTGAATTGAAACATGAATCTAAAAGTAAAACTTTACTCTGCACCAAAGTAAAATTTTACTCTGATATAGGAGTAAAATGTTACAAAAGGAATCTAAAAGTAAAATTTTACTCTGCATAAGAGTAAAATTTTACTCTGAAAAACAACTAAAATTTTTGCAGACAATTAACTTGTTTGGTGCAACTTTTTTGCTAGTTAAAAATTGATAACTAAAATGCATAAGCTAAAAGAACATATCTCCCATATCTTCTCAATAATCAAAATTTTACTCTAATTGTAAACAGAGCAACAGAACCATTGCTGTCTATTGTTAGATTAACAAGTCAATTTTACTCTGTGTCTTTTGTCAAAAACAAAATTCTGTCTATTGTTAGATTAACAAATCAACAAAAACAAACGAACTCGATCAAAATAAAAATAAATCAAACCAAAAAAAACGAACAAAAACAAAAACAAAAAAAAATTAATTAACAGATCTGTACAACTCGAGTAATTGAGAAGAAAAACCTGTACTCGATCAACAATCACAAAATTGAATGAAACTCTCGTTTAATTTGAGAGCGTTGATCATCGGCCACCAAATGACAGTTGTTCGGCTGCGAGATCGTCTATTGTTGAACAATTGAGAGATATTCGGCTGTGAGATCTTCAGATCTGGAGGTCGTCTTCATCGATTTTGTGAAGTATGATCGATTTGCAGATGGGCTTCATCCTCTTCATCGGCTGCGAGATCTTTAGCTGTGATTTCAAATTTTTCAAACGTATGATACTATATATATATATATATGGGGGCAATATTGTCATTAAAAAAAATATAAATTATAAAATGTCCTTATTGAGGTAGACATTTCTTACTCAGGGACTTTTTAAAAGAAAATTAATTAGATTATCCTTTATTCTAATAAAAAGGCCCAAAAGGGAGTTTTGACCAAAAATTCCTATTTTTAAATTTTTTTTTTTCAAAAAATAATATATCTTTAAAAAAAAGAAAGAAAGATAAATAAATAAACTTTTATAATAAACCTCAGACAGTCTTAGCTCTTTTACTAAAAAAGGACAAACCAAAATGTACACTTGTCAACACACCCTCTTAAAAAAATGACAACATACTCCCCCACTTCTGCACAATTTATTTATTTTTGGGGTTGACTTGTGTCTCGTTAAAATCTTAATTAGACTAGACAGTTAAAAGTCTTTGATTGAAAAGAGTTTATTAAACGAAAGATTTTGGCTTAAAAGAATCATTAAATAAAAGATTTTTATCAATAAGAGCTTTGAAAAAAATTTAATTAGGTTGTGTTTGAATAAACTCTGGTTAGTAAGAGCCTTTCGTTTAATAATTATTTCTTATCAGAGATTTCAACTATTTAATTCAGCTCAACTTTCAATTAAAGATAAGGCAAATCCTTGGTAACATTGTTTACTTTTCAAAATTCAATTATGTTTTTAAATTATAATTTGGATGAAACATGTTAACCAAATATATTTTTAAAATAATCCTCAAAATTATTTTCAAAACTTCTCTCTTCTCTTTTTTTTTTTTTAATTATTATTAATCAATAATAATCATTTTTTCTCTCTCATCTTTCTTCCGTCCTTTCACATTTTCTCACATTTTATACATCAATCAATTAAAAAAAAAATTTAAAAAAATTACAAATTATTCCAAAATTATTTTCAAAACTCATAATCAAATAAATTTTCTCCTTTTAAATCATAATTTAAAAATTAAAAACTTAGAATACAATTCTACATTTAAATTAGGATAAATTACAAATACACTTCTTGAAGTTTGCTTAAAATATGAATTGCCCCTATAGTTTAGAAAATTACAAATACCTCCCTACTTGAATTTTTTATTTAACAGAATTAATTAAAAAAGTAAAATTTATAATTATTTACCAATATAATAATAAAATTATCTGAATTATTAATTAAAATAAAATTTTAACATTATTATAACCCTTGAGGAGGTGGATAATACCTCAAAAAACCACCAAAAAAAAAAAAAACCCCCAAAAGACACGTGTCGGCAGTAGTTCTCTTAGCGCGTGTCATTATGCAATTTACATTTCCAATACTCCACACTTCTAAAAAAAATATTTTTATATATTTCGGTAGAGGTGAGTAATGGATGTATCGATCCGTCAAAATTGATCGAACCGAACCGATTCGCCGCATTTTGGACGGATGCGTGATGACGGGCGGACGGTTGCGGATTGATTTTCTCCAATTCGCCAATTTGGCGAACGGATGACGGATTTAAGATTCCTTTGGCCGCAACCGAACCGCCAAACCGCGAGCACTCCTAGTAATTTATAAGACTTTGTGTTTTCAATTTGTTTAAATATTCAGTTTGTGTTTTCAATTAAAAAAGAGTTTAAATATTCTGTTGAAAAAAAGTTTTCAATTTGAATATCTTTTTTGAATTGAAAAAAATAAACATATTATTTATCTATATTTTTTGGTTTTTAAATCTATCTCTAAAAATAAAAAATAGAAAATATGATATATGCTGGTTGGTTTTTGTTTTCAAAAACAGCTATAGATGTAACAATGAAGAGACATGCAATCTCTACTACTGCTCTGTTCATGGTTTTGGTGGTCTGAATTGTTTTTATATTTTAAGAACCACATATTGTAATACTTTATGTGGATGAGGCATACTGTGATTGTAATATGTGGATGAGACATGTAGTGATTGTAATATTCTAAAATTTCAAACTTTCTTGTTTTGGATGAGACATGTAGTGATTGTAATATTTTTTTAAGTCATCAACTGTAATACTTTCTTCTTCTTCTTTTTTTTTGAGAAAATGCACAAGTTGAATTATGTTGAAAATTTATAAAATTTTAAACCGTCAAACCGATTAGCATCCATTCGCTAAACCGCCAATCCGCTCAATCTACATCTGCCAGATTAGCGGACGGATGCGGATTGATTTTCTCCAATTCGCTAATCTAGCGGATGGATGGCGGATTGGAGGTTCCATGGCCGCAACCGACCCGCGCCCACCCTTATATTTCGGTGGATGCCATGAAAAACTAAGGGCTCCCCCGGCTTAAATTTTGAATTTTTTTTTGAGTTTTGAATTATATTTTAATAGATAAATTATTAAAAAGAGTTTTAAAAATTAAAAATTTATTTGATTATGAATTTTTAAAATAATTTTGAGATAATTTAAAATATATTTTTTTATAGTTGAATAGATGTGAGTGAAACAAATTTAATTAATTGATGGGTATAATGTGAGAGAATGAGAAAGAGAGAGAAAAGAAAAAAATAATTAATTGATTTATTAATTTAAAAAAAAGAGATGAAAGAGAAAAAATAATTTTAAAAATTTATAATATGTAATGCAATTGCATATAAATATACATACAAATGAGAAAGAATTTCGAATTTTATCTTGTTTTGAATGACTCAAATTTCAACTTATTGATCAATTGATCAATTATGTAATTGATTGTCCGATAAAAAGATTGACAACCACAATTGATAAGATGACAATCATGATAGAAAAGTATTTCCAAACAGTCAATTAACAAACACAAGTTCAAACATTCAGGCAAACTCAATTCAAACTACCAAACCAGGTTGGCTTTCAAATGGTGCCCCAAAATTCGGAGCAGAGCTGCACATTGGGCGGCTTCAGCTTGTTTGCGAGATGAAAAATGCTATAGATCCCAAACAAATTATCAAATAGATTACCAAACTTCTCATATGGGTGTGGGACCCACACGGGTGTGGGACTCACACATGTGATTTATGTGGGTCCTACACCCATGTGAGAGGTTTAGTAATTTATTTGATAATTTGTTTAGGATCCCTAGTATCACTCTTGAGAGATACTTTGCCTGTCCATTGGTTTCCCAGCCTCCAATGACTTTTTTGTTGGGTGCCTTTAGCTCAATTGTTTGTAATTGCTGCTTTTCTCGACCCAAAAAAAAAAAAAAATATCCTACCAAACCAGGGGCTGGATTGCAGAGAGAGGCTAAGGACGAGGGTAATTACGAGGGACTCACATGTATAGGACGAGGGTAATTAAGTGGGACTCACATGCATCGGATAGTGTAGTGTGATGTGGTGTAGTGCAGTATAGTGTTGTGCTTTGCTAAGTTGTTGGAACTTCATTTAGGGTGGGGTCGTTGCGGGTGGGGTAGCGTGGGCAGTGGCGGAGCCACGTGAGGATTGGGGGTCACGTGTTTTTTGGATTTTTTTTTATTTTTTATTTTATGTATGTAATAAATAAAATTATAAATAAAACTAATATTTAGAATAAAATATTAAAAGTATTTTTAAATTTATGAAAATAATAGTGATTGTTTTATTGAAAATGAAGTGACTATAACAAATTATATTTTTATGTATGAAAATTTTGTGAAAAAATCTCAATATAAAAGTAATATCTATCATTATTGATATGTAAATATAATTAATCTCACTATATGTATGTAAAAATTACTAGAGTGTTAGTTATATTTCATATGAAGTTCACCCTTCATATGTTGTTTTACTATTAGTTGGTAATATCATATGTCAATAATGACGTGATATCACTATTATATGAAATTTTTATTCAAATTTTGTAAAAATTGGATTTATCTTGCCATTATATAATTTATTTTATAACTTAAATATATGACTTTTTTCCATTATCCATGATACACTAGTTACACACAATACTTTCTTTTCGATTTTACTCGAAATTAATTGTAAAATTTTATGTGAAATACTTTTGTAACAAATTTATTTAATTTTTTGTACTTAATATTAATTTAAAAATTATTATTATCTTCTTATTGTTGGTTATGAAAAAAAAAACTATAATTAATAAGTGTCTCTCCTAATTTAATTTTCTAGCTCCGCCACTAAGTGTGGGTACTATGTTCCAATTGAGTCTCCTTAACCCACTTCTGACCCACTAACAACTTCATTTAGACTGTATTTAGTTAAAGGATTTGATGAGAAAAATGGAAAAAGAAGAGGAAATCCAATCTCATTTTTTGTTTGGTTATAATGAAAAACAGAAGGGAAAAGAAAGTGAGAGAGAAATGCAATCTCACGTTTTGTCTTTTGAGTTCAGTTATTCTCTTTCCTTTCTCAATTTCCTAACTCAACGAGACATATAATTTAGAATTTGAATCCTATTCGTTCTTTCTCTTTTTTTCATATTTCATTTTCCTTTTCTTCGTCAAATTCACAAATCAAACACAACCTTAAAGTGGGGTCATTGGGGGGTGGGATAGTGTCGGCACTATGGTCCGCGGTGGGTGTCCCCTCCAATTGAGTCTCCATAGCCCACTTCTGACCCACGTGCTTGCCATTGTGGTCACCCATCATCCACCTTCTTCATTTATGTACACACACAACAGACTCTTTTAAATCTCTTAATGACCTAACAAAAAGTTTAAGATACTGAATCCTATGTGAAACGTTGTCCTTTTCCAAGCAGAATATTCATGCACTTCTGTTGCTATCCAACATGAATCCCCTAGTTTTTGCCGTTCTTTTTGTCAAGTTTCTCTCTCACTTCGCTTGGCTTGTGACAGCTAATAAAACTATAAAAAAAAAAAAATACAAATTAAATGATTCAAAAGAAAGATGTCAATATCATTTTAGTTTACTTCGTAGAAGTTGACAAATTCGATTGAGATTGGATCTTAGAAAATTTATTAAATATTTCACATGTTACATGAGTTTGAAATGCACATGTGAGATATTTGATAAAAAAATTTATAAATCTTTTGAGATTTCTAATATTTTTCAATTCAATTACCTTACTTCAAATTTAAATTTTCCATCTATAATTGCCTGTGTAATTGTCTTTCTTTCTTTTTCTTTCATTTTTTTAAGGTGGGCAAAACTCACTTTACCCTATTTAAGTCTTTGTGTTTTAAAAATAATCATTTATACCCACATGATTTTAGGCTATGTGGTCTTTTGGCTACATGGTAAAAAGTTGCGTTTTTTTAACAAGAAATCATTTGACAAGGAGAAAACAAGTTACATGAGAAATTACAATTGTGCCATTTATATTGTTTAGGGTCATACATGGGTGAACATGTAAATTTTCTAAATTGGGTGAGGTTGTTTGATCATTTTATTATGATGTGACATCATAAATAAATATAAACCAAAAAAATCAAAAGCAGTTTTTTATCAATTTCTTAAATCACTTTCCAAAAAAGCCAAAAAGTTTGACAAAAAGTCAAAAATCAACTTTTTACCATCTTTCCAAAACACCCCTATATAATACAACTCTAATTTTGTTAATTTTACTTGTAAAAAGACACTTACACCATTGGGGGAAAAAAAATAAAACATACACTGAAATGTGATTTTTTGACCTAAAAATATAAACAACAAACACAATTTTGAAAATAATAATTTATTTTTTATAATATAAATATAATTCAAATATATAATTATTGATATTCAATTATTTTAATTTTTTATATAAATATTTTATCAAAACATGAACAATTTAAATTATTCAAATCGATTCCAAAATTAACTTACTTAACCAAAACTATTTTTTTAATATGGTTGGTCGAGTTAAGAGGATTCAAACCTATAAATAATTTTTTTTATAATATTTTTGCTTACCTTATTAATAACCCGATACTGTTAACCCGATACTGTTCTAGCATCCCAGGAACACAAAGTTGTACACAAAAAGTATGTTGATTTAGGCCAAGTTTGACTGAATAGAAGGAGATTGTAATTTATTGAATTGTTAGTTTTAGGATATATTAGTTTTGTTTGGTGTAGTTTAAAAGTTACTTATTTCAGCTTTCAGTTTAATTTAAACTATTTTGATGTGTTTGGTTTAACTTATAGCTTATAGCTTTTTGGAAGTCAGAAATCAGTTTATTCTTTGAGTGGGGCAAGAGATGCTTAATTTATAAGTCAGAAATCAGTTTATGTTCATAGTTATAAGCTATAAGCTGTTTAAGCATAAGCTATAAGCACTTTCCCACAGCTCTATTAAATAGGGCCATTATCTCCGGATTATTTGGTTAGATTAAATTTGTATCCTATATTTGTTTAGTCATAGAATTAGATGTTTAAATTGAACTATTTTATTAAATCCTATGTTTGTTTAGCTATGAGATTAAATATTTGGATTAGACTATTCTATTGAATCCGATGTGTATCCTATTTTATTTATTTATTTTTAAAAAAAATTAAATAAATAGAACATCAATAAAAATAATATAAATTTATTTTAAATTTTAATTGAGATTATTTTATTTTATTTTTAATTCAATAAATTGAATAAATTGAACTTTTAATTTTATTTTTAATTTACTAAAATTATATAAATTTTATTTTAATTGAGATTTTAATTTTATTTCAATAAAGTTAGGATAATCTCAATCCTCAGCTTATATCTTGAGTTTTTTGTCCCACACCTCTCCCTTGGGATAAAATTATCCCACATATAGGGAACTATTAGTCTAGATCATAATCCGATAGAAAACTTTTTAACCAAACAATAGACTATTTCATCTACCGAATTATGAATCTTATCCCATGCCACTATACCTCCAAACCAACGTGCTCAAAGCTCTCATCTTTGTGACCACATAAAAATAAATTACATAAAAAAATAATATTAGGGATCATAAAAAAATATAATAAAATACATCGTACAGATTTTTTAATTAAAATGTGATATTTTATTATATATATAATCTAAAAATAAAAAATCTTTAATGATCATTTTTTTCATAATTCATGACCTTGCTCTTAAATAAAATAAGAGTAATCTGATCTCGTCTCATCTCTCATCAAATATCCTTAGTAACCCTTCTCTTTCTTCTACACCCTTCACCCTTCTCTCTCTCTCTGTCTCTCTCAAACTCCAACCATGCAAGACTCCCACCATTTCCTCACCACCCCACTAACCTCTAAACTTGAAACTAATCCCAAACTTCACACACCCAGAATGAAGCTTCCAACACCAACCGCCACAAAACCATGCACATGCAAAATCCTTATCAACCCATCAAAGAAGACTCTGAGTCCACAGCAGAAAATTACTCTGCCGCCGGAGAAAAACCCATTTTTCATTCCGCCACCACCGCCACATGAGCTGAACCCACTTCAGAAACTAGCAGCCTCTGCCCTAGACATGGTTGAAAGTTCAGTGATCATGGAATTAGAAAAGAAACACGGGCTGACCCGGATTGTCGACCCGGCGGTTCAGCTGGAGGGGAATTTTGCCCCGGTCAGGGAGTGCCCGGTTCGGCACGGGCTCCAGGTGGTGGGTCAGATTCCGGCGGGTCTATGTGGGGTTTATCTGAGAAACGGAGCCAACCCGATGTTCCAACCAACCAACGGCCACCACATGTTTGACGGCGACGGCATGATTCACGCCGTTACGTTGGGACACGGGAACAAAGCCAGCTATTCTTGCCGCTTCACTCGCACGAGCCGGCTCGAACAAGAAACCGCATTGGGTAGGCCGATATTCCCCAAGCCGATTGGCGAGCTGCATGGCCATTTGGGCGTGGCTCGGCTGGCTTTGTTCTTCGCTCGCTCGAGTATTGGTTTGGTGGACTCGTCTAGGGGCACTGGCGTCGCTAATGCTGGGTTAGTTTATTTTAACGGTCGACTTTTAGCCATGTCAGAGGATGATCTTCCGTATCACGTCGGCATCACGAATGATGGTGATCTCGAAACGATCGGACGGTTCGATTTCAACGGCCAGCTTGAAGGGTCCATGATTGCTCATCCTAAGGTGGACCCTATCACAGGTGAACTTTACGGTGTAAGTTACGACGTTATAAAAAAGCCGTACCTGAGGTACTTCAAATTCAACACGTGCGGGAAGAAGTCACGTGACATATCCATTTCCCTCCAACAGCCGACTATGATTCATGACTTCGCAATTACGGAAAGTCACCTGATCATCCCGGATCACCAAGTTCTGTTCAAGCTATCTGAGATGATCTTGGGTGGGTCACCCGTTATCCACGACCCGAATAAGACATCCCGGTTCGGGATTTTGCCCAAAAATGCAATGGATGAATCGGGAATTCAATGGATTGATGTACCAGACTGCTTTTGCTTCCATTTATGGAATGCATGGGAGGAAAATACGAAAGAAGGCGATCCGGGTATCGTGGTTATCGGGTCGTGCATGACCCCGCCCGATTCAATTTTCAAAGAACGTGACGAACCGCTCCGAAGTGAATTATCCGAGATCCCGCTCAATTTGAAAACGGTCGGGTCGGCCCGACGGGCCATTGTCGCTGGCCTGAATTTAGAATCCGGACAAGTGAGCAAGTGGCGACTTGGCCGGAAAACCCGGTACGCCTACTTGGCAATAGCCGAGCCGTGGCCGAGGTGTTCGGGCATTGCCAAGGTTGATTTGGTGACAGGAGAAGTGACCAAGTTTTTATATGGTGATGAAAGGTTTGGCGGTGAACCGTGTTTCGTGCCCGAAAAGATGGTCGTAGAGGAAGATGAAGGGTGTGTGATGAGCTTTGTGAGAGATGAGAGGAGAGAGAGGTCTGAGTTGGTGATAGTGAAGGCTTCAAATATGAAGCAAGTGGCCTCAGTGAGGTTGCCTTCTAGAGTGCCTTATGGTATCCATGGCACATTTGTTAGTTCACAAGATTTAAATGAACAAGTTTTAGGTTAATACAGTATTTTGTATTTGTATGCAGTTTTTGTCATGTGCCATTTGCAAACTTGTTTGTTTGTGTCTGAAATTTTTTTTAACAGTGTAAAATCTCATTCCCTAAAAAATAAAGGGGGTGTTTGGGAAGTTTGGTTTTTGTTTTTTTTGTTTTTAGTTTTTTCACTAAAAGACAAATTGATTACAAAACCAAAAAAAGATTAATCCAAACAAAATATCACATCAAACTCTATAATTATTTCATTTTTTCTCTTATAAACATCGCATTCAATCACAAAAAAACCCAACTATCTTCCCAAACACAAAAAAAATTTTCTCCAATAATATCCTATAACTAAAAATTTTTTAAAAAATCTACTTCTCAAACACCCACAAAATAGAAAGGAACAATGTGATTTTTTTAATAAAATTGTCGGATAAGGTAGAAGTACACGTAGTAATGACATTGGGCACATAATCGTTAATTCTAAAAAAAAGAGTAAAATTTTGATGTAATTAATGCCATGATATAGAATTATGAATAATCCTAGATGGATCGATTAATGTATTAATTAATATATTAACAGATGATGTGACATAATTTTAAAAGTTTTGAATATTTATAATTTATATAATAAATAAACTCAGTAAGAATGACATAATACTAATTGAGAGGGTAATTTATTTGCAAATTGGGCCGAGTTGGGCCGTCGTGGGCCTCGGTACGAATGGCAGAGTAAAACGACCATAAAGCTACGCCGGTCATTGATAAGACTTAAAGTTAATCCGGTCTCAAGCCCAGAAGTTAGACCGGTCCGAGGGACTCCTGTTGTTAGTCTGGTTGAAGTATGCTGTACAGTTAGACCGGTTTAAGGATGCTTTGAACTTACACCGGTCATGGCGCGATGAAGCTAGACCGGTCTAAACCTTGATAAAAGATAGTTCGGTTTTAGGCATGCCATGATTAATGGAAGAGGAACTAAGGGTAGAGAACCGACCTGAGTATAGTTCGGCTATATATAGACCTTGATTACTTCGGTCGTATGGTAGTCCGGTCGTGGTAAGACCATCTCACTTGGTCTAAGCAGTGAGGGGGGTGTTGGGGGATAAGCATTATCCTTCAGAAATATGAATCCTGGGAGGACTCTACATGGAGGAGTAAGAGTCCTACTTGGATTGTGCCACACGAAACCTATAAAAACTCACAGACATCACCTATGGAGAGGTAACGCAACTTTGATTCCTGAGTACATAGAGCTTTTGCCTATTTGTCTTGTTTGCTGACTTAGGCATCGGAGAGGTTTCCGGCACACACCCGCCGGCTAGCACACGTTTGTATTTTCAGGTTGTAGAACGACGACGTACGGAGGAACGCAGATTTGATCAACAGGATTATACGAGAAGGTGTATTTCTTTCCCGTACAATTGGCGCCGTCTGTGGGAATTCAGACAAGAACAAAACCTCTTGATCAAACTTTTCCTCTTCAGAATCAATGGCGCACAACGAAGAGTTGCCATAGTCCGCCATCGACGGACTAACACCAGAGGGAGGTGCGAGGCGCGAAGGTTTACCTTTGATCCCTCCCATGGCGGACTTGGAGCCATGACAGAATCCCAGGAGGGATACGAGGGGGAGAAGACGGACGAACAGCCCCCATCACTCTCGTTCGCAGAACCCAGAGAGACAAAGGCGGAGGATTTACCCTCAAGCTTTAGAGAATCGCGTCAAGGAGCAAGACGAATTGATACGACGGATAGCGGCGGATATGGAATCTCTAAAGCGTCAGATGAAGGGAAAAGGAGTGGCGACGGGAGAGGGGCGCACAGATAAGACGCCCCATCGTCACTCGGAAGGTCGTGGTAGGAACACCACACCCTCGCAAGCAGAGAACAAAAGCCTCAGGACAGGCGATACACAATCCAGGACTTCCAGAACTCGTCACTCTAGGCCTGAGAGAACGAGATCTGAGAGGTCCTACATGGAAGGGAGCACTTATTGGCCTTCACATACACACCAAATAAGATCCAGACAGACGCAATTGCCCCGATCATCCGACTTACGGACTGTGCTCGAAGAGAAGGCACGATGGAGGGAAGACGCCAGGGCATGCGATCCGCACAGAGTTTCTGCCTTACAGCGGTTGGCTCCTCGGACCCATGGAAGCGTCGAGGTTGGAATGCCAATATCGCGCCCTGCCTACGAACCAACGGACAAAGCATTAGCAAGGCTGCAAACTTCGCCGTTTGTTCCAGCAATTGAGAACGCGCCTCTACCATCAGGCTTCCTACAGCCTAAATTCACTACATATGAAGGGAAGACGGACCCCTACTTACACTTGAGCCACTTTCGCCAGGTCATGGCTGTATACCAGCGAAACGAAGCTTTGATGTGCATCCTCTTCCCATCAATTCTTGGTGACCTAGGCTTAACTTGGTTAGAGAAACTTCCAGAAGGCAGCATAGCCTCCTGGGCGCAATTGGCAGAAGCATTTGTAACAAGGTTTCGAACAAACACTAAAACCCCGGTGGAGATCGACCAGTTACTCTCCATCGACATGGGCGACAAGGAAACCTTACGATCCTACAACAGTCGTTACTGGGAGACATTCAACCAGATTGGGGATTGTCCCACCAATCTAGCCATTGCACAGTACAAAAGAGGACTTCCAGTCGGAAACAGACTAAGGGACTCGATCACCATGACACCATCTCTCACCATGGAGGCCCTGATGGAAAGAGTGCACCAGCATATCAGGGTGGAGGAGGATGGCGCCCGTGCCAAAACAAAGTCTGGCACGACCGCAACGCCAGAGAAAAAGGCCTCAGCAAAGGTCAATGCGGTAAACCGTCCGAGCAGAAACAGGCGAGGTAGGCGAGACAACGAAGAAGACCAGGATAAGAGATGGCTGAGAGTCCGCACTGCCATAACCACGGTCTTCAAGAAACCGATCTACCGAATTCTGAGTGAAATAAGAGACGAGCCTTTCGTCAGATGGCCAGCCAAACTAGGGGAAGCGCATAAGGACTATGACGAAAGATCACGGTGCACCTTCCACAAAGAAAAGGGGCACCGCACTGAAAATTGCACGCCGTTAAGACAGCACCTGGAGGAGTTGGTGGCGGCAGGTCACTTGGATAAATATATTGAAGGAGGGGCGCAACCAGCCCCCCAGGACCATAATAACCCCAACGGAATGCCAATCGACGCCCCACCTCAAGGCGTGATCAATGTGATACATGGAGTTTTCAAGCCCGAGCGTGTATGCGAGCTCAGGGGATCAATCAAGAAGGCTGAGCACTTGAGGGAGGTACTAAGCACTCAACCTATCATCAAAAAGGGGAGAACAGAAGCTTCAAACATCATGTCCTTTTCAGATAGAGACTTGGGCAGAATATATTGCCCCCACAATAATGCCTTGGTTGTCACTCTCCGAGTCAAGGATTTTGACGTCAAGCGGATTCTGATTGACCAGGGTAGTTCATGTGAAATCATGTACTACGAAACATTTAAACAATTTAAATTGCAAGATAAAGACTTGGCACCTGCCGTATCTCCCCTGATTGGATTCAACTCCATGCCAGAATGGCCCGTCAGCAAGATAATCCTCCAGTCAGAGCAGGGAGTGTGACGAAACAAGTGGAGTTCTGGGTGTTGAAGGTCCCCTCCACTTACAACATCATCTTGGGTAGAACATGGCTGCATGCCATGCGTTCGGTGGCGTCGTCCTACCACCAAGTAATGCGGTTCCCCAACGACACCGGAGTAATAGAAGAAGTCTATGGAGATCAGATCATGTCGAAGCAGTGCTTTGTCACGGTGAATGGCAGCCGCGCTGCCAAAGGATACGTTCATTCGGTGGAAGAACCTGAGAGTAATGAACTGTTCACAGATGTTGGCAAAACGGCTACCCAGAAGGCGGTGGAAGACTTGGTCGAGGTAAGAATAGATGAAAAGAACCCGGATAAGTTCTTTTTGCTCGGTTCGTCGTTGTCCAGCAATGAGAGATTAAAGGTCTTGGAATTTTTGACCTCTAACATCGAGGTGTTCGCCTGGACACCATACGACATGCCAGGCATTGATCCCAGCTTCATCTGTCACCAACTCAATGTCCACCCATCTGCCAGACCAATCATTCAGCGCACACGCAGATCGGCACTCCACCACGCCGAGATAGTGGCGGAGGAAATAGGAAACCTGCTGGAGGCAGGGGCAATTAGAGAGGTGCACTACCCAAGATGGATCTCCAACATAGTCGTTGTGCCAAAAAAGAATGGCAAGTGGCGTGTCTGCGTCGACTACAAAACAGTCAACAAGGCATGCCCAAAAGACAGTTTTCCTCTGCCACGGATAGATCAACTAGTAGACCTAACGGCGGGGCACAGCCGACTTAGCTTTCTGGATGCATACAGAGGCTACCATCAAATTGCCATGCACGAACCAGATCAAGAAGTGACGTCCTTCACAACTCCAAGAGGACTATACTGCTACAAGGTCATGCCTTTTGGCCTAAAGAATGCAGGGGTGACATTCCAGAGAATGGTCACCAAGATGTTTGAGCCATTGCTAGGCAGAACAATGGAGGCTTACATCGACGATATGGTGGTCAAGAGCAAAGATGAGAATGACCATTTCAAGGACCTAGGTGAGATGTTTGAGATCCTAAAGAAGCATAAGTTACGCCTCAACGCGTCGAAGTGTGCATTCGGAGTAGGATCTGGCAAATTCCTGGGCTTCCTGGTGACCAACCGGGGTATAAAGGCAGACCCCTCCCAGATTAAGGCTATTCAAGATCTGGAGAGACCAAACTCAGTAAAAGAAGTGCAGCATCTCACCGGCATGGCAGCTGCGCTCAATCGATTCATTAGCTGGTCGTCAGACCGACTACGACCATTTTTTCATGCCCTAAAAGCCAAGTTTGAGTGGGACGAAGAATGCGACCGAGCTCTGGAAAGCTTGAAAGAATATATGTCTTCTCCACCACTACTTGTAACCCCAATTCCTGGAGAAGAACTATTCTTGTACCTAGCAGTCTCACAGTACGCAATTAGCGCAGTATTGGTCCGTGCAGAAGGAATTCAACATCTGTCTATCTATTATGTCAGCAAGACATTGCAGGGCGCCGAAACAAGGTACTTGCCACTAGAAAAACTGGCATTGGCCCTGATGATGGCCTCAAGAAAGTTGTCGCACTACTTTCATGCCCACACTATAGTTGTCCTCACAGCCTTCCCATTAAAAGCTCTGTTTGAGAGGGCTAACTTCTCTGGGCGAATCTTAAAGTGGGCAGTTGAGTTGGGGCAATACGACATCAAGTTCCAACCCAGAACCGCAATAAAAGCACAAGCATTGGCAGACTTCGTCGCAGAATTCACCCCAGGAAGTCATCATATCTGCCCAGTCGACCTGACCGAAGCAATCGAACTAGAGATGGAAGTTGACATCGGAATAACGCAACCCCTAGTATTGGTTACTCAGTCAGGCCCCACGGCAGAACAGAGTAAAGTAAGGAAGGAAAAAACAGACCATGCTACACCAAGTCAAGACTCACCAACAAAACAAGACTTGGTACAACCAGATGGCAAGGGACAGACAGCAAGTATGGATCTTGAAAAAGACACCAGCAACAAGGAAGATCCAAAGGCATCATCTGATCCCTCTACTTGCTGGAAGTTGTTCGTAGGAGAGATGTGGAAGCTCTTCGTGGATGGAGCATCCAACCGGCATGGAGCAGGGCTTGGCATAGTCCTCATCTCTCCAGACGGCTTAGTTGTGGAACAGGCGATCAACCTTGGCTTCCTAGCATCAAACAACGAAGCAGAGTATGAAGCACTTCTTGCAGGGCTCAAGTCAGCATTCCACATGAAGGCCACCGAGCTAATGGTCTACAGCGACTCTCAGCTAGTGGTAAACCAAATATCTGGCGACTACGAAGCGAAAGATGACATGATGGCCAAGTACTAAGAGCTGGTCAGGACAGAGATCAAGAAGTTTGAAGTGGTGAGGATAGAACAGATCGGCAGAGAGGAAAACAGCAGAGCAGACGAACTAGCAGGCTTCCCCTCAATGGCAGATACCTCCATCCCTCATCTACTATTGATCGACTACCTGCCTAGACCAAGCATTGAAGACCCAGAAGCAGAAGAGATATGTTGTGCCGATCTAGGCCCTTCTTGGATGGACCCCATCATATTGTTCCTAAAAGACGGCACCCTACCGGAAGAGAAGAAAGAAGCCAACAGAATAAGAGCGAAGTCGCAGCGATTTTGGCTCTCTCCATCCTTGGCATTGTACAAAAAGTCGTTCTCAGGACCTTACCTAAAGTGTGTTCACCCCAGCAAAGTGGAAGTATTCCTGTTCGAAATACATGAGGGTGTATGCGGCAGCCATCAAGGAGGAAGATCACTGGCATACAGAGCAATCTCGCAAGGATACTGGTGGCCATACATGCAAGCAGATTCAGAGAAATATGTCAAAAAGTGCGAAAAATGCCAAAAGTTCGCACATCAAATACACCAACCTGCCAGAGAACTTCTACCTCTCACTAGCCCATGGCCCTTTGCAATGTGGGGCTTAGACATAGTGGGACGCTTAGACATAGTGGGACCACTTCCAACAGCACCAAGCAACAGGAAGTTCTTTCTTGCGGCAACCGACAATTTCACAAAGTGGGTGGAAGCAGAAGCCCTGGCCTCAATTAAGGAAAAAGATGTGAAGAAGTTTGTTTGGCAGAACATCATCACTCGATTTGGCATACCAAAAGCACTAATCTCAGACAACGGCACTCAATTCGACGACAGAATTTTCAGAGGCTTCTGTGAAGAATACAAGATAGAGTTCTACAATTCTACACAGGCATATCTCCAAGCAAATGGTCAGGCGGAGGCATCAAACAAGGTAGTCTTCGATGGATTGAAGAAAAGGTTAGAGAAAGCCAAAGGCAAGTGGGCAGAAGAGCTCCCTCATGTTTTATAGGCTTACCGCACCACGCCTCGACGATCAACAGGAGAAACACCATTCTCCTTAGCTTATGGCATGGAAGCAGTCATCCCATTAGAAGTTGGCCTCCCCACAATTCGGAGCGAAAACTTTGATCCAGACTTAAATGGCGAAGCCATAGCATTAGAACTTGACCTTGCGGAAGAAAGAAGAGACAGAGCATTGGTTCACATCGCCTCCTACCAACAAGAATTGTCCAGAAAATATAACAAAACAGTGTATCCAAGGCAATTCAAGATCGGAGATTGGGTACTGCGCAAAGTAATGGGAAATACCTTGGTACCAGGAGATGACAAGCTAGAGCCTAACTGGGAAGGACCTTACAAAGTGGTCAGATTAGCAGGCAAAGGGGCATACCACTTAGAAGATGAGGATGGCAAGACAATTCCCAGGCCATGGAATATTGCCAATCTTAAGTTATTTTATTTTTAGTTTTTTTTTTCTTTTAAACATATGTAATTTTTTCCTTTCTCAATAAAACAAGTCAATTCTTTTCAGCATGATTGTTCTCTGTAAAAGATAGTTTTAGAGAGTTAGGAGCATTGTAAACACTCTATTCTAAATTGGCTGGAAAAACTAACTGAGAAGTTGGCTGGATTAAACCAACACCCCTCCTAAGCCCAGGATAAGGATCCAGGCTGCAGGACGTTTGGTCGGAATAACCAAACACTATTCTAAGTTGGCTGGAAAAATCAACTTAGAGGTTGGCTGGATTAAACCAACTCTTAGTACTCTTCAGCCGAAGTAAGTTTATGGCTGAAGAGTGGTTGGCTGGATTAAACCAACTCTTGTTACTCTTCAGCCGAAGTAAGTTCATGGCTGAAGAGTGGACTCTTATTACTCTTCAGCTGAAGTAAGTTCATGGCTGAAGAGTGGTTGGCTGGATTAAACCAACTTTTGGTACTCTTCAGCCGAAGTAAGTTTATGGCTGAAGAGTGGTTGGTTGGATTAAACCAACTCTTGTTACTCTTCAGCCGAAGTAAGTTCATGACTGAAGAGTGGTTGGCTGGATTAAACCAACTCTTAGTACATTTCAGCCGAAGTAAGTTTATGGCTGAAGAGTGGTTGGCTGGATTAAACCAACTCTTGTTACTCTTCAGCCGAAGTAAGTTCATGGCTGAAGAGTGGACTCTTGTTACTCTTCAGCCAAAGTAAGTTCATGGCTGAAGAGTGGTTGACTGGATTAAACCAACTCTTGTTACTCTTCAGCCGAAGTAAGTTCATGGCTGAAGAGTGGTTGGCTGGATTAAACCAACTTTTGGTACTCTTCAGCCGAAGTAAGTTTATGGCTGAATAGTGGTTGGCTGGGTTAAATAAAATTTGTACTCTTCAGCCGAAGTAAGTTTTATGGCTGAAGTGTTGGCTAGTAAGATTAACCAGTTGAAACCGGAATTTGCTATCTTGGTCTAAATTATTACAAGAAAGCATGCTCAAACAGGTAAGCAAACCGAAGTCAGAGTTAGCACAAAAGAAGATTTTTTCATTTAAAATGTAAAACAAATACAACGGAGGGGCCGCAGCCCGGTTACAAGATCAAAGAAAGAAGAAAAAAATTACAAAATCAGCTGAAAAGATCTTCAAAATCGGCTTCAATGTCTGCGTGAACACCGATTGCAGATGGCAGATCAGTCTCGGTAGCAACTTGCGGCATAGTACCAGTCGGCGGCTCAATGGTTAGGTCTTCAACCATTGGCTCCAACCGAGCTGACTGATCGTTGCCTTGCTCATTGACTACCGGAGTGATAGTTGGCTCGTTCTCTTCATCTTCATCATCTGAACTTTGCAAAAATTGTTGTTTAACAGAAGATAATGAGGCCGGAATAGAATACTGCGGAGCATTGTAGACCTCGGTTTCAGGCCCACAGCCGAGCTGCTCCACCGCACTTCTCCAGCCGCACTTGAAGAACAGATCCTTTGTTGCTTCGCATTGTTGAATGTAGGCCGCTTCGCCTTCTTTAAAGCCTTCTTTTTCGGCGTCATCAGCTTTCTTTTTCAGCTCCTTTATTTCGGTGTCCTTGGAGCTTGCAAGGTTGGCCAGCTCCCACAGGTGTTTATCTCTCATTTCGGTCAGAGCTCGCTGTTTATCATTGTTAGCCGAGGCAACTAGTCCGGTTAGACGAGTTACCTCGGCCTCCAGCTCGGCGGTCTTAGCCTGTGATTGTTTTAGCTCGGCGGACTTGGACTCGGCTTCGGCCATGGCCTCCCTTGTCGTCCTCCTGAGCTCCAACACTTTCCTATGTGCTATATTGTTCTTCTGGATGGCCTGTAAAATAGTAACTCCCTTTAGCCGGACTGACAGTTGGGAGAAAATTAGACAGAAAAACGGACAGTGTTACTTACCAGGATCATGGATTTTGTTAAAGACCGGATGGCCTTCAGTTCGGTGTTTAGTTGCTTTTGGTGGTGCTCCATGTCTTTGGGGAGACACACAGTCTTGGCCATGTTAAAGGCCAACTGGTGATCCTTATCAGCAACAACCGAGTCAGAGTCTTGGATATCTCGGTTGTTGAAGGTAAGTTTAGGTGCCCAGTTAGTGGTAGTTCGGTCAACAGGCTCCGGTTGCGGACTGGGTGGATGGCTCGGTGGTAGTGTGGTTTCGTCTTCATCAACCAAACATTGCTCGGTCTCAGTAGTCCGGGCGCGCTTAGCTCGGCGGGACGTGGATGGCTGTTGGGATGGAAGAGCCACCACGGTTTCTTGGGTTTGACTTTGTGGCGGTACTTCGGGTCTGTTGGTTTCGGTTAGAAGTGCCCTTACTCTGTTTCTCTTAGCCATTTCTTGTTTGGCTGTGAGAGGGATTAGGTTGATTTGTGGCAAGGTTGGGTCCGGTTCTGGGTCGTCTTCTAGGAGAAAGTCGGTCACTCTGGCTTTTCGGCGACCGCTGTATCTGTAGGTCGGTTCGAAATTTAGAAGTTTGGCCCAACTTCTTTCTTTAACCCGTAGTGCGGCGCGTAGAGTGGCAAGGTTGGGGTGACTGTACAAAGAATAAATATGGGCCGGATCTGCATGAAGAAGACAAACTGTTAGCTCGGCTCAAAATTGGAAACCGAAGTAGAAAGAGAAGAATACTAGGAAACCAAAGTAATTATACCAGGTATCCCTTTGTTCCAGTTTATACATCGGCCAGGAATCTGGGCTTGATGATCTTCAAAGTTCCCAAACACCCAGAAAAAATCGTCATCATTCAAGTCTTTGTCCGGTGTATCCTTAATTATTTTTTCACACCGGCGGCGAATTCTCAAATAATATACCCACCCATCCTCTTTTGAACCTAAGGAATATTGGTGGAACAGTTCGGCTAGACTGAGGTTTAGACCGGCTTGTCGGTTTAGTTCGGCTATACCCATTATTATACGGTATGAGTTGGTGGAAAGCTGGGTTGGGCACAGTCTGGTTTGCCTAAGGAATTCACAAATCAAGGGCTGGACTGGGAATCTTAGTCCGGTTTCTATTATTGAAAGAAGGGTAAAAGGAACGAAACCCTCATTCCCCCATGGAGTGACGTCTTTATTGGCTAAAACGAGTTGGACGTCGTTAGGGATGTTGAATTCCTTATGGAATTTGGCTAGGCCTCCAGGGGTTTCTACCAAAAATCTATATTTACCCATTTGACCTATAAGTTATAAATAAGTTAGGTCGGTTGAAAAACTGTGCTCAGTAGCTCGGTTGAGCGCGAGGAGTGCCTGGGCAACCTAAGTCTGCAAAGTAGAAAACAAAGGGGTTAAGCACAGATCATTGGACCGTGCCACAAATAAAGAGCAATATGAGGAAGTCTTACTTCGGCCTAAAGAGTGCTACAGGTTCTATATCGGTTTCCGCATGGTGTTTTGGAAGCTCGGGTGGAGCAAGAGGATGGATATCTCGGTTTGAGCTGTGGGTTTCTTTACTTCGGTTAAGCCTCTAGGGGCAGCTTTTTGAGTTCGGTTCTAAAAACTAAGAAAGCTGGCTTAGCCCCCAAAGGCTTAGCTCGGTTGAAGGCTAAGGTTCCTAGTTTGCTAAACTCAAACTTAGTTCGGTGAGTTTATCTCGGCTAAAAGTGAATCAGGAGTTGGTAACTTACTGAAACTGCAGGTGTATCTACAGTTCTAGTTCGGTTATTTTCTGGATTTACCTATATATCACAAACAGTATCCTAGTTCGGTTGGGACAAGTTTATGGATCAAAACTACGTTCTACAGGATGCTTCATGATATTCATAGTGTTCTTAGGAAGATTTTTTCCAGAAAATACAAGACTAAATGAAAGTAGAAACAGAAATGTGTTTTGCAAAAACACACATTATAGTGTGCTATGGATTAAACAAAAGCAAAAACAACAAAAGAGAAACAGATTCGTGAGGCTTACCAGGTGGAGAGGAAGAAGCTAGAAGTTGAAACAATAGCAGCAATGAAGAACACGAGCTTGGTAGCTGGAGTGGAGGCACAGAGGATGAACAGAGTATCGTGAGATTCAAAATGAGAGGATTATTTTGTGTAGAAGGCAAAAAAAGGGCGGGACTGTTCAAATCTTACGAAGTACGAGGGCGGCGTGACAGCTGTAGAGAACCAATCAGAGGCTGCCACGTGTCCTTGGAAGGAGAAGCGTTCCAGTTGCTGTGACTGAAGAGACGTTTTGACCGGACATGCGCAGCTCGGCTTAAGTTTAGCTCGGTTGGAAAGGCTAGAAGTAGCTCAACTGGAAAGGTTTCAGAGTTTTAGCTCGGCTGGAAAGGCTAAAAGGTTTTTTTAGCCCGGCTGGAAAGGTTAAAAATTTTAACCCGGTTCGTAGACAGGTAATCCCTATCATGCTGCGCAGATGGAATTAAGGGGCAATTGAGAGGGTAATTTATTTGCAAATTGGGCCGAGCTGGGCCGTCGTGGGCCTCGGTACGAATGGTAGAGTAAAACGACCATAAAGCTACTCCGGTCATTGATAAGACTTAAAGTTAGTCCTGTCTCAAGCCCAGAAGTTAGACCGGTCCGAGGGACTCCTGTTGTTAGTCCGGTTGAAGTATGCTGTACAGTTAGACCGGTTTAAGGATGCTTTGAACTTACACCTGTCATGGCGCGATGAAGCTAGACCGGTCTAAACCTTGATAAAAGATAGTTCGGTTTTAGGCATGCCATGATTAATGGAAGAGGAACTAAGGGAAGAGAACCGACCTGAGTATAGTTCGGCTATATATAGACCTTGATTACTTCGGTCGTATGGTAGTCCGGCCGTGGTAAGACCATCTCACTTGGTCTAAGCAGTGAGGGGGGTGTTGGGGGATAAGCATTATCCTTCAGAAATATGAATCCTGGGAGGACTCTACATGGAGGAGTAAGAGTCCTACTTGGATTGTGCCACACGAAACCTATAAAAGCTCACAAACATCACCTATGGAGAGGTAACACAACTTTGATTCCTGAGTACATAGAGCTTTTGCCTATTTGTCTTGTTTGCTGACTTAGGCATCGGAGAGGTTTCCGGCACACACCCGCCAGCTAGCTCACGTTTGTATTTTCAGGTTGTAGAACGACGACGTACGGAGGAATGCAGATTTGATCAACAGGATTATACGAGAAGGTGTATTTCTTTCCCGTACACTAATATATATAATTAGTACATATAATATTACCGTAGTGATTTTATTAGCAAAATACAGGTGGACTATCCTCACAATCCTTAACCAAAGCAAAAAATGATTTGACAACACCAAATTCCACAAAATCTGTAATCTCCAATTTCTATAGCTTCTCTAACCTGGTTATTAATGTTAGGTATTTAACAGGGGATCAAACTTCTCTCTAGTGACCGGATTGGGACATGTTGTTGTAACTTTGGGGGTTTACTATGAGATTTGTTTCGATAATCCATGGCACATTTGTTAGTTCACAAGATTTAAATGAACAAGTTTTATGTTAATACAATATTTTGTATTGTATGCAGTTTTTGTCATGTGCCCATTTGCAAACTAGTTTGTTTGTGTTTGAAATTTTTTTTAACAGAGTATAAAATCTCATTCCCTACAAAATAAAGTAGAAAGGAACAATGTGATTTTTTTAATAAAATTGTCGGGTAAGGTAGAAGTATACGTGGTAATGACATTGGGCACATAATCGTTAATTCTAAACAAAAAGTAAAATTTTGATGTAATTAATGCCACGATATAGAATTTTGAATAATACTAGATGTATCAATTAATGTAGTAATTAATATATTAATGGATGATGTGACATAATTTTAAAAATTTTAAAATTTTATAATTTATATAATAGATAGAATTAGTAATAATGACATAACATTAATTGATACACTAATATATATATATAATATAATATTAATTGATACACTAATATATATATATATATTAATTATTACATGAATAAAGCTTGGGAGCTCGAAACCGAGCTCCCCGAATCCCCCGAAATTCAGGAGAGAGAGAGAGAGAGAGAGAGAGAGAGGGAGGGAGAAAGAGAGAGAGACAGAAGATCGGGGAAGAGGAGGAAGAGAAGAGAGGGGAAGAAGCTCGTCGCCCGGCGTCGCCTCTCGTCGCCCGGCGTCGCCCGGCGTCGTCCGAAGCTCGTCGTCCGCAGCTCGAAGCTCGTCGTCCGGCCTCGCCCGGCGTTGCCTCGCCTCCGCCCTGCCTCCGGCAGCTCCTCCTCCGCCTCCAGCCCTAGTTTTTGGCCCCCTCCCCCCCCCCCCTCCCCCCTCCCCCCTCCCCTTCTCTTTTTCTTCTCTTCTCTTCTTCCTCCTACTTCTGTTTCTCTTCGTCTGAAATGGAAAAAAAAAAAAAAAAAAAAAATCACGAAACGATGTCGTTTCGTCGATTAGGGGGATTCGGGGGAAGGTGATTCGAGCTACCAATCAAAACTGTTATTACATATAACACCCGTAGTGATTTTATTAGCAAAATACAGGTGGACTATCCATCACCATCCTTGACCAAAGCAAAAAATGATTTGACAACACTAAACTCCACAAAATCTGTAATCTCCAATTTCTTTACCTTCTCTAACCTGGTTATTAATGCTAGGTATTTAACAGGGGATCAAACTTCTCTCCAGTGATGGGATTGGAACATGTTGTTGGAGTTTTGGGGGTTTACTATCAGTCTTGTTTTGATAATCCGAATCGTTGAATGTGTAGAACTCGTCAAATATTTTATCCTTATAAAAAATCACGTTGATTGGATATCGATAACTACTTGATCGGATTAGATTTATGTCAACGGTAAGTATAATTTTCAAAATAAATTATTAACAAAAATCTGATCCGATCAAATAGTTATCGATATTTGATTAATGTGATTTTTTACAGAAATACTCGATGAGTTTTACATATTTAACGGTTCAAATTATTGAAACATGATCCGTGGTGAGCTCTACAGGCCCAACAGCATCGCCAAGCTGTCCCCTTAACAAGATTGTCAAGAAAATTATGAAATAAAAATGATTAAGTTCAATACATTGTAAAATTTATGTATATAGTAAATTTGATCACAATTGATATTTTAAAATAACATTCTAACTATCAATATCATCAATCAAACAGACTATACATACAAAGGTTATTGAAATGTAAAAGTAGATAAAAGAAATGTGATTATGTGAGGAATAAAGGCTCACCTCTATGTATGACAACACCGAACCTAGTGTATATACTCATTCCGAGTCTGCATCATCAGTTGTCCATTCCTGCGGCACCTCCAAAACGACGTCGTTTTAGGGAAAATTTCAATTAAAAAAGAAAAGAAAAGGGACAGAACAGAAGCAAAGACGACGTCGTTTTAGGGAAAATTTCAATTAAAAAAGAAAAGAAAAGGGACAGAACAGAAGCAAGGAAGAAGGGAGAAGAAGGAAGAAGGCGGCAATGTACCGATGATTCAGTCAAAGACGACGGTGAACTCGGCGAGAGAAAAGAGGTTTTCGATGGCTGAGTGGAGGCGGTCGGTAAGGCAGGGTGAACCGGCGCTAGGATTGCCGAGATTCAAGGCGATGATCTTGTCGGAGTCGCAGTAGACGCCGGGGAAGTTGTAGGGGTCGGTGGTGAAGTCCCAGGAGGAGAAGTAATTGGAGCTAGGAGAGTCGGCGAGGGAGCCTCGAATCAATTGGAGTGATAGGAAATCAATGGGGTCTAAGATTGCGAATGTGAAGAAACTAGATTGAAG
The DNA here is from genome assembly GCA_036172215.1 of Camellia granthamiana. NCBI lineage: Eukaryota > Viridiplantae > Streptophyta > Magnoliopsida > Ericales > Theaceae > Camellia > Camellia granthamiana. The sequence continues at coordinate 22,618,651 of CM069910.1, read as the reverse complement.
AAAACATAGCAAATGTATCATCATCATCAATATCTTCATTTTTGCTCAACACACAAAAATCGATTGAACAGAGCATAGAGATTAAAAATGGTTTTATAAGCTTTTTGGTCTGGATCTGCCTTATTCTTCTTTCTTCTCCCTTCTTTGCTTCTGTTTTGTCCTCTTTTTTTTTTTATAAATTTTTTTCCCAAAACGACATCGTTTTGGGGGTGACACAGGTATGGCCGCAGGAATGGGCAGTTGAGGATCCGAATTCTATTGTTTTCATGGTTTTGTCTGTTATATGAGGTGCACTTAGGGACTTACAAGCAGGCTAAGAATAACATATATGCATTACTTTGGCGCTATCATGCCATTTTTTTTGGCTTCTTCTTTCATTTAAATTTTGAAATTAAGATGACAATATTTTTATTTTTAGAAATTAAAACTTAATTATGTGTGATCAAATGGATTGCTTGTTTGTTAGCATAAGATAACTTGGTATTTCAAGGAATTGTTTAACATTATCTAAATAAGTATATTTTTTAATTTTTATTAAAAGATGTGCAATGTGATAGAGAGTTGATATAATATAATCTAAATTTATCTATATATTATATAAGGAAAATGAGGTTTCTATAAACTCACAAGTCTTGTGGGAGCTCTAATATCTCAATCTAATTTTCTAATTTTTTGATTTAAAAAAAAAAACAGCATTTATTGACTTCTCCAAACTCACAATCCTTTTTGACTTCTTCCATACCTATTGCTACACCCTTTCCAACTTCTCTCATCTAAAAAAAAATATAAATTCTTATTAAATCTATCTATCTATCTAAACATTATATAAATAAAAAGGGGTTTCTAACCATAAGTCTTGTGGAAATTCTAATATCTCAAACTAAAATTTCTAATTTTGTGATTTTAAATAATTAAAAAAAATCCTCTATAGCTCTCATTCAAGCAAAAAATAAATAAATGCATAAATAAAATAAAATAAAATAAATATCTCTAGATTTATGAGTTTCAAATGGAAAGGATATCAAATATATAAAATAAAAAATAGAAAGTATACTAATCCATTTCAAAATTCAAATTTGAGGGGCACTACATATGGAAGGCATTTCATTAATTTAAATTTAAAATTATAATGATTTATCCCATAATATATAAGTTTTAAATAATGATATATTCTATGATTTATCTATATACCTATATATCTATATAATTGCAAAATATTATCATTTCATTAAGGTTGAAAGTTGTAATTATTTTTTCTCATTTTTTTTTTTAAATTTTGTTTAACAATATTTAATATCTCTAGATTTATGACTTTCAAATGAAAAGTATATCAAATATATAAAATAAAAAAATAGAAAGTATACTAATTCATTTCAAAATTCAAATTTGAGGGGCATTAAATATGGAAAGCATTCCATTAATTTAAATTTAAAATTATAGTAATTTATTCCATAATAAATAAGTTTTAAATAATGATCTATTCTATGATTTATCTATATATATACTATTATAATTGCAAAATATTGTCATTTCATTCAGATTGAAAGTTATAATTCTTTTTTCTCAATTTTCTTTTATTTTGTTTAATTTTTTGTTAATACGTGTCACAATATGATTGGTTTATAAATTAATTTTATATTCTTAAAATAAAATTTCAAATTTGAATTCTTACTTAAATTATGTTACTATAATTGGAATGAGATCAATATCCATTCATTTAATTTTGCATCCTTTATTAAATAATAAAATAAAATTTTAAATTTAAATTCTTCTCAAATTATATTACTACAATTAGAATGAGATCAATATCACATGTGTCATAGGATTATTGATCTAAATATAATTTGTTTTAAATACATGTATTCAAACTATTAATCGCTATTAATTTTTTTTCTTTTTTTTGTTTTAAATTTTATAAAAAAAATTATATCCTTCTAAACTATAAGGACTTGATCAATAATATTTTTTAATATAATTTTTTTATTTTAAACTAAAGAACAAAATATAACCTTTTTTAGTACTTACCAAGCACGGTGGATTTTGTTAGATTTTTTATTTTATTTTTTTATCTCAATTGTCAATTAAAGAAATTAAAATAAAGAATAAAGATATCTTTAGCTCAAATTGTTAAAAAGTTACTTTTGTTAAAATAAATTAGAAAGAAACGTTAATTTTTTTTTTAAAATTAAAAGTGATAGTTTGTTAAACTTTTTTTATTTAAAAAAAAGAGGGTTATAGGTGATAACTTATTGTTTATCTAAATTATTTTCAGATTAAATGAAAATATCATATTAAATTTTCTTCTTTCCTTTTTTTATTCAAATACTTTTATTTTGTAAGAAATTTGTTTTTATTCTATTTAATATTTTATTGTAATTTTTAAATTAAAAAGAATTTCTAAAAAATTATATTTAAATTATTTATGCCATTATAAAAAATAATTTTTTTAAATATCTAGTGGTAGTTTGGGAAGTGCTAAATAAGACCATCTCCAACGGTGCATCAAACCCTCCATCAGATTTGAAATTTGATGAAAAAGTCACTTTTTCTCACTCCAATGGTTTCACCAAATGGATATCAAAATGAGAATGCACCAAAAGTTTCACCAAAATGAGAATGCATTGGGTCTTTCATCAAAACACTATTCATTACCGTTATATTTTCACTATCGGATGACCAACCGGATGACCAATTTTTGCAAAAATTTGTATAGATTTTACACTGGGAGGTCAACCACCTGGCCGACCACCCGGTCGACCCTCAAGCTTGAAATTTGAATCAAAGCGTCAAAAGTACCCGTGGAAATCCATCTTGTTCAAAGCGTCAAAATCCTTACCGAGGCATATACTTGAGGAACCATGGCAAAATCCATCTTACAAAGCGTCAGTTGATGAACTTGAGGATTTTGTCATGAGCAATCTCCCTCCCAGGCATATACTTCTGGGTCGTTTTCAGAACCTGTGGAACAAGATGCAGGAAAAAGCTCAGTTTTATCTTCAGTTGATGAACTTGAGGATTTTGCCATGGGTAAGGTTTGCCATGGGTAAGGACAAAGCTCAGTTTGAGGATTTTACTGGAAATTTGACAGGAGTAATCAGGAAGAAAAAAAAAAAAAAAAAAATTCGGTCGACCGGCCGATCGCCGGTCGACCAACCGGACGACCCCTTCCCTTTTGGTGCACACTGTTGGAGCTAGCTGTATGATTGAGAAAATCAGCTATTTTTACTCAGATTTGGTGAAAAAAGTAATGAACCGTTGGAGATGCTCTAAGTATACTTTTTTACTTTTTACGAAAATATGTACAGAAAAGTAAAAATGTGATGTGACCCAAAAAAGATAATTAAGTATATATCTTTTTATTTTTTATGAAAGAATGTATTGAAAAATAGAGATTGATGTGATCCAAAAAAGATAAAAAGAAAAAAAAAAGGAGCTAATATGGCACTTCCTAAACAATCATTTATTCAATGATCTTTTTCTAAAAAGTATATTTTTTTAAATTTTTCAAGAAAAATTCTATTGGAAATCTTAAGTATATTACTTTTTCTTTTGTTCATTACTATTAAAATTTTAATTAACTTTATTTATTATTTAAAAAAATAAATTAGCAAAAATTTTGTATATTTATATATATAATTTTGTTTTGATTTATCAGGTTATTTGGTGTTTTTGTCTAAGTCTACTCAAATTTAATTTGAAATTTGAAATTTCTACATAGGTCCTCATTTAATTAAAAATTATGTTATTTAATCTTTAAAAAATTTTAAGCTCAACTCAAGTTGGTTGTGCTGAGCTCACCTAAGTTTGCAATTCTAAGAAGGGGGTTAAAAGTTACATGATTAAATTTGTGATAAATTAAAAAATAATAAATTGTAAATTTCAATCTTCTTTGTTTTCATAATTTGCATAAAAAAATTTAACTATTTATATTATTTTTTTACATATCGTGCATAGCACGGATTATTAGTAGTAAGATAAAAAGATAAAAAGATGTAATAAAATAATACATGCCAAACATAGATATATGTGCTATAAGCATGGAGAGAGTACATACATTGGATTGGACATGTAAGAGCATCTACAATGGAGTGGCTAAAAAATAGTGTGTTATATGACAAAAAGTAATAAAAGTAAGGTCTATAAATGTGTGTTGAGGTGTGTTAATTTTAGAAAATAAGTGGTGTTGTAATGAATATGTTAAGATATGTGTTAAGTAATATATAAATATATTAAATTAATAAAAGGGCAAATTACACAAATAATCCCTATAGTTTGGGGCTTGTGTCACTTTGGTCCCTGACTTTTCAATTGTGACACATTTGACCATGAATTTTGAATCTTGTTCCAAATAAGGACAATTGAATATATAATTAGATTTTTCATAGGTAAAATTGTCAATTTGATAAAATATAAACTAATTTGACAAAAATAAATGTCAAACAAATATTTTTGAATTTTTAAAAATTATTTCTACCTACTAAAAATAAAATTATGTAAAATTGATAAATCTTTTAGACATTTATTTATTTTTTTTACCAAATTAATTTTTATTATGTGTTTGGATGATGATCATATAAAATTAATTTAAAAAAATTAATCATGTAATTTTTATGAATTTTACATAATTTTATCATTGGTGGATAAAAATAATTTTAAAAAAATAAAAAATATTTTTTTGACATTTATTTTTGTCAAATTAGTTTATATTTTATCAAATTGACGATTTTACCCTTGAAAAATCTAATAATATTTTCAATTGTCCTTATTTAGAACAAGATTCAAAATTCAGGGTTAAATGTGTCACAATTGAAAAGCCAAGGACTAAAGTGACACAAGTCCCAAACTATAAGGACTATTAGTATAATTAACCCTTAATAAAAAAATAATATTAATAACTTATTTTCTCTCGTCTCCCTTCTCTCTCTTTTCTCTCTCTTCTTCTTCATTGTCATTTCGACTGCTTAGCAACTAGTAGGTCTCACACTCTATTTCTCTCTCTTTATCTCTCTCTCCTCTCTTGTTCTTGTAATGGTTGGCCAGAGTATTTGCAACTAGCATGTTAACATCTGACAGTGTTAACAAAGGAGTTAAAATTTCCATTGCAGTGTCAAATAACAATTTTGGCTGGCTAAAAATTAACCTTTGATACAACTTGTGTCTTAGTGAGTTCACTGTGGATGTCCTAAGTACACACATGAAGCTTTATAAAATTCAGTGAATTATTAAAGAGAAATAACGGGGTTGTTTAGAATGATTTAAATAAATGTATTTTTTGAATTTTTATGAAAAGATGTATAAAAAATAGAAAAGTAATACAGTGTGTTTGGTTTGAGTTTTTTGAATAAAGTTTTTTGAAAATTGAGTTTTTTGATTTTCGTGTTTTTTTTGTTTTTAGTGAATATTTTTAAAATATTAAACTTTTTTTTTTTATACTTTTTTAGATACACTTTACTTTGATGTATCTAAAAAATAAAAAATTTGTGAAAAAATATTTTAAAAAATTAATAAATACATAAAAATATAAAAAATATACTGAATTCTCTTATTTTTTTAATTTATATTTTTGGTATTTAGTGAATTTTTAAAAGGTTTTTTTCATAATTTTTTTATTTTTTAAGTATATTTAGGTTAGGTGTGTCTAAAAAATAAAAAAAAATGCTTAAAATATTAAAAAAATTCAGTAAAAACAAAAAAAACACAAAAAACAAGAAAGTTAAATTTTTTGAAAAGTGTTTTTAGAAAAGTGAAAACAAGCAAAGTGATTCTAAAAAAGATAAAAAAAATATGCTTATGCACACTTCAGATAAGCTCATTTTTGAATTTTAAATTTATAACAAATTACGCTAAACACCACCGTTGTAATGTATAATTTCTTGGTGGGGGCAGACACGAAAACAAAAATGCAAAAGAAGAAGTATTGACGGAGAAAGAGGGAACATGGTTAGGCTATGTTTGTGTGTGTTTTTGTCTATAAAAGCCAAATATGGCTTTTCCAAGGGAAGAGTGGACAACTTTATAATGGCGGGTGAGCTGCAAATAAACAAAATCGTTTGCAGATAAGTTTTAGTTAATTTGATAAGGGTTTTTTTAAATTTGATTTATTAAATTTTTATTATGTCCGAATTTAAGTTTAAATTTATTAAAATTTTAATAAATAATGTTAGCCATTCATTTAATATTTATCCAAATAACATAAAAATATGTATAAAAATAGGACAAATATGTTATTTATATATTTAAATAATCTAAATAATAACTAATTATAGATAATACATTTATATAGTGGTGTAGCTATTATTATTTTAATAAGGTATTGATTTTTCTTTTAGTATATTTTATATGTTATATAAATAATTGTGTAATCAAAGTTTCAATTATAACTTTAGTTTTATGTGTAAGTATAATTTTATAATTTCTTTGGCTCGTTAAAACATGAACAAACTTGAGTTTGAGTCAAGTCTGAGCCAACTTAGTTCGAACTCGGTTCATTAAATTTTTATTAAACTCAAGTTCAAATTTAAACTTATTAAAATCTTAATAAATAAATCTAAATATATTAAATCTCAACTCAGCTCATCTTGTTTATGGTCTTAACGACGGCGACCCTTTTCGTGGATCCCACTTGTGAACTATCTTCCAAAATGACTTGGGTAAATTATAAACACATTTTTGAGATTTATTAAAATACGGATGATTTTATGTGATTTAAAAAATTATAAATATTTTATTATCAATTTTTTTATTTAACAAAATTAATTTAAAAAATAAAAAACCTAATTGCTTTCCTATTCAATAATATTAAATTATTAATTAAAATAAATTTATAACATTATTAAAAATTATTAATTGATTTAATGATTTATTAATAAAAGGGATTTTGTGTTATAAAATTAAAAACTTTAAAGAATGAGATGTAATTTTCAAAATTACAAAAATAATTTATATTTTAAACAAATCTTAAGAGTATATTTATAATTTATCCAAATAAATTTATTCTCGTTGCTTCAAAACTGTGAGTCCCATATCCAAAAAGTAACCGACTTCACTTCAAAAGGTATGTGTCATTATTTTTCACCAATTAAAAGGAGTGCATTATTTAGCCACTTCAAATCGGACTCGTAACCCCCTTGGATCTGTGCTCTAGTACATTGAGAACTCTGTTGATGTGATCTCACTTGCACTCCACTAATCTAGAATTAATTTTTTTATTTTTCATTTATCTTATATTTTTATTGTGTTTAGTTAGAAAATTTGAAAAGGGATTTGAAAAGAGAAATATAAAATATAAGTAAAATATGAATAAAATATACTTATATTTCACTTAGTCTCACATACTTTTTCCCTTTCTCTTTTCAAATCTCTCTCCAAATCTCCTAACCAAACGTAAATATAACCAAATAGTGTGTTAAATTTAACAAAAAGATAAGAGATGGCAACAATTTACATGGAGTTCCATTAAAAAATTGTAAATATAATGAGAAGAGTGGAAGAAATGCTGTAATATTCATTCATACCTTGAATCTACAAAGATTTACCCTACAAGAATTGCTTGTATGAGTCTATTTTACAAAATCGACTCACAAAAAGATGGGAATTTGTCATTTTTTTTGGTTGTCTTTTTTTTTTTCCTTTGAACTTACATAGGGATGTATAATCTCATCTCTTTGCCGGATTATGTCGCTTTGGCTGGAGTGCCATTGACATGACTCGAAGCCCATTTGTTATCTCTGTGAATGATGGCCTGACTGTTGGATCGGGTGACCAGCAATCTTCCATCAACTTTCTCCACTCGGCATTGCAGTGGTCAGGAATGGAAGGCCGGAGTGTGTTACTTACAATTCCACCTTCATGCATAGCCCACAACAACAGAATTCATCATTAAAATTGTCAACAAGGTCATACTTGGAACCGAAACAATGATCAGAGAACACTGATATATGAAAGAAAATGAAATATGTTAAATTTGAGACAAAGAAATCAATTTGTACACTATGACACATTTCCACTTTTACACAGCTCTAGTATCAAGGTTTTAGAAGTTTGACAACATTATGAAAGCTTTACTTTTCGTTCCAATACACTTCCAAATTCATATTTTGGAATTGTAAAATTTTTAACTACTGTGAAAGCAAGTGAAGTAACTAAGTTCTGAGAGAGGCTAATAAAACCATTTAGAGGTTGAGACAAAAAAACTATTACGGAAGTTGCATGCAAAAAAATAAAAGGGCTTTAAATCTCTCTCTCTTTCAAATTATTATCAAATGATTTCCTAACACGTGCCTAGAAATCCTCGTAGTGACGCTATGGCATTGGGAAATGGACCCAACAATATATATCAAGCTATTCAACACCAATTCTCATGAATATGGGATTCAGCTTTCATTTCAAATCCTACTGGAGGCCTTGATATCTGACTATCAATTTATGTAGATCTGTCCCTAGAATGTTAGATGTTTTGAGTGTTAATAGGTGAAGGTGGAGCTGAACTTCAAAAAAAGACTCCAACCGATCTGCCATCTTTGTTTCAGTCATAATTGCATCAAATAGAAAAATCACACCTATAATAGCACCACAATGCATGTCTGCATAGGGCTCCTCCCCGGTCAAGATCTCCCACATTGCAATGCCAAATGAGAACACATCGACCTATCAAAACCCATGAAGAACAAAGCAAAATAAAGAAATTGGATGCAATTATTTCATTGTTTAAGACATCAATGCTGTTCAAATTCAATCCCGGGCTTTGATTCTAACCTTCTCAGAAACCCGACTGCTGCTTCCATTTAGTAGCTCTGGTGCCATCCATGGAAGTGTTCCCCGGACCCCACCAGACACAAGTGTATTCCGTTTAATTCTTGACAATCCAAAATCTCCAACCTGAAAAGGGAAAAAATCATGAATGTGAAGCATAAACAATGAAATTGGGCAGTAAAAAGCTTCCACGAACTTTCATATTCCAAAAAGCAAACTTCTCTGTTCAGATATACTACTAAAGCAAGTTTTGAAGACAACTTGGTTTTATCAAGCATTGTTTCTTCTGTAATTACCTTGCATATGGGTCGTTGGGGGTCTCCCAAATTGACAAGCAAGTTGTCACATTTCAAATCAAAATGAACAATATTTTTCAGATGCAAGTACTCCATGCCAAAAGCTGCATCCATTGCAATCATAAGCTTTTTGCGTCGATCAAGCACTTTGCTGGAACAATTTCAAGATTCCATTAAAACATTTCTTGGTAAGAGGGTATAGAAGGGAGATTTGAAAAACATAAACCAACTTACCGATCCTTCTTTAATAGGACATGTCTTAGAGACCCATTGGCCATATATTCAGTTACAGTTGCTAATGTTCCTCCAGGCCCATCAGGAACCACTCCGTAGAATGCCAGTACATTTGGATGGTGAAGTTTTGACAGGATTTGAGCTTCTCTCCAGAAGTCTTTTATCTGTCAAAACAAGTGAGATTGTATTTTAGAGTTTAAAAAATAATATACATTTTTTTTTTCTTTCTTGAAGTGCAGGATTATCTCTAACTTCTCATAGTTATTGTTATTCCTTTGCTCAAGGCAAATCCGCTTACTGTACTTTACACAATATAGGAATGTATGGATCAAAAGAAATTCTTGAGTTGGATGTAAAGTACAAAAGTCATGATTGGAAGAGGTTACAGAGAAATTTAAGTCAGGGACCCACCAACCGCTCTTGCTCTGATGATCTTCCAGCAAAACAGCTCTTTTTGATTCTCTTGATAGCAACATCTGTTCCCCTCCATTTTCCATGATAAACAGTTCCAAAAGTACCAGATCCTAACTCATGTAGCTCTTCAAGATCAGCATTCTTTATGATCTGCACATGGGTGTCTGAGGTATTCAGTTAAAAATACATCAAACCTTTATTTATTTATTTAGTTTGTTTTAACTTTCCCCAAAAAAGAAGAAAACCCGATAATCAAAGATGAGGAAATTAATTTATAAATGTGCTGGTGACATCGAAGGTATCATCAGACCATGAAAGCCTTATACAGTTGAGGAATAATTCAGCCACCCCTATAGTATGGCTTCCATGCAAGGTTTTAAAAAGCGGCCGCAACTGTTACGTAACGTCGTTACGTAACGGTTTTGGCGGTTACCGCCACCCGTTACGGCCACTTTTGCAGTGTGATTGAGATTCACAGGTGTGTCGGCCGTAGCGGCTACCGTAGCGGTCGTAACGGTGCCGTAACAGCCGTAACGGCCTGTTACGCACTGTTACGTAACGGTTCCAAATTGTTTCTTTCAAAAAAACACACAAAAAAAAAGTTGAAAATGGGAGAAGAGGGATAGAGAGAAGAGGGAAGATAAAGAGAGAAAATGGAGGAGTAAGAGATAGAGAGAGAGAAGAGGGAATATGAAGAACATGTTATTGATTTGTTGAAGCTGTAAGACCTATGTTATTCTATTCAGCTGCTATCACTCAACCATTTTGTTTGTGTGTGTCTATCTATATATATTGTTTGAAAATAATAATAATAATGAGTGTGGTCATTATCTATTTGCGTTGGTTAAAATATGTATATATATATATTAGTGTGGTAGGTGAGTGTATAGTGTGGTAGGTAGATGTGAGTGTGTTAGGTGAGTATTAGTATGGTAGGTGTGTGTATTAGTGTGGTAGGTGAGTGTGTTAGTATATTCTCTTCCTCTTCTATATATAGGAGAGTTATTGTATACATTCTATATCAATCAATAATATCAATACATTAATTTCCTACATGGTATCAGAGCGGGTTTAAGAACCTAATAAATTCGCTTCACCGGCGGGCGGCAGCCTCGTCTTGGCCGCCCGCCGGACCTCTACACATACCTTCACTCCGTTGCCACAAATTATTTTTCTTGCTCTTGCTCTTGTTGTTGCTGCTGCTGGTGCAGTAGTATTTGTTGTCCTTCGTTTCACTTCTACAAACCTCATTTGCATCCAAGTCCTTTCTTTTCTGTTCTGGGTTTCCATCACAATGATACACTGATTCAACACCTGATTGCATCTGTTCTGGTCAGACCATTTTTATCATTTCTGCCAAAAGTTTAGAGTGCTGACAGGAAGATTCCCTTTAGAGAGAAGGTCATATACACCGTCATTTCTCTTTTCATCTTTCTGGTTTGCAGTCAGCTCCCTATATATGGCATACACTCTACAACAGGTGCAGACCCTTTCTATTGGATGCGTGTTATTCTTGCTTCAAACCGTGGAACTGTCATGGAACTGGGGATCACTCCTATCGTGACTTCTGGTCTGGTGATGCAACTCTTAGCTGGGTCAAAGATCATTGAAGTGGACAACAGTGTCCGTGAAGATCGTGCACTCCTAAATGGTGCACAGAAGTTGCTGGGAATCCTGATTGCTGTTGGTGAGGCTGTTGCCTATGTTCTGTCAGGAATGTACGGAAGTGTCGGCCAACTTGGTGGTGGGAATGCTATTCTCATTATTATTCAGCTTTGCTTTGCTGGAATCATTGTTATATGTTTAGATGAACTTCTCCAGAAGGGATATGGTCTTGGATCTGGGATTTCCCTTTTCATAGCTACCAATATCTGTGAGAATATAATCTGGAAAGCATTTAGCCCCACAACTATCAACAGTGGTCGTGGTGCTGAATTTGAAGGTGCTGTTATTGCTTTGTTCCACCATCACCATCACCATCACCGTCACCATCACAATTCTCTGTTGGGTTGGGTAATCCGGGAGCTGAACTTCTGGAATATGTGGAGAAGACTTCTTGATGAATGTTGTTGCTTTGGCCCATAGGAACAAGGTTGCAAGCAACAATATCAGTATATGGCACACTAGAACCGGCAGATATCTTCTTGTTCCTCCATAAGATTATTTTTAATTTTGTTTTCAAATCAAATTCATACCATTCAGATTTGCACACCAACTTTATTTTATTCATGCCAGGGATCAAACTCGATCACCTTTTTACATAAAAAAAAAAAAAAAAAAACATCAACCACAACCCACAACCACCACAACAAAAACCGCCTCACTTCTTCGCCTCTTCAGCTGTTCTCTTCTTCTTGCCTTTGTCTTGGGCGGCCCTTTCCGGTGCTGCCTCCGTGTTTCCCACGCCGCCGAGCACGTTCACTTCCCGTTGCTCCTCAACCGTCACATATGGCGGACCTCCAAATCTGAGCATCACGGTGGCCTTCCGCTTCAGTTCCTTATTTTCTGCCTTCAGCACACATATCTCTGCTCGGGCATCCGTATACATGCTCTGGAGCAGAGCCAGTTGGGCTTTTACCTGCTGCACCTCATTTGTTCTACTCTGAAGCCGGTGCGACAGGTTGTTGACCGCCGTCATTGTCTCAACACATGACTTCAGAGTATAATGATTGGCCTCAATATCAGATTGAGCAGCCATTATCTGCTCCACTGACAACATTGGAAAGTTCAACGGCGTAAAACCAGGGGCGCTTGGTCCAGGGGCACTTGGTTGAGGTTCAAGGGCCCTATTCTGGGTTGTGGCCTCGTTGAGGTCGGGAAAGAGAGTGAGACCACGGGACGAAGAGGCTATGTTCTGGGTAGCTGAACGGGAAGAAGAGGCCATCTTATGGGTTGCTGCGTGTTTCGGCTGTTACAGAGTGTTTCAGGGTTTGCAGCTCTTAGAGACAAGCTCTCAGAGAACGAAGCGGTTTCAGCTGGTTTGTTATGCTTACAAGCCTCAGCCTTCGCTTCGGTTTATATCAACAAAGACGAAGAGGCCGACACGACACTCTGTTGGTCACGTGCATCGCCGCGTGTCCGGCGCGCCTTTTGATGGCTCGCCGCTCGAAGAATTCTGTCGGGCACGCCTTTTGATGGCACGCCTTTTTTATAGATTGGGCACACCTTTTGAGGGTGCGATTTTTTAGGGGTCCGACAAGACTCTGTAAACTGTCCCGACTTTGATTCCGGTTAGCTTCTATATGGGTCCGACAAGACTCTGTAAACTGTCCCGACTTTGATTCCGGTTAGCTCCTATATGGGTCCGACAAGACTCTGTAAACTGTCCTGACATTGATTCCGGTTAGCTCCTATATGGGTCCGACAAGACTCGGTAAACTGTTCCGACATTGATTTCGGTTCTCTTCTACAACGGTCCGACATGACCCCGTAAACTGTTTCACAGCCATATAGTGTCTTCTACAACGGTCCGACATGACCCCGTAAACTGTTTTCTACAACGGTCCGACATGACCCCGTAAACTGTTTTCTATGACCCCATAAACTATCTTCTACAACGGTCCGACATGACCCCATAAACTGTCTTCTACATCGGTCTACCATAACCATACGGTCTTCTACAACGGTCTGACACGACCATACAGTGTCTCCTATCCACTTTTATTTTTATTTGTCAGATTATTTTCCTGTTTTGTTACTTTCTCTCCAAACTCAAGTTGGTTAGTCCCTATCCTCCTTGAGTTTGAGGGGGGCTATTAGTGTGGTAGGTGAGTGTATAGTGTGGTAGGTAGATGTGAGTGTGTTAGGTGAGTATTAGTGTGGTAGGTGTGTGTATTAGTGTGGTAGGTGAGTGTGTTAGTATATTCTCTTCCTCTCCTATATATAGGAGAGTTATTGTATACATTCTATATCAATCAATAATATCAATACATTAATTTCCTACAATATATATATATATTTAGGCTCTTATTTGTTCTCTTACTTTTGTCATTGTTTATCTTATATATAATAGTTAGTGATTGATTTTTTTGTATAATATAAAGTCATTAATTATTAAAATAAAATGAAAAAAACTCAGTTTATAGTGATTTAAAAATATGAAATATATTGGATCATACTTAAAAATTTACAAAAATTGATCAATATTTATTTTTAACCCAATAAATATGATCATGGAAAAAAAATATGCGTATCAGTAAGTTTGTATCAAATTGTCTGAAAAATAAAAAAATTCACGGCTCCGGTTACCGTAACCGTTACACTACGGTCTTTACACCCCGCAACCGCAACCGCGCCACCGCCACCGTTATGGCGACCGCAACCGCTTTTTAGAACCTTGCTTCCATGTTACAGCTGGTTAGCTCGTTCGCAGTCTATTCAGCGGACTAAGATCTACAGTAGTTTTTTCACAAAACATGGCTGAACATTTTTATAATTATTGAGGGATGAAGACAGTTTTCTCTTCTTTTTTTTATTTTATTTAAATTTTCTTCAATATTCTTCTTATGTTTCTTCAGTGCTTATGTTTCTCAGATTCTTTGACAGACAACAAAATTTATTCAAACAATTAAATGCAAAACGTGTTGCCAACACAAAAGATCCAAAAACAGAATTGAGAAGGAATAAAATAAATGCGGAAGGCATGGTTGAATAAAATAAATGCAGAAGATCATTTTCAATTCTCACTGCAAGTTGGGTATTCTCAAATTCATGCTTCAACCTGAGGTGGCACGCTAGGAGAATAGTCTTAAAATCTGTAGAAATTTCCACTTCACTTCAATCAAGGGGCTATTATGATTTGTTTCCCAAGTATATGCAGAATTCTGGAGTTTGTTATGTTTGTTTTTTTCCCCATTACTTCCAATGTGTACAATCAAGGGATTTTGATATAACTTCATAATGTTGCAACTAAGGGTGTAGTTGAGTTTGAAAGACTTGGGGGTTATAACCTCTAGGTCTTTGGTTCAACTGCTTGGCGAAGCCAAGCCTCTTGCTTTTCGCTTGGTGATGCGGGGTGGTGCATCTCATCACATTAGCCCCAAGTAAAAAAAGTAAAATTCCATATGCATTCTAATAAAAATGCCTCAACAACAGATGTCCACAATGTTCTCTAGTTCATAAAGCATGGCAAGAAAAAGAAACAACAGGAAAAGAAAAGATTAAAAAAAAAAATCAGCATCTGCAATGTATAAAATTGAAGATTGGTAATGGATCATGCATGAAACAATTAGAATTTAAATTCTGAACCTGCAAACCGTAGATGCCGGCTTCCATTTCAGCTATTGCAGCATCACTGATAGATTCATCCTTATCTTTTTCATCTCCTTCTACATCCTACAAAACAAAAAGTATTAACTCAAAGCTTCCAACAAAAACAGAAATCACAATATCATAATCTACAAAGCTATAGGAAAAGAAAGAAATTGATAAACTCACAGCCACAATGGCTGTCTGTAGTCCCCTCTATCACAATGGAGGATCAACCCATGTGAGCGGGAGGGCTATGACACAGCCACAATGGCCGTGAACAGCATTTCCCAACAAAAAAAAAAAAATTATCAAAAAAAAAAAAAATTACCTCGAAGTCAGACTCTGGGGCGACACTCTCAGTTTCTGTTCCTCTAGGAGAATGAATTTCATCGTTCGGTTCATATTCCACATATGGAACAATCTTTGAGGATGATGGCACATCAGAAGGAATACTATCGGTTACATCTTCAACAATGACTGCTGATTCCGATACATTATTCTGAGAATGAATATCTGAGTGTTTTGACCGGATAATGACGGCATCTCCAAGTTTCGATCCCTCAGAAATGTGTCCCTGGGAGCCTACCTGTCCAACACTATTACTACAATGTTTCACTGGACCCTCCCCAAGATGAGAAATCTCTCTTCCTAAAGCAGCATTTGTGCCTGGATTCTGAGTTGAAACACCAGTAATAGGAGGGTCATTCTTATACAAGTTTAAGCTTGAATGAGACACACCTTGTGCAAATGCAGTTAGATATACAGGGTTTGCCAGAATGGGTTCTTGTCCATTCATGCCTTGAACCACAACAAGTTGTTGTCCAGGTCCTCCAGAAGATCCATCAGAAACTTTTACAGTTTTTATTGTCCCAGTTACAACATCCTTGTTAAGAAACTCAGGTGCTGACGGATTGAAGTTGTAATCATTAGGGTGCTCTCTCATAGTACTTGCAAAATCTTCCTGTGCAGTGGCAAGGTAAACAGAGTTTGTGCCTTCAGGGACTTTTAACTCTTGTTGCTCTAGTCGTGGTATTGAGTTTTCATAGAAGTTAATTAAGTTATGTTCCATGTCATTAGCATTCGAAACAGGGTTACATTTTTCATCATAAAATTTTGCATCCTGACTCAAAGGAGCAACTTTCTTGCCCATCCGCATCAACATATCTTGTCCCCATTCCGTATATTCCTTGTTGTAATCCCCTGGCTTGAAAGTGGGCATATTCTCATACTTAGATGATTCGCATTTCTCACCAATAATCTCTTGCTGTTGCATTTGGCAGTCTCTTGATGAAGTTGACAATGTCAGCGAAGGTGATTTTTCCATTTTGAAATCCAATGGGTACCATGAGACGTTCTCTTGTTCCAATGGGTAATTGGACCTCTCTTCACAGTGTAATTGTGACTCAGATTGCACATGAGACATTTTATTTAGAGAGCCAACTGAAATGTCAGATCCACGAAAAGGACCCCTTGTATCTTCAGGAGAAGACAGGAACTTTTCAGACTGCAATCCCATTTCATTAACGATGGACCTCCCAAAGTCCATATCATTTTGACTATATAGTGCAGAATAAACAAAATCATCACTGGGGCTACGATTGTGAAAACGCATTTCATGAGCCTGGTTGGGTTCTATCAAACGTTTGTTATGATGATGGTAATTCATCACCTGCTGAGGCTCATGAAGTTGATTATAGTAATGGCTCGGTGCATCAAAATTATAGGAATTGTCATATGCCGGCTGGTCCATAACACGTGGACTGTTATGACCATCGGCAAATGCACGATCCTCATACATCTGCATACGGGCATTCTTGGGATCACTATGCTGACCTGGCACTGGAGACAAAGGAGGAGATTGACTATATGACTTGTTTGCATTCTGAGGTGCGTTAAAAAACTGAGAGGTAGGATTTGAGAGCATCATCGTCAAATTAGGGGAGCTTCCTCCTTCCCTAACCTCCAATGGATGAAATGATGTAGGTGAGTCTCTTTGAAAAGTTGGACTATTGTCAAAGGTACTTCCCCACTGGCTCGCTTGACTTGACAGACTATGGCCACTAGAGCTCCTCCGGGGACTTGGGTCAAGCATGCCATTAACTGCAACAAGATATTGATAATCAGGATCACTCTGTTGCACAGTCCTTGACTCAAACGAACATGGGCTATCGGTTTCACCAGAAGATACAAGAAATATCCGTAATCTTTGAGAACCTCTTTCCAAATCATGATACTCCTCTAGCATATGATGAAGATCTTCATCAGAAGATACGGATATAAGTGCATCAAGGTCCTCACCGGGGAGTTGGTACTTGATCAAATGAGGTTGAATGCAAATTGCAGAAGTTTTCCTCACAAGTTCGCCATAAGTCAGGTTTTTCCTGATGGATATAATCCGTGTCTCTCCTCCGACATATCTAAGCTTCCCATCACTTGGCCTTGGTAATATTCTTCCCCCAAAGCTGCAGAGGAATTTAATCTTTCCAGGAAAAGAACCATCTGAAACTCCCGAGCCATAACCAAAGGGTTGATACGAATGAGGGGACTCTGATGCATGGAAAGATGGGCCAGGATTAAAATTAACCTCATCAGAAAGCTCAGCCAGTTGTTGACCACCGGCACTATAGTCCCTATAATACCTGCTTCCCACATTCGAATAACCCTTTTGCTCTTCTTCGGCTGCATGTACTTTCCCAGAACTGATATCTGAATCATATGTCCCACTTTCAGAATCTCTTCTTCTTATCCCAAGAAGTCCAGTGAGATCCTCATAAACCATTTGATTATTCTGAACAAAGTTAAACCCCACTCTCTTTGGTTGACGCTGATCCAAATCAGCCATGAGGGGTACTCTTCTTGGTGTGGCACGATCCCGAAGAAACTCTGCGGAAAATTCCTCACCCGTCTGTACAGAAATATTATGTAAACCTTGACCTGCATAAAGTTCATCAATCGGCACAACCTTGGCCAAATCATTTTTGAACTGTCGGCCTGAAGTACCGGGAACCTCACTTGTCATGGTCTCAAACAAAATAAAAAGATTTTTCAACTCTTTATGAACATTTCACTTTTCATGGTCTAAAATGATCCAATATCTTTTCTGGGTATTTTAGCTTTATTTTTGAATGCTTCACCAAAATGCACCCCTTTTTGTGCAAGTGCCTCTTCAAATGTCAAAGAAGAAGACACACAAAACTCATGCTATGTACAAATTTAACCCAAAATACAGTGCAATTAGCTTCCTCAATCGCTTGTCTTTCAACTTCCACGATGGATCGCATGTAAAATTTACCTAAAAATTATCGGTATTTAGAATTGATCCTTGACAACAAATATCTTTCACGAGTCCAATACATTTACACAAGAAAGTTTCCATGCCCTCTCATGATTTCACACCATTACAAAAACACAAACTTTGTAATTGACTACAATCCCACATTGATCAAACATTCGCCGATTTCAGGTGGTATTCCATTGACAAACTCAAAAATTCGACTGTGCAAAAAATTGAGGATAATCAATGAACCAATGAATTAAAAAGCACATTTTTATCCAAATCAACCCCTCAAAAAAATAAAATAAAATGCATGCACCCACAAAATTGAATCAAGAGATTTCTGCAACAAAAAAGAAAAGGGCACGTGAAAGAATGGAAATCAAGATGGCTTTACACAAAAATCAAACGTACCCAGAAAGCGGGGATTGAAAATTACAAATTAGAGAGAAGGAATTGTGAAGAGGGTACCTGATTGTTCACTTAGAATTTCTTGTTTTTGTCTTGATTTGAGCTCAGAAGGTTACCTTTCTGGATAAAATTAGTGTCTGAATTTTGGGTTTTGTTTGAGCTACAGAGATTGATGGAGAGAGAGAGAGAGAGAGAGAGAGAGAGAGAGAGAGGGCGTTGCATACAGGTCGGAGTTTTTTTTCAAAGGGAGGGACATTGCTTAGAATAAAGCGGCATCAACCAAGGAGAGAGGGTCCTAACTGTAACTAATTTATGAATTCTCTCTCTTTTTCCAAATCAACTTTCTTCATTTTAAATATATAAATAAATACATATATATTAATTTTTCCTTAAAAAAGAAAAGAAAATTACCGAACGTGACATTATCAGAAAATTATGACAGATTTATGAAAAACTGTATGATTTTAATTATTAATATGTATGAAGTTTACCACTTATCTGTCATTTTTTTTAAGTGAACACACTAAATTAAAAATTCCTCTAAAAAATATTAACAATAAATTATATTTTTACCCAGTAAACTGATGTAGAATTTATTTTTGTACTTATTAATTATATTTAAATAATATTCTTTTTTTCCACAATATGCTCAAATTCTAATTATATAAACACAAAAATAATTTAGAATAAAATGCAAAGAAAGTATAAATAGATGATCCGATCTCAATGCATCTCTTATCAAGTAAATAAATAAATCATTCTCCTTCCTGAATATATTTTAGGGAAAATTGCACATTAGTGAATGTTTTGAAAAAAAAATACAAGTTAGTAGTAAATTTTATCAATTTTAATAATTAAAATTATAATTTTTTTCATAAATTTGTAAATATTTTGTAAAGATACTACTAACTTACAATTTTTCTTATATTTTAACAAGACATGCAAGAGACTAAAAAAGAAAAGAAACAAACAAACAAAAAAAAATCTATTTATTTTATTATTTGTGGTCGTGCAGGCCATTTCATCGTCACCCGCCACTTTTAGCAAACAATTTCCACAATTTTGTATGTAAAACTTATTTATAGTTATTTAACATATTTTGATGACAAAACTAGCTTTCGCATCTTGTATAAGTAATGACAGAGTTAGAAAAATAATTTAGAGCAGTATTTATTAATTAAAATTTTAATTTTTTTTTTCCATAATCAATAACAATAGATAATAATTTTTTAAATTAATATTAAGCACAAAATATTAAATATTAAATATTAAAGTTTTTAAATTTTTGTTTTTACAATTGACCTTGTGAAAAATCAAAATTGAAAATATAATTGTAGCTCGACTTTTTCGCTCCCCCTTTCGGAAGTCGAAATAAGCCCTATAATATCGGACTCTCGCGGTTCTAAATCTGATCTCACAAGTGTAATGTGAAATAGATAAACATCAAAGAGTCTCAATCCGACAAATCTTTTGAAAAATCGATTTTGAATCAAATTGTCAAAAGTAGACTGTTTTGCTAGATATAGAGTCGTCACCTAAATATTATTTAGGAAATTTAGGAAACCTATGACTCGTACCGAAGGCCATGTGTCTGTCATTACCAAGATTGTCTCGCCTGGAGAACTTGGCTACGAAAGGAGAAGGTCATGAATTGAGTAACCCTGCTTGCCCGATTAAAGATTGGCCTCTACTAATCATGATATGAATCTTATGTACATTATATGCCCTTGTTCCAGTTTATTAGGCTAGCATTACTATGTGATGCGCGCACACACAAGTATAGACTAATTTGCAAGAATTGGAACACTTGATTCATGTTTGTTTTGAAAATTGTTTCGAATATGTACCACTTGAAAAAGTGATCGCATAAAAACATTATTCAAATTATTCCAATTCAAGCAACTAGCCTTCATCTGCAGGCATTCAAACAATTTATAACATTTAAGCACATAGTCTCATGGCAAGCATGCTAGACATGGCAACATTAACACGAGATATGCTAACGCGAGTAAAGACTCACCTAGTACTCCAAGCCAAGAAAGACACGAGTTAGAAAAATGCATGATTCCTATACAATACGACTAATGCAACACATGCGATATGCAATTTACTAGGCTTGGCTACTAATATGGTATATGAATCAATTTATTAGCATGCAGTCTAAGCACATATTCAAAGAAGTGTAAGCAACAACGATGCAAGTTAGAATGATGCGCCGAGCCTCGGTGCATGCAATACAAGTGGATGTAAACACGAGAGATGCTAAATGAAACATGATATCCCTAAACTAAGTATTATAAGCTAGTAAATAAAATGGAGAAAGACGTGAGGTTGGAAGACATACACATTATTACAATATTTCGCTCTCACAAAGGAGAGTCTGAATAAACTAACTAGCTTACTAGCTAAGCTAAGCTAATTATTACAAAATAAATTAAATTATTACAACAAATGAATTAACTGTTCTAGTTAACTAAAATAATTACAAGACGAGATCAAACAACTAGTTCACTAACTAATTATTACAACACTTTACGAAATTAACTAGTTACAACTAATTAATTACAACAAATATCTAAACTAAATATTTAAACTTAAACATGCTCGGGATGCAAGGAATGCTCATGCACGTGCTCGGTTTCCACCTGAAAAGGCTACTGTTTTGCTTCCAGAAGGTCTCTGTTGCACAGTAGAACACTTACACCTTTGTTCACCTCTAGAATAGCTCTGCTCTGCTAAAAAAACACACTACTGAATTTTTCATCGGTGGCCGGCCGGCCAGGAGTGAGGGCCTGCCGACAACTAGTGATGGCTTGCCGGCCACTGCTGCAGGGTTCATTTTACTACAACAGAGAACAAACATAGCATGCACAGGGTATTCTCAAGGGTTTGTTTGCACAATTCACCCATCCTTATCATGAACAAATCAAAGGAGTAGTAAACTTAGTCCACAAACCATCAACTCAAGCAATTTTATTGCATGATGGCTTATGAACCAAAGCGTGTAAGTTCAATAAATGCAACAAAATAAGACTCTAACCTCCTCCCTTTCATGAATTGATCAAGGGAAGTGGTGACCTTGGAAATTTGAATCATTTCATCACTAATGAGTATGAAATGCCTTAAGCTTTCATGTGTTCAATTAACGTTCGATTGAACATAAAACCAAATTCTTATCTTACATTCTTTTAGTCACATTTTAATTACTTCATTTTAAATTATCAACCATCCTTTAATTCATTGAGTTCAAAGGGTGAAGTTAAGTCCTCTAATGGAAAGAGGGCTCAAACCAAGTGTTGTCTTGAGCATGAAAGAGACATCATACCATTGGTAATGAATCCCCTAAGGGATTAAACCATTAAGCATGACATCTCAATCTCATGCTTTGAACAAACAAGTTGTTTGAAACCATTTTCAAAGCAAAACAAAAGCCAAGAAAGGAAAGAGGTTGCAGAGGTGATTAAGAGTGATCACAAGTATGGAAAGCCATAAATAAATGCAATCAACTCAAACAAGATGGTGTCTAAGGCCTAGAACATCAAACTCATGAAGACAATTATACTATAAGCATGCAAAACAAAGCTCAAATGCAACTATTAACCAAAAATAGTGCTAAAACAGTCTAAAAAAAATCCTAAAACATGCTAGAATTAAGACAAAAAAGGCTAGATTAATAAGCTAAAACATAGCACAAGCTAGGCTAGTAAGCAAGACACAAGGAGGGGACGCTAACCCCTTTAATTTTGGACTTCAAAACATGATTTTGGCCACTGAAATAACTTTAAAAAATAGTGTTTAAAAGCTCAAAAAAAGATAGTAAAAGGATGGGAAACACAAGGGAAAAGGCCTTCAAAACAAGGTGCAAAGAAGGGTGAACCACCCCCTAACCTTTAATGGCCTTAAAACCCAAGTTTCAGCTAAAAAATACAGAGTTTTTATAGCTAAAAAACACTTGGAAAATTGCAAGAAAAAGAATAGTTAAAGCAAGTAAAGAGGTAAAGCCTTATACCTCTTGAGGAGGAAATCAATTCCAAGCAACAAAACCAAGCAAACACACCCTCAAAAGCTCCAAGAAGCCTCAAAGACACCTTAGCTCAAATATGGAGAGGTTTGGTTAAGGGTGTATAGGCAAAGGTGAATGATATGTAAGCAAAAGTGTAGAAATTTACAAGAGAGAGAGAGAATTGTAGAGAGAAAGGAAAAATTTTGCTCCAAAATTTTTCTAACCTTAAAACATGAGAGGAAGGAACTCTATATATAGAAAACATGAATTTTCCTCAAGAACATCCAGCCATACACGTGGAAGTAGATGTAAGCATTTGTGCAAACAGCTGGCACAGCTGTCACAAAATATCTGCAAAAGACATTGGTGGTCGGCAACCAAGAGCGATGGCCAGTAGCTCAAAAAGGTGGCCGGCAGGCCACCAGAGGTTGTAGGCTTGAATAACACTGGGTTTGGTCCAAAAATGAGGCAACAAGTGTGCAAGTGATGGTGTCCAAGTCATACTGGCCGTCAAAAATGGGGTTTCTACAATAGTGTTATTTATAACTAATATATTATAGGCAATGCAAAGGAGTCTTGTATATCTTATGATAAATTATATAATAATATATAAATAATAATGATTCTACATCAATCATCGATATACGATATCATTAACCAATAAAAAATACCGCATGGAAGATTAATCTCACTTGTCAAATATAATTAAACAATTCAATAATTCTATATTTTTGTAGTGGGGTTAACTTTGTTTACATGTAAGTGATGATTTGGTATTACTATTACATTGAAATTTTTTTTATAAAATTTTCATACATAATAATGTGGCTTCTTGTAATTTTTTCATTTTCGATCAAAATGACCATCATTATTTTTTAATTTGAAATATGTCATTAAGAAATCATTTTAATTGAATGTTATTTCTATATAAATTTTCTATTTATTAATTATTTTCCTTATATGCAAAAAAAAAATAAAAAAATGAGGGGGATACGTGCCTCCTGGCGTCCCTTCACAGCTCCGTCACTGCACATAAGAGTATTGCATTCAATTATATATGTAATTAAATTATATATGCACTTAATTTTTTTTTTGGTTACTACGATTGAATTCGTTCAAATATAGTGATTATTTTCACAACATAATAAGAAGAAAAAAGGAAAAAAAAATAAGCATTTGTCGGTAATATTTGCAAAAGTTTTAACACACAAGTACATATAATATATAAACATATAATTCTTCATAGCATCTAGTTTATGGATACATCAAAGTAAGGTTGCACATAGCCTCTTAACTCACAACTAGGCTGGACTTGAGTTTTTAGGGGTCTAAAGCGAAACCAAAAAAGGAGGCCTATATTCATATATAATGCAAAAAAACTCCCTATTTGGTATCATTACTAGTGATTGATACTAAAATAGATATCAAAATATATTCATTTTAGAGTACCAAAAAAAAAAAAAAACTACCAGTGATTGATATTAAAATAAATATCAAAATGTAGAGTACAAAAAAAAAAAAAAAAAATATCATAAGGTATAGTTCAAATCAACAAAACGAATTAATTAATCAACAAATTTAATTAATGAAATGTTCTAGCAGTGTGAAGCAAACAAATTTACTTGTTTCTTGACAAATTTATTATTCCACTAAAATCTGATAAAGAAAGAAGTTAGAAAAAAATTAGGACAAATTTATTTATTCTATTAAAATTTGATAGTAAGAGGGAGAAAGAGAGAAAGAGAGAGAGTGAGTTGCCACCGTTGATAGTTTTCAATCAATTTCTATTATTGCTCAGTGCTCTACTTATGCTTGGTATGCTTCCTTTCCTTCGTCACATTGTGAAAGAGAGAGGTTGAGAGCTTGTATGTATTCTTTTTCTCCCTAGGCCATCAACACTTTCTGTAGATATTTTAATTTTAATTGGGCCAAATCACACTTATAAATAAGGGGGAGTTATGGGCTGGTCCTTTGGACCGAACTTAATCCCAGGAAGTTTCATTTTTACCCCGTACATTCAGTTGAGTGATTTTACCCTAAACCCAAACACATCCCCTCTCTCTCTCTTCCTCTCTCTCTCTCCTATTTCTGTCACTGGCACACCATCTCCTCTTTCTCCATCACCATATATGTCACTCGACTCAACCACTATCTTCATCTATTATGTCAACAACACTCGCCTCAACCAACGCCGTCATTCTCCTCCTCCCTCGCCTAACACCACCGTTCTTCTCCCTCGTTGTTATCACCGCTGCTCTTCCCCTATAATTCATTTACTAGCTTCAATACCGTAATCCTCCATCATCGATCTACCATTTTCGACATCGGCATTGCCACCATCTTCCTCCATCACCGATCTAACATCTTCGACATTGTTGTTGCCACTATCTTTCTCCATCACCAGTTTGGGATGCAAAGTATCCAATCAGTGCATTGAAAGGTGTTGTTGATCTTCTACAAACGTGTAACTGATATGATAAATTTGTCACCTAATTAAGTGATAAATTTATCACTCAGTAATTTATGAATGATAAATTTATCAGATTATAGATTTGTAGGTGTAAGTGTGGATATTTTATCAATGGAATGACAAAGCACATACAAAATAAATAAATTTATCAGTGTTTCATAATAGAATGTTATGATGTCCCTCTCTCTCTCAAATCAAGTTTGCTATTTGTAAATCTTTTAACCAATTCAACAGTGATAAATTTATCACCGCAACTCTGGTTGAGATTTGTTGCATGATAAATTTATCAATGAATCTGACTTTTGATTCTTTGTCTTGATTTGTGACAGCGTAAAATGATGAGAATTATTCTCTGCTAATGGCTTTTCATCTCTCTTCTTCATTCTCTTCATTTTTTTTTTCTCTTTTTCTCTCTCATCGCCACCGGATCTAAGTAGGTGGTTGCGGTAGTGATGTGTTGGAGATGAAAAATGGCCAAAAAAAAAAAATTATTGTTGGAGGTCGGAGGTTGGAGGTAGTTGCCAAAGGTCAACAATGGTTGCGGAAGGTCAAAGGTGGTCGCTGACTATCGGAAGTGGTGGTTGGTGGCCAAATCATGGTTCGTAATTTGTAGTTCAAAAAAAAAAAAAAAGGGGAAACTAGAAAATAAAATAAAATAAAACAAAACAGGGGTACAAATGAGAAAGAAAATTATAATAGGACTTAATAGTGCATAAAAATATAAGACAGTACCTAATAGGTAATAACTCAAAAAAGCAGGATCGACTGGTACTTACAAATAATTATGGTCCAACAAAATATTTTTGGGCCCTTTGAATTGGCCCTAACATAACAAAAATAATTTGGACCAATTTAAATTTAGGAATTTTTGGTGAAACCCCCCCTTTTGGGCCTTTTTTTAAGATAAAGGACAACTCAATAAATTCTTCTTCGAAAAGCCCCTGAGTAGGAGAAGTCCAGCTCAATAAGGACATTCTATAATTTGTATTTTTTTTGATCATATTGCCCTCATATATATATATCATTTATTTGAACAATCTCAGCTCATGTATACTCCGATCTTGAAGACGATCTGCGAAGTGAAGATGATCTGCGAAATCTATGAAGACGATCTCAAAATTTGAAGATCTCACCACTGACGATCTTATCCTTGGTCAACAATATATGATCTCGCTATCGAAGATCAACACTCTCAATTAAATGAGAGATTACGCTTCAAATCTATACATCTGTACATATCTGTATCAGATTTAGAGAGTTTCATCGAGATTTGTGAGTGTTGATGGAGTTTTAGAGGTTTTGCTTCAATCGCGTGTTTGATTATCGTTTGAGTTCAATCAGGTATGTTGATTAGTTTTTTTATTTTTGTTTTTGATTTATTTTTGTTGATTTGCCGAGTTCAATCAAGTGTGTGCTCTATTTTTGTTTGACAGAATGAGAGTAAAATTTTACTTTGGTTTGTGATCTATTTTTGTTTGAGAGTAAAATTTTATTCTGGTTTGTGCTCTGTTTTTGTTTGACAGAATGAGAGTAAAATTTTACTCTGGTATGTGCTTTGATTTTGCTTTACAGAATGAGAGTAAAATTTTACTCTGGCATGTGGTTTGCTTTTGTTTGATAAAATGAGAGTAAAATTTTACTCTGGTATGTGCTCTGTTTTTGTTTGATAAAATGTTTCTCTGTTTTGTTTGATAAAGTGAGAGTAAACTTTTACTTTGGTGTTATCTGTTCTGTTTTTTTATACAATGACAGTAAAATTATAGCGATCCTGGTTTTTCCTCTCATGTTTACTGTATTCCGGACTCGGTTCCGTTGATAGTTGTTGTTGTCTGTATTTCATTTCCGCTCTCTAACTCTTTGTATTTGAGTTTAGAATTGTCTTGGGCGTGTTTCGAACAGGTTGGTTGAGCTTTCGTCCCAACTCTTGTGATCTGCTCGAGCAAGTCTTCTTGCGCTCGAGCGATGTTTGCATACTTTCAGTAGTTTGTCTGTCTGCAAAAGTACTGCAGATGTGTTTTTCACGCTCGAGCAGATTTCATTATGCTCGAACGGGTCAGCTCGAGCGGGTATCCTTGCGCTCGAGCGGATGTTCATTCTCTGTAAAAATACTGGAAGAGTGTAATCTACGCTCGAGCGGGTGGAGTTTTGCAGTTATGTCTTGGCGCTCGAGCGGGTATCTTTGCGCTCGAGTGGGTCCAATTTTTGTGTTTGACGCTCGAGCGTCCTATTCTCCGCTCGAGCGGGTCATACGTATATCAGTTGGTAGCTGGGTCATTTTAGATCACTTTTTCAACTCTCACTCTCTCTCTTACTTTTCAAAAACCTATTTTGAGAGCTTCCCTCATTACATTTCACCTTCTCTCTAACGTTTGATCTAGTTTGAGTGATCTTCTACCTTAGTCCCTGTGTAAAAAATGTAGAGCTTGGCTTGGGCTACCTATCAATCCGAAAATCTTGGGATTTGGAACACTTTCGATTTTCTTCACCTTCTCTTTTGGGCTCCGAATTTGAGGTAGGGATAGCTACTCATATTTATGGTCTTTGACATAAACTTGTATTCATTTTGATGTAATGTTGTAGTTGGGAAAGTTTGGGAGTTAGGGTTTCAAACCTCAAAATATAAAAAGAGGGTTTTTCATTCCATTGAGCTATACATGTGTATTTGAGCCTTAAAATGAAGTTATTGAGGTCTAGTGATAATATTTGGACCGTTGGGTCAATATTGGGAGAAATGGGGGAAAATGCCATATTTGGGTCTTATCGGGTCATTAGTGTAATTAATGACTTTCATTGTGAAATAGTGGAATTGGGACCTTATGAGAAAGAATGGTGGAGTTGGATTGATTAATCGCTCACGTTTGAAAATATTGATAATTTATTTGTTGATGCATTTATTATCTGTTTAGAAATAATTGCTTTGGGCTATAGGTGGAGGATAGTCGTGATTGTTGTAGACACTGTATGTTGATTAGGGAAAACTGAAACTAATCACGTTGAATATGTCATTGAATATGACGGTTGGAATAATACATCAACTCTGTGTATTGATTGATTGTGTATATGATAATTGTTTATATACATTGTTTTGTGTGGGAGGAGATAGGGGATGTACTCCACGGTTTAGGGGAAAATAGGGGATGGACTCCTAAACCGGATGTGATTTGGGAGGAGATAGGGGATGGACTCTATTGATACAGCAAATTTGTATATCATTTATGAAGTATGGAAGTGTTTTAATGTGATATAGATACAGCAAATATGTGTATCTATTATGAAGTATGGAAATGTTTTGATATGAGTTGTTATCTCATTTGAAATGGAAGTATCGTTGATATGAGTTGTAATCTCATTTAAATTGTTGGCCAAGTTCTGAGCCATGTTTATGAATTGAAAACTTGTTAAGTAAAGGAAAGTAAAATGAACATGGACATATTTGTCATGGGATTGGATGGTGTTGTAAGTTGGTTGACCAGTGTTAACATTTATCAAATGTTCATGTTTTAGTCATTGTTCATATTGTGTTTAGCATATCTCTACTGGGCGTTGGCTCACCCTATATGGGACATCATTTTCAGGTGCAGGTGATATGCCGCCTCCAAGGACTTAGCTTGGGAGGTTTTAGAAGCTGAAGGCTTACTTTTGTAAATATTTTGTGTATTACATGTGATTTAAGCCAAGGGCTTATTTTGTGTCTTCAGTTAGTACTCTCCTTTTTGTAACCAAGTGTTGGCTTGGAAAGTTGTAAGCCCGTAGGGCATTTACTTTTGTTGTCAACATGTAATACTTTTGGATTAAATACTTTGATGAATGGAAAGATGTTTATTTCTCTTATGTTTATGGATGTCACGAATGTATGATTTAGGGGTTTATTTTTGAGGGCGTTACAAAAATTTTACTCTCTTATTGTGTACTTCTGTTATTTGTTTTTGGACTCCTAGTGATAGTAAAATTTTACTTTGATTGACAGTAAAATTAAAGTAAAATTTTGCTGTCAATTGATTGTAGATTTGAAAAATGGTTCTAGCTCTTATGTTGTTATGCAAGTATGGTGATCGTACCATTGTGTTCAAGGTTGTGTAAAACAGTACGTTGAAGGACTAAACTGATTTATTAAGATGTAAATTGAAGAAGTTTGACAGTAGTGGTTGTATATTGTTATCGTATTGTTTACCTGGACATTCACAATGCATGATTGATGATGATTCTGATTTTCAGAATATGTTGTCGCTTGTTTATCTCCTTGGTGTTGACCGGGTTGATGTGACTGTTACTGAAATGGGCATTTCAAATGAAAAACATGGAGTTAGAGAATTAGGTGAGGCCAGTGGATCCAACATTATTGATGATGAAATAGATTTACTCCCTATGTTTTGTTAACATGAAAAAAGAACTTTGTTGTCTTCTGGATGGGTGAATGGAATTACTCATGTAGGTCAAAGATTTATTGGAGGTGCAAAGGATTTCTGGACTGTATTATGTAAATATGCCATTGAGATAGGATTTGAGTTTGTGTATCTGAAAAATGAGAAGTGTTGGGTCACTATTATGTGTTCAATGCGGGAGTCCAAAGGTTGTTTATGGCAAGTACATGCATCTCTAGAGAGTGCTAATAATTTTTTCTACATTAGGACTCTACATGATGAGCATAGTTATGGAGCTGCAGTTCGTACTTCTAAAAACTCAAAGATGAGTTCAAATTTGGTTGCAAGTTTGATTGTTAATGAAGTTCATGCGAATCCCCAAACTCGTCCAATTGATGTTGTGTGTCAATTTACAAATCAATACGGGCTCACCATTACGTACAATTATGCTTGGTTGGGAGTTGAGAAAGTTAGGAGTACCACTTTTGGGGATTTGTCTATGTCTTATGATGAGATTCGATGATATATGGATATTGTGATGAGCACAAATCCTGGTAGCTATTTGTAGCTTGATTATAACCATCAAAGTGGACGGTTCAAGATGTTTTTTGTTGCATTTAATGCTTCCATTCAAGGGTTTAGGCATTGTCATCCTCTATTGTTTATTAATGGTACTTTTTTGAAGGGAAAATATAAGAGCACTTTGTTAACAGCTATATCGAAATATGGGGATCAAGGTACATATTACTATAGTTTATTGAAAAGTAACAAGTTACTTATTCTCAGAGTAACATGTTACTTATTTTTAGAGTAACATGTTATTGTTATTCAAAGTAAAACTTTACTATATTTGTCCTTTTTGTTTAATATACTTACTAATTATAAAATGTTATTTTTCAGGTTTTTTCCCTCTTACAATGGCAATTGTCGATACAGAGACTACAGACAGTTGGGAATAGTTTTTTTTATCCATTTGTTGAATATATTGTTGGATGAAAGACCAATTACCTTCATATTTGATCGGAACGCTGAACTTTTGGAGGCTTTACCCAAGGTTTTACCTATTGTTTACCACTATTTTTGTCTTTAACACTTGAAGGCCAATTTGAGGAATAGGTTTTCCGGTCCAAGTCTCAGCAATACTTTCAGGAGGAGAATAGTTTTTTTTGTTTTCTTTATGTGCTTATGCTCCGACAGTGGGATGTTTTAATCAATGTTCGAAAGAATTACAAGATGAGGGAAAAGGGATCGTTTGTAGGTTTTTATCCAATTTGCCCTATGACAAGTGGACTAATGCATATTTTAAAGGACAAAAATATGGTGAAATGCACTTGAATGTGGCAGAGTCTTTCAATTCATGGATTCGTCAAGCTCATCATTTGCTCACTACTAAGATGATTGATTCAATTAGGTTGAAGATCATGGATTTGATGTCAAGAAGGAGAGAACAAGCTAAAAAATGGAATACTTTTCTTTGTCCGGAGATGGATTCAACATTAGTAAATGCTCTTAAAAGTGGAAGAACTTGGTTGGTTAGTCATTCAAGTGATCATGTTTTTGAGATTCAATCCCAACCATTGGTTAGCATTGACCTCTTGAATAGAACGTGCTCGTGTTACCTATGGAAATTGAATGGATTTCTTTGTGCTCACGTGGCGACCGCTATCCAAAAGAGCGGAGGTGATTTGTATGCACATGTGGAACCATTTTATTACACTAGCAAGTTCAAAGCTTGCTATGTTAAGCCCGTTTATCTAATGCCCACTGTTGAGAAACCTCTTGTAGTTGTGGATGATCTTGTTGTCCTTCCTCTAATTTGTAAGAAGCCACTTGGTAGGCCAAGGAAGAATAAGATTCTATCTAGGGGTGAGAAGATAAGACGAGTACAGTGTAGTAGATGCGAGAAGTACAGTCATAATAAGAAGACTTGTAAGGAGGCATTGCCATGAAAGGCATTATTGCTTGTAATAAAAGTACGAAAATAATGCAGTTCTTCTGCAATAAATAGTCCACAGCAATAATAGTCTAGTCTTTTAAACTAGACATGTAAGGAGACATTGCAATAAAAGATATTTTTACTATGTTCTTAAATGGTTGTCTATCCAAGTTTCTGATTTGCTTTGTGGTTGAATTTGACATTTCAATATAATTTTTTAATGTAGTTGAATAAGTTTCATGTAAAGGAACTTATAATGGAGTTTGTTCAGTAGGTGTGAAGGATTGAATTAAAATTCTAGTCTAAAATGAAGTAAATATGAAATTAAAACTTTATTGTCTTTTAGAGTAAAATTTTACTATCTTGTTGAATGGTTGTCTATGGTTGTGCTCAGCTTGTGCTTCTAGAGTACAATTTTGTTGTTTTTCAGAGTAAACTTTTACTTTATTGTGAAGTAAAATTTTACTTTTTTCAGAGTGAAACATTTCCTTCATTCACATGAAAGTAAAACTTTACTGTCTTTCAAAGTAAAATTTTACTCTCTTTTAGAGAAATTTACTTTGCAATGAAAGTAAAATTTTACTATATTGTTGAATGGTTGTCTATGAGCCTGTGGTTTTAGAGTAATATTTTACTTTAATTTAGAGCAAAATTTTATTTTATTACAAAGTAAATTTGACTTTATTGCAGAGTAAAATTTTACTTTATTCACAGTAAAATATTACATTCTTTCACGTAAAAGTAAAACTTTACTACCTTTCAGAGTAAAATTTTACTATCTTGTAGAGAAATTTACTCTGAAATGAAAATAAAATTTTACTATGTTGTTGAATGGTTGTCTATGAGCTTGTGGTCTCAGAGTAAAATTTTACTTTATTTTAGAGTAAAATTTTACTATATCGCTGAATGGTTGTCTATGAGCCTCTGGTTTCAGAATAAAATTTTACTTTATTTCGGAGTAAACTTTTACTTTATTTCAGAGTAAAATTTTACTATATCATTGAATGGTTGTCATTGAGCCTCTGGTTTGTCATGCCCCATTTTTATATCAACGGAGACCATTACCAAATCCTTCATTATACACAATTTCAGAGATCATGTATAGAAATTTAATACATTAACGAGTACTACTATTAAAGGTTCTCTCATTCGAATATGAAATGAATGCAACATGAGATAAAAATAAATAAATTGCCCGTAGGCTTACATCTTTTAAATTAAAAGAAATGGTTTAACCCTTTTATATTAATGGCATTCCGCCTACAAATAAAAGGCCCCGTGGTCAACACATAAAGAAGATCCTCGATCTTGAAACCCTTCTCAACGTTCACCCGAAAAAGGATTAGCAACGTGGGATGAACATAAAGTCCAGTAGGGATCCCAATATGATCCTAAACAATAACAACATACAGATAGCTATGATCATGAATGCTTTAAATCATATCATATACATAATGTGACGGTTTATACAGAAATATACTTATATAGGAACTTTTCTCAAAATCATTTATTTCATTCAACAACATAAGCAATTTACTTTTCTTTCTCATTGTCACCTTTTTCCCCAAAATTCATATGACAATAACAAGTTCACGAAAACAATTTCACACATCCCATTACATTTTCTTCCACTTTCCGGACGAACACCTAATTTATCTTTTGAAACATGTTCATATGTATTCGATGTCTTTCACATTATTCACAATCTCAATACAGTACTTACATCTGTTTCCAAGACACTCATATCTGTACATATATATATTCAGTACAAAGGGAAAGCAACAAGCAACCAATAACTATCTACTCAACGAATGAGACAACTCGGCCTTCCAAAACTATAACCATCATAACCCATAATATACATAGATACGCTAAGACAATAATGATAAATAAGTTCTGCTTTATCCAGCTTAAGCATGGTAAGCTAAGGATACACCTTTCCATAATGAAATGCCAAGTCAAGAATACACCTTTCCATAACAAAATGCCAAGACAAGGATACACCTTTCCATAACAAAATCCCAATTTACCAGACACCGGCTGGAAGGTAATGGTACCTCTGCCAAGTTCTCCAAGCGTTAGCTGGGAGGTACTGGCACCTCTCATTCTAAGCGCGACCAATTCTCCAGGTGCTAGCTAGAAGGTAATGGTACCTTTCATTCGAAACGCAAGCACATTCCCAACCATTTCAACATACTAGAATGCATAATAACACAAGTGTAATACATACACGATATTATTCAACACAACAATGCCATCCTCCACCGATGACCAAGGACAAAACCTCTAAGTAAAGGTATTAAATACTCGTAGGACAATAATCCAATTCTCTCAAGACTTTCAGTCCAATAAAAGTGATAATATGTAAAGGTTCCAAAATCCGACCTCAAGTTCATTATCAATTTACAAAGGGTGATGATTGCATTTTCTTTCAAAAAGACCACTTTTCTTTATTTTCCAATCCACATAACTCCAACCATTTTCTAAGAATTCATTCTCATCATTTTACAAAAACAAAACCAAATCCATTCTCTTTATTTTACAAAACCAATTCCATCGGTATCAAAACCATAACTTAACTCAACTTCATATGATTAGTCTAAAACAATACCAACACCGTAGTTACTTCTCTTTTTATTTTCTTTTGATATAAATACAATTATCCAACCCATATTAGCAAAATATAAAGATTATTCAACTCCCTCCTTTTTAAATCCATTATATCAATAATATTAAGTTAGGGCTTTCCTCCATTTTTAAATCCATTAAATCAATAAGAATAAATTAGGGCTTCCTCCCTTTCTTCACAAACATAATAAATCATTTCTCAAATAACCCAACAACAAACAACTTAACAACTCCAATCACAAATATCAAACCCTAGATCCCCTTTCATAGCTTTGAAGAAAATCCATAATGAATATGGTTTTTCTACAATAAAATCTACCACATATCTATCTATAGACGAAGTATTGGAAAAGAGCAAAGAAATCCCTATCTCTTAAAGTGAAGAGAAAACAACCTAAAAATCACCGGCGACGAAACCACGAACTACTTAGATCAATAGAAAGCCCTTGACAAGATCTACAACCTTTCTTAAAGGACCATGGTGAAAAGATCACTCTAGGTGAGTAGATCTAGAGATCTAGGTGCGAAAAGTCAAGTTTTAGAGAGAAAAGAGAGAAATCACGGTTTAAGAGGAAAAGAGGAGAAAAAGTAATGAGAGGAAAGTGGTTTGGGTTGATTTATAGTAGTAAAGAATTGTCCTAAAGTCAAATAAAAAGGACAAGTCAAAACCCCCCCCAAAAGCAGGGCCCAAACCAATCCAAAAAGCTGAAAATTATACGTAGATATCGACCCTTCGGGCAGAGGGGTCGACCCTTCAGACAGAAAAGCAAAGAGTGCAACAAGTAAGGTGTCGACCCTTCCCAAACTAGTGTTGACACCAAATTTCAGCAAGCAACTTCTAGATTTAACAACACACAAGGGTCGACCTTTAAGGCCAATAACAAAAGGCAAGTGTCGACACCACCAAGATTAGTGTTTACCCCAAAACAAGATTTCTAAGTTCCCAAACAACTTTTCAAAGTAAACAAGTGTGAACGAACAATCCTAACAAGTTTAAATCGATTTTCACTCATCCAAAACCAAGATACAACAACACCAAAGATCTCCAAAATAAAATAAAGGATTCAAATACACTTCCCAAAAGTTTCAAAAGGGTACAAGTGTTACAGGTTTCAGAGTAAAATTTTACTTTATTTTACTGTCAGATAGTATGTGTGTCCCATTGAAAGATATTTCTAACTTGCACCAAAATTTACCACAATACACAAACTCCCCTAATGTTCATTATGCAATCTTTGTGCAAAAATAATCTAACAACACAACCACAGATATTATCAAGATACACAAGTATAACCTGTATCATTGTATTCTATCTATAATAACGTTCATTCCTATTCAAAACAATATTTTGTTGGACAATCTTCACTATATTTAAACAATTTAATTCTATTGTGTACAAAACAACAATTAGAATTTAATTCTATTGTGTACAAAACAACAAATAGAATTTAAAGAAATAAAGAAAAGGAGAGAATTTGTTTGATTACAAAAATCAAACTCAAAATAAAAAAATAAAAATAAAACAAATAAAAACAGATTTTATTTTGTTACAAAAACAAAATTAAAATCTGATTTTAATAAACAAATAAAAACATAATATAATTTAATCAACTTACTTGGTTAAATTCTTCGAATAACTTTCTGATCAAGTCCAGTGTTTAACACTGTGTCCTTAAGACAGATTCGTCCTCTCCACGGTGCTTTCAGAACTTGGACGTCTATCTCCCAGGATGAAATGATCTTATCAACAATTAAATGCAGCACTACAATTTAATTGTTCGTCGAACGCACTAAGTGTTTACACTCTTTCTTTCAGAAATAAAATGCAGCAATATGACAGAGATTTAAAGCAGAGATGGAATACGAAAATTGGTGTCTTAATCCAAATGGGAGGCTGGTCTATTTATAGATGTTAAGGTGGCTGTAGGATTTGAATTGAACAGGTATGAAACCTGTTGGGTTTGAATTTCAACAGATTTGAATCTGTTGGTTAACTATTCAAACAGATAAAAACGGGAAGGGCCCTGTTTGGATGAACCAAAATGCCAAACCAGTTTAATTCTGTTTGAAAACGGGAAGGGCCTTGTTTGGATGAACAGAAATTCCAAACCCAGTTTAATTTGAATTCTGGATTAAATTCAAATGTTTTTGGCCCAAAAAGATTAGTATTGGGCCGAACAAGCCCAACCCAACCACACACCACGCACCCGCGCCCAGGCTAGCCCAGTTCGCCCGACCGGACGGACGGCGGCGGCGGCGCGCGCGCGCGTGTGGTGATTTTTGAGTCCAATGGGTCTAGCCCATTTTGCCCATAACCTCTCCCTTTAAAACACTTGGGTACCCCTTGGGGCACACCCCAAGTACCAAACCCAAGCCTTATAAACCCTTTCAAAACCTCCCACCAAATCAATGTGGGACAAGCCTTATTCAAGCAATAAGGAATTTTCACCAAAACTCTATTTCCATGGAGCACACTTTGGCTTCAATTTCCTATTCACTCGGTAATGGTTTTAAGCAACCAAATATACCACGTGAATCACAACGCGGCATAGAACGCGTTACCACTTTGACCCGTGTAAAACGACGCACGGAGCCCACCTAAAAATTAGACCAATCTTAGGATAAAATTCTGGTTTTACCCAGAATTTATAACCATTTCCAACATATTTTACTATAATAATGTATTAATCACCCAACCACAGTAAAATTTACTAGAACAATAGACATAGTATGTACTATCTATTACTCTTTTAGCATTCTTTCACTTACAATTACTTTTTCAGCATTATTTCATTTACAAAAAGTAAACTTACATGCGTCATTTCCAAAAGTTGTCCACATTGCATCCTCGAGGTCTTATCTCTTGGCTATTTTTCTTTTGAGGTTGAATTGTTCCTCACTTCATGCTTTTGGATAATCATTCAAAAATTGATGCACTATTGATGCTCGAAAATTGTTAATTTCATTATCTTCTATAGAATTTGCAATAGGCTCATCTCGTATGATTTGGCGCATGATATAACATACAATAATTCTGCAGTCAACACTGTTAATAAAAATGAAGATCTTGTTAGATTTACTCAAATTTGAAAATTACCAATTCAAGCATGTAGTAGTAGTGTAAAATACTTATGATGTTGGGCGTTGTTGTGGACTATCTTTCACCGAAACCAAGTTTTTAAACTTTCTTGTACCTCTCTTCCTTTTGTTGCCCAACTTGTTCTTCACATATGTTATCTAACATGATTGCATAATTGTTTAGTCACAATTAAATACAAGAATAAAACATAGTAAAAATTTACTGTTAATATGATGCAAGCACTTACAATTTGTTTTGCATCCTTAAGGTAAGGATCATCTTTGTTGTCTCTTAGCCTTAAAGAATTGTAATGCCTCTACTCATCAAATTCAGTGTCGAATACAAGCAACGTCCAGTGATAGGGTTCCTCTTCCTCCTTGTTCCCATTGGAGTTCATGCAAAAGTGAAGGAATCTGTATCCATTCAAATCTTGCTCAAGCACTTTATCAATTAAATGATTTCTCAAATCTCCATAACCCCATTTCACTAGTGACTGCATTCAATCATATAAGAGTGTCATGCGTCAAGTTGTGTTAGTGACACACTGTATGAGTTGTTAATCTTTGGCAAACCAAATAGTAAAAATTAACTCTAAAATACAGTAAAATGTTACACTAAACCACAGTAAAAGTTTATCAATTCAAAATAAACACAAATTGATGGCTTACCCAATAAAGGCTTGAGAAAAAGAATGACTTATTTTTTTTCTAGCTTCTTTGCTTGTTGCTTAATCTGAATCATTTTTACAAAGCTGTTAATGACCTACAAAAACAAAAATAAATTAAATATATGTTAATAAAGTGAACTATTTTTAGTTATTGAAGTGAACACTAGTCATTGAAAATTGTATGGTCACTTACATTATTTGCAGTATTGCCATCTCTCAGAATTGCATCCACATCATGCGATGTAACATATACTCCATTCCCTGTGCCAGACCATATGATTGCACTGGTCATAAGGTAAAAAAAATATTGATTAACATGTTGCAATTTGATAACAGTAAAAATCTTGTTTGATAAAATTAAAATGGTCTTACTCTATGGTTTCCAAATTATAAATCTTGCTTAATAGACACTTATCATTCTCATCAAGCAATTTGCATATTGTAGCCTTATTTGGAAACAGAACCCTTTCAATTGGTTTTGGTTGGCTTAGAGGCAGTTTGTTAACACAAATTACTTCTTTTGATATCACTTCAATTGCTTGTTTTGTGATCTTTTTTTTTTTTTTTCCTCTGCTTCTCTTGTCTCACATTCAAAATCAGACATCTCTTTTTTCTTCCTCGCCTTCATTTTGATTTTCTTGACCATGGATGTTTGCAATGGCTCTATGACTACAGGTGTTTCTTTCAATATAGCCTGAATCCCAATGTTTTGCTCTTGTTATACTTCTTTAGCATGCGGCATTTCTTTAGAAGCAAAAGCTTGGGTAGCTGCATGAACTGCATTTTCTTCAATTTGTCCTACCAATTCTTTATTTTTAGATTTGAATACTTCAAACTCGTTTCTTAGTTTCTCAATTTCTTTCTTTGTGTTGCTCATCTTTTCCATTATTTCTTTTGTTTTCACCTCTTGATCCTCTTGTATTTTTTGCATTGTTTCCCTCATTTTCTTTAGTTCTTCAACCAATGCCATATTCTCATTTTTTAGCCTCTTGTTTTCTTTTTGAACTCGTTCTAATCTCCCAAGATCAATGAAGTCCTTCAAAAGTTGATCATCTCCAATAGCTTCAGCTACATGATCTTCATCTTCTTCAGTCTCCAAATTTTCCTCTATGTCCATTGCATCTTCTTCCTCATGACTGCGAATGAGATTTGTTTCTTCTCTGGAAATGGGGTTCAATTGATTATGATTCACCTGCATTTGAAAATTAGAAAAAGAAAAGAAGCCAACAATGAAGCAAACTTTAACCAACAGAGTAAAATTTTACTCTGTTTGAAAGTAAAACTTTACTTTGAGAGTAAAATTTTACCGTGATTGTAAGTAAACTTTTACTCTGAATTTAAGTAAAATTTTACTCTGTTCAAGAGTAACATTTTATTATGTAACTATAATTTTAAGCAAAGCGAACCAATAAGGCTAAGATTGAAAAGATGATAACTCTTTAGGCTTTAGATTTTGCAATGACCTTTTCATCAGTTTTTTCCTCAACTTTGATAAGTCCCATCAAAGGAGCCTTAGACACAAATTTTTGTCCTTAGGCTGAATGAGGGTAGTGTGCTCACATAACCAGTACTGTAAAATAAAAAATCAAAATTAGTTAATTCTCTAAAGATGGATTGTGTAATATTTCAAGTAGTTCAATTTATTTAACAAAAGAAGAAGTACACATCCAATCACATTTTTAGGACTTCCTAATGAAGACTGGATTGAAGTAGTCAATGTGGATGCAACTGCACTTGACCATACATATGAATTCATAATTTCCAAATCTTCTACAAGGGCGACAAAATCCCATCCAACTGTTAGCCCGGTTGTTGGGAATAACAAAGTTGACACAACGAAGAAACACATTATTCGTGCAACATCCTCAACATCAACTGTCGTTGTGCCTTCCAATGCATCTCCCAATGCCTCTTGCAAAATCATTACGGCTATTCTTGACATATTATGAAACCTTCTCTGAACAAAAGGTGTTTCTTCTTTCTTCCCATATGAGACATCTACTTTTTTTGTTACCGACTTTATCCCAAAAATCAAAGTAACATCACTGTTCTGTATGTCACACATTTTGTCTTAAATCCCTTTGCATGAAAATCATAACACTTGATCACATCCATGACATTATCGTCAACTTTCACATCCATGACATTATCATCAACTTTCTTAAACTTTTTCAACACCACATCTTATTTCTTCTAAAAAGATTTGAATTACATCTCAAAAGGTGTTCTCTCGAGGGCAGTAATGTGCCTTTTAGTGAACTTTATGTCTCGCATTAGGTGTATCAATGAAATAATATTTGACTTATATTGTTTCACGTAATTCTCCCTCGCCCATACTCCATATATAATATTCGACTTTGAAGGTTTTCTTATTGAAGGCATTGGATTGCTTTCATGAGAGCCTTCATCCTCACTAGGGCAGCGCTTTCTCAGTCTCATTGATGCCAGCACAAAATCATCATCACATGCATCGTCCACATTGCTCATGGATTTTTTGCTACGCTTTTTAGGGATTTTCTTCTTTTCTATAACTGTTGGTAGAACATCAAAATCATCGTCATCATCACCATCCTTACGCTTGCTTCTAGTAACAACCCTTTTCGAACACTAAAAAGTTTCCCTGTATCAACAGGGTAACATTTTATAGCGATCCCGGGTTTACCCCTTGTAGTGCAGTGATCCGGACATGTGTCCGTGGATGTTAGTAGTTGAGTATTGTCTTGTTTACATCATTTCATACCTTGTATTTGAGTTATAGGATGTATTGGGCAGGTTTGTTACAGGTTGGTTGTGTTTGGGAACCAAGTGTTGCTGCCCAGAATTTTGGGTCTTCGCTCGAGCGAGCTGTTCTTCGCTCGAGCGAGCTTCTGTTTTTGGTTGGTCGCTCGAGCGAGGGTTTGGTCGCTCGAGCGAGAGTTATTTTTTTGTGTCTGGTGGCTCGAGCCAGAGTGGCTTCGCTCGAGCGAGCGATTGCGTCTGGCTCAGACCTGAAAGTTGCATTTCTTGGCTCGAGCGAGCTTTTCTTCGCTCGAGCGATCTGGTTCGTTCTTCGCTCGAGCGAGCGTCGTGTTGCAAATCGGAAGATTTGAACTGTTGGCTCGAGCGAGCGTGTCTTCGCTCGAGCGAGGGCAGTTTCTTGTGTCTGGTCGCTCGAGCGACCAAGGCTTCGCTTGAGCAAGCCTGTTTATATCAGCTAGCAGCAGCCGAACCAAACTTCACTTTTTCAAAACTTTTCATCTAAAATTTGAGACCCTCTCTCTCTAAACTTACTCTCTCTCTAAGGTTTGATCTACTTAGGGTGATTTCCTACCCTAAGTCCTTTGTTAAAAAGATAGAGGGTGACTTGGGCTTCGATTTAATCTGAAAATATTTGGTTTTGGAGCAAGTTGGGTGTTGGGTCTTCATCTCCTTTGAGCTCAAACTTTGAGGTAGGGATATCCTACTCCTCTTTATGGATTTTGTCTTTTAATTTTAGCATTTTGATGTGTTGGAAGTTGTTGTGTAATTTTGAGAAAACTTTGGGCCT
This sequence comes from Camellia granthamiana, assembly GCA_036172215.1. Taxonomy (NCBI): domain Eukaryota; kingdom Viridiplantae; phylum Streptophyta; class Magnoliopsida; order Ericales; family Theaceae; genus Camellia; species Camellia granthamiana. Next base: position 22,577,351 of record CM069910.1, on the reverse strand, counting down.
TTGTGTAATTGTACAAAAGTTGGGGTTTTATTTATAATGAACCTAGAGGCATGTTTGGTGTAGAAACATGGGATTAATGTTGAAATAGTGATGGAAAATGGAACCTAAGGGTTGTAATGTTAATTATGGAAAATGCCCTAATTACATTGATTAATTAATTGGGATAATTAATTGTAAGAAATGAGGAATTGAAATGTTGATTTTATATCCATTTGTTGCATTTATTTTCTGTATAGAAATAACTGCTTTGGGCTATCGGTGGAGGATAGTCTTGATTGTTGTAGACAATGCATGATGATTAGGCAAACTAAAACTGATCATTGAAGTGTGTCATTGAGTGTGACGGTTGAAGGAATGCATTAAATTTACGTATTGATTGATGTGTATAATAATTGTTTATATGCATTGTGTGTTGTGTTGGAGGAGATAGGGGATGTACTCCACGGTTTAGGGGAAGATAGGGGATGGACCTCTAAACCGGATGTTGTTTGGGAGAAGATAGATGATGGACTCCAGAGATATAGCTCATATGCTTATCTAGTGATGTGTTGACACAGCTCTTATGCTTGTCTTTGGAAGTATTGATATAGCTAGTATGCTTGTCTTTTGTGAAATGGGAAATTGTTGGACATGAGTTACTGTCCCACATGAGTTGTTGGCCAGGTTCTGAGCCATGGTCATAAATTGAGAATTTGTAAGGAAATGGGGAATGAAAATGTAAAGTGTTGGCCACCTATCAACTGCTAATCTTTTAGTCATTATTCATAACTGGTTTAGTGTATTTCTACTGGGCTGTGGCTCACCCTATATGGGAACATCATTTTCAGGTACAGGTAGCATGCCACCTCCAAGGACATAGCTTGGGAGGCTAGGGGCGGGCAGACTTCTTTTTGTTGTCTTTCTTTTTGATGTATTACATGTAAATTCAAGCCAAGGGCTCAATGTGTAAATGAGTTAGTACTCTACTTTTTGTAACCAAGTGTTAACTTGGAAAGTTGTAAGCCCTTAGGGCATTTGCTTTTGTCGTTAACATGTAATACTTTTGTAATGAAACTCTGTTAATGGATGAATGTGGATATTTTATATATCAATGCATGTCTATATTGTTGGGTTTTATTTTGTCATTTTGAGGGCGTTACAACTTGGTATCAGAGCGTACCAGGTTCGAATACTTTGGGTACGTGGGAAGTGATTAGAATCACAATGGGTTTGTCTCGCTTGAAAGAGACTTAGGGGTAAAGTCATATGCCATGTGTTTAAATTGATAACATGCTTATGTGATTATTTGGGTATGGGATTTAATTTCTAGGATGTTGATTGGATCCTTGGGTTTCTGGGAGTCTTGTTGGAAAAGCACTTGATCAATGCTGTTTCTAACCGGAACTCTAGTAACTCTTTGGGACTATCATTATCCGGGAATGAAGTTCGTAGGTGCTTATGTGATTATGTGCTTACGTGGAGTGAATTACTGTTGTCCAATGCATTAGGACGCGAGTGTTTAGCTTCGGCACATTTATTAATGTGCTAACGTCTTTGTTTTCCTTTATTAGGATGTCAGGACGGGGACGAGGACGCGGTAGGCGTGGTAGGCCGGGTAGGCAGGAGGTGTCTGTGCCAGAGGAGATTCCGGCAGTGCAGGAGGGGGTTGGTCAGGCCAATGTGGCCGAGCCAGTAGGCCAGCAGGCTATGGGCGCTTTAGCCCGAGAGATAGCAGGGGCATTCAGGGAATCAGTAGGTATCCTCAGAGCTGAGAATCAGGCTCAGGTTGTTGTTGCGGATGCTGGACCCTCCTTTCTGAAGAGGGAGTTTTTCCGGTCTAATCCGGATGAATTTGTGGGTGACCCTAAAGAGCCGCTTAAAGCAGATGAATGGCTCGAACAGACAACGAAGACGTTTGAGATGCTTGGCATCGAAGACGAGGGGTTAAAGGTGACCTTGGCATCTTTCCAGCTGAAAGGGGATGCGGGTCAGTGGTGGAAGTTCACCAAGGGTCGCATAGGAGCTACATGGGAGGCTTTTGTGAATGCTTTCCAGGAGAGGTTCTTATCTTCGGCAGTCAGGGAGAAGCTGCGAGATCAGTTCTGCCAGCTTGAGCAGAACAGTTTGTCAGTGGCCGAGTTTGAGGCCTCATTTACTAGTTTGTCCAGGTTTGCACCTGAGTTGGTGGCGTCTGAGGAACGCCGTTGCATTGAGTTTGAGAAGAAGTTGAGGCGTGGCCTCAAGCTGAGAGTTGTAGGGTCTATGATTCGGGATTATGGGCGCCTGGTGGATGCTGCAGCCCATACCGAGATCATGATGCAAGAGGAGGATGAGGAGAAACATAGAGGCTCCAAGAGGGGCCAAGAGAGCCAGGGTGATGGTAGGAAACAGAGGGGTTATAACCCTCAGCAGTCTCAGGGTGGAGTTTCTAGATCGACCTTTCCAGTGCCAAGTGCAGGCTCGGGGAGAGGCAATCAGGGAGAGTTCACTTGTTACAAGTGTGGCCAGTTGGGTCACAAGGCTTCGGTTTGCCCGCTGAAGGGCGGAGGTCAGAGAGCTGCATCTTCTTCAGCCAGACCGCAGAGTCAGAGTTTGGGCAGGAGGCAGCCCTTGTCTTGTTATCAGTGTGGACAGCCTGGGCACCTGAAGAGGTTTTGCCCACAGTTGAGTGCCACTTCAGGAGCGTCTGGTTCTAGACAGACGCAGGGTTTTCAGCCAGCTCAGTCTGTGCAGGCCTCGAGGGCCAATCCGGGGGCTTTGTCGTCCCAGTCAGTGCAGCAGTCGTATGCTCCTAGAGGTGAGCAGGTTGATCAGGGGCCTACAGGGCGCGCGTATGCTGTTACCGCGCAGGACCTAGTACCGGCTCCATCAGTAGTGAGAGGTACCTTTCTGTTTTGCAACTCGGTTGCTAGAGTGTTGATTGATACGGCTGCATCTCATTCTTTTGTATCTGCTGCATTTGCATCTGTGTTGGAGTTGGAGTTAGCACTATTGGCATCTCCTATTTGTGTTGTGTCACCTATTGGGGGTGAGTTGATCTTGAAACACGGATGTAGAGGTTGTGATATTGAGGTTGCCGACCATCGGCTTCCGTTTCCATTTGTAGTTATGCCCATAAAGGGCTTTGATGTTATTTTGGGTATGGACTGGTTATCGTCATATCGGGCAGTTATTGATTGCTACCGCCAGAGGGTCACTTGTTGTACCGTGAGTGGGGAGTGTTTTCATTTCTTGGGAGACCGGGTTCGTAGTGTTGTGCCACCGGGGTATGATCCGCGAGAGCGGAGTGAGCTTAGTGGTTTACTTGCTAGCTTTGAGAGTGGTGAGTGTGATGAGACCCAGGTTGTGTTGCCGAGGGTAGTTTGCGAGTATTCGGATGTTTTTCCCGAGGATCTTGTTGATTTGCCACCTCACTGAGAGACAGAGTTCTCTATTGATTTAGTGCTCGGCACGGCGCCGATTTCTATGGCACCTTATCGTTTTGCCCCAACAGAGTTGATTGAGTTGAAAGTTCAACTCCAAGAATTGCTAGATAAGGGCTTCATTCGCCCTAGTGTATCGCCGTGGGGAGCACCCGCCCTCTTTGCTAAAAAGAAAGATGGTGCCTTGAGATTGTGTATCGATTATCGGAAGTTAAATCGGGCTACGGTTAAGAATAAGTACCCTATGCCCTGTATAGATGATTTGTTTGACCAGTTGAAGGGTTCCCGTTGTTTCTCTAAGATAGACTTGAGATCGGGTTACCACCAATTGAGGGTCAGGGAGGAGGACATTCCGAAGACGGCATTCCGTACGCGGTATGGCCATTATGAGTTTCTGGTAATGCCGTTTGGGCTTACCAACGCACCAGCAGTCTTTATGGACTTGATGAACTGGATCTTCCGGGAATTCTTGGATCGTTTTGTAGTCGTTTTTGTGGACGACATCCTTATCTATTCACCTTCAGAGGAGGAGCACGAGGCACACTTGAGAGTGGTGCTTGAGTTACTTAGAGCCCATAGGCTGTATGCCAAGTTTGGGAAGTGTGAGTTCTGGCTAGGAGAAGTCAAGTTCTTAGGCCATGTGGTTTCCGGGGAAGGGGTGTCTGTTGATACATCCAAGACTGAGGCAGTGCAAGATTGGGCACAGCCTAAGAGTGTGTTTGAGATCCGCAGTTTTCTGGGATTAGCTGGGTATTACCGTCGGTTTGTAAAAGATTTCTCCAGGTTAGCTTCACCGTTGACTAGATTGACTCGGAAGGGAGTCAAATTTGTATGGAGTGAGACTTGTGAAAAGTCGTTTCAGGAGTTGAAAGTTAGATTGACCACTGCTCCAATTTTGATTATTCCGGAGAGGGGGTTGGGTTACGCAGTCTATTGTGATGCCTCAAGAGAGGGTTTGGGTTGTGTGTTGATGCAGGAGGGGAAAGTGGTAGCTTATGGCTCACGTCAGTTGAAAATTCACGAGAAGAATTACCCTACGCATGACCTAGAGTTAGCAGCTGTGATTTTTGCCTTGAAAATCTGGAGGCACTACCTTTATGGTGAGCGATTCGAGGTGTTCTCGGATCACAAGAGTCTGAAATATCTGTTTTCACAGAAAGACTTGAATTTGAGGCAGAGGAGGTGGATGGAGTTTATTGAGGATTATGACTTCGAGTTGCACTATCACCCAGGGAAGGCCAATGTTGTAGCGGATGCCCTTAGCAGAAAATCCATTAGTGATGTAGCTTGTGTAGCCATTCGGGAGTGGGAGATGTTGGGGACAATTGGCGAGTTTGATTTGCTTCTGGGCGAATCCGTTGAGGCTGCGGCCTTGTTTTCAGTTGTTGCGCAGCCTACACTTGTGACTCGAGTGGTAGAGGCACAGAGAGGTGACCTTGAGGTAGAATCCCTCCGAGAGAAAATCTCCAGTGGGAAGGTTGAGAAGGGTCTGGCAGTGTATCCCGACCAGAGTGTGAGATACCGAGATCGTTTGTTTGTGCCGGAGTCTTGCCGAGAGGAGGTACTCCGAGAATTTCATCATTCGCGCCTTGCGGTGTATCCGGGAGGTACTAAGATGTATCAGGATTTAGGTCGCCAGTTTTGGTGGCGGGGTATGAAGAGGGATGTGGCAGTTTTCGTGTCAAAGTGCCTTACTTGTCAGCAAGTGAAGGCCGAACATCAGAGGCCAGCGGGTTTGTTGCAACCCTTGCCTATTGCCGAGTGGAAGTGGGAGCATGTCACTATAGACTTCGTTGTAGGTCTTCCGAGGACTCAGCGGGGTAGTGATGCTATTTGGGTGGTTGTAGACCGGTTGACTAAGTCGGCGCACTTCATTCCTATGCGCGTGAGAGATTCGGTAGATCATCTTGCCGACTTGTATATTCGGGACATAGTGAGGTTGCACGGGGTCCCAGTGACGATTGTCTCAGATAGAGACCCTCGTTTTACTGCCAGGTTGTGGCAGAGTTTGCAGAGTGCCTTGGGTACTAAGTTGACCTTTAGTACAGCGTATCATCCTCAGACCGATGGGCAGTCCGAGCGTACCATCCAGATCCTTGAGGCTATGCTTCGGGGTTGTGTCCTTGATTTCAGTGGGACGTGGGAGAGGCACTTGCCCTTGGTGGAGTTTGCCTATAACAATAGTTTTCAGTGTAGCATCGGTATGGCACCGTTTGAGGCCTTGTATGGCCGACCGTGTAGGTCTCCAGTTTGTTGGGCCGAGGTGGGTGATGCACCTCTGTTGGGTCCGGAGTTGGTTAGGGAGACGACGGAGAAAGTTGAGCTTATCCGTAGGAGGCTTGTTACAGCCCAGAGTCGTCAGAAATCTTATGCTGACCGTAGGAGGAGGCCGTTGGCGTTTGAGATGGGTGACCATGTCTTTCTGAAGATATCACCCAGGCGAGGTTTGATGAGGTTTGGGAAGAGTGGGAAGCTATCCCCTCGGTTTATTGGTCCTTTTGAGATCCTTGAGAGGATTGGCGAGGTTGCTTATCGCTTAGCTTTGCCGCCACAGTTATCCGGAGTTCATGACGTGTTTCATGTGAGTATGCTTCGGAAGTATGAGCCGGATCCATCACATGTATTGGATTGGACCGACTTAGAGGTAGATGAGGATGCCTCGTATGAGGAGAGACCGGTTCGGGTCTTGGATAGGCGGGATCAAGTCCTGCGTAGCAAGACCATTCCTTTAGTGAAGGTTTTGTGGAAACATCACGGAGTGGAGGAGGCCACTTGGGAACGTGAGTTGGAGGTCCAAGAGAAATATCCGGACCTATTTGTAGAAGTTTGAACTTATGTTATATATATGGATGTATTGTTGAACTTTAAGATCATTAAATATGTCTTAAGTTATAAAACATTGTGAATGTTTTGGTTTATGGAGGTATTGTAGAACTTACCTTGAATTGGAGGTTTGTATAACATTGCATGTGTTGAATATATAGTAGAAATGGAAATGTATCATGATTATTGCTTATGATATGAATTATGAACCATGTATGTTGGAAATGGTTGAAATTGAAAGAAAATGCATGTTGAAATATATGTATAATGAAATGCCTCTTGATAAGAGATGGGATGACCGGTAATGAGTCGAGTTGTTGAATGTTGTGTGATAACATTGTTTAAAATGGAGAAAAAAAAAAAAAAAAAAAAAACTTGCTTTTCAAAAACTTGTTCTTAATTTCGGGGACGAAATTCTTTAAGGGGGGGAGGTTATAGCGATCCCGGGTTTACCCCTTGTAGTGCAGTGATCCGGACATGTGTCCGTGGATGTTAGTAGTTGAGTATTGTCTTGTTTACATCCTTTCATACCTTATATTTGAGTTATAGGATGTATTGGGCAGGTTTGTTACAGGTTGGTTGTGTTTGGGAACCAAGTGTTGCTGCCCAGAATTTTGGGTCTTCGCTCGAGCGAGCTGTTCTTCGCTCGAGCGAGCTTCTGTTTTTGGTTGGTCGCTCGAGCGAGGGTTTGGTCACTCGAGCGAGAGTTGTTTTTTTGTGTCTGGTGGCTCGAGCCAGAGTGGCTTCGCTCGAGCGAGCGATTACGTCTGGCTCAGACCTGAAAGTTGCATTTCTTGGCTCGAGCGATCTGGTTCGTTCTTCGCTCGAGCGAGCGGTTCTTCGCTCGAGCGAGCGTCGTGTTGCAAATCGGAAGATTTGAACTGTTGGCTCGAGCGAGCATGTCCTTCGCTCGAGCGTTGGGGCAGTTTCTTGTGTCTGGTCGCTCGAGCGACCAAGGCTTCGCTCGAGCGAGCCTGTTTATATCAGCTAGCAGCAGCCGAACCAAACTTCACTTTTTCAAACTTTTCATCTAAAATTTGAGACCCTCTCTCTCTAAACTTACTCTCTCTCTAAGGTTTGATCTACTTAGGGTGATTTCTACCCTAAGTCCTTTGTTAAAAAGATAGAGGGTGACTTGGGCTTCGATTTAATCTGAAAATATTTGGTTTTGGAGCAAGTTGGGTGTTAGGTCTTCATCTCCTTTGAGCTCAAACTTTGAGGTAGGGATATCCTACTCCTCTTTATGGATTTTGTCTTTTAATTTTAGCATTTTGATGTGTTGGAAGTTGTTGTGTAATTTTGAGAAAACTTTGGGGCCTTTGTGTAATTGTACAAAAGTTGGGGTTTTATTTATAATGAACCTAGAGGCATGTTTGGTGTAGAAACATGGGATTAATGTTGAAATAGTGATGGAAAATGGAACCTAAGGGTTGTAATGTTAATTATGGAAAATGCCCCTAATTACATTGATTAATTAATTGGGATAATTAATTGTAAGAAATGAGGAATTGAAATGTTGATTTTTATATCCATTTGTTGCATTTATTTTCTGTATAGAAATAACTGCTTTGGGCTATCGGTGGAGGATAGTCTTGATTGTTGTAGACAATGCATGATGATTAGGCAAACTAAAACTGATCATTGAAGTGTGTCATTGAGTGTGACGGTTGAAGGAATGCATTAAATTTATGTATTGATTGATGTGTATAATAATTGTTTATATGCATTGTGTGTTTGTGTTGGAGGAGATAGGGGATGTACTCCACGGTTTAGGGGAAGATAGGGGATGGACCTCTAAACCGGATGTTGTTTGGGAGAAGATAGATGATGGACTCCAGAGATATAGCTCATATGCTTATCTAGTGATGTGTTGGACACAGCTCTTATGCTTGTCTTTGGAAGTCTTGATATAGCTAGTATGCTTGTCTTTTGTGAAATGGGAAATTGTTGGACATGAGTTACTGTCCCACATGAGTTGTTGGCCAGGTTCTGAGCCATGGTCATAAAATTGAGAATTTGTAAGGAAATGGGGAATGAAAATGTAAAGTGTTGGCCACCTATCAACTGCTAATCTTTTAGTCATTATTCATAACTGGTTTTAGTGTATTTCTACTGGGCTGTGGCTCACCCTATATGGGAACATCATTTTCAAGTACAGGTAGCATGCCACCTCCAAGGACATAGCTTGGGAGGCTAGGGGCGGGCAGACTTCTTTTTTGTTGTCTTTCTTTTTGATGTATTACATGTAAATTCAAGCCAGGGCTCAATGTGTAAATGAGTTAGTACTCTACTTTTTGTAACCAAGTGTTAACTTGGAAAGCTGTAAGCCCTTAGGGCATTTGCTTTTGTCGTTAACATGTAATACTTTTGTAATGAAACTCTGTTAATGGATGAATGTGGATATTTTTATATATCAATGCATGTCTATATTGTTGGGTTTTATGTTGTCATTTTGAGGGCGTTACACATTTTACTTTAAACAACAAAGTAACATAATAATAAGCACTAAACAAAATGAAGAATAATGTAAAAACATTGTAATGAAAAGTAAAGTTTTACTCTAATTGGAAGTAAAATTTTACTCTGAACAATATACCCTAGGAAATAAACAAAAACATCTACAAAAATTCTACAACCAATAATATTGACAAAAGGTACATTGCCACGTTCAAGAAATGATGGTGAAGAAACAGAGATAGTTCTAGCGAAGTATAGAAATTACATATAAAGACCACAATAACATATATTCAACAATATACACTACAATCATATTCACATACATAAATAGATAAATATATACACAAATATATTCATATACAAATTGATATACACGTTTATATAATAAGCAAAGGCTAGAGAACACATACAACAAGAAATCAAGAAACATTGATGAAAGCATAAAAATGCACAAACATTGTAATGAAACAGTAAAGTTGTAAACTAAAATTTTACTCTGTTTATAAGTAACACTTTACTCTCATTTAAAGTAAAATTTTACTCTGAACAATATACACTAGAAAAAAAAAAAAACATATATTGAAACAATATACACTATAATCACATTTACATACATAAATAGATACATATATACACACACATATATTCATATACAAATTGATATACACATTTATATAATAAGCAAAGGCTAGAGAGCACATTCAACAAGAAATTAAGAGGCATTGATGAAAGTATAAAAATGCACAAACATTGTAATGAAACAGTAAAGTTTTCAAGTAAAATTTTACTTTGTCTAGAAGTAAAACTTTACTATTGAAAGTAAAATTTTATTTTGAACAATATACACTAGAAAATACACAAAAAGTACATATATTGAACAATATACACTACAATTCACAATCAAATTCACATACATAAATAGATACATATATACACACATATTTTCATATACAAATTGATCTACACATTTATACAATAAGCAAAGTTTAGAGAACACATACAACAAGAAATCAAGATGCATTGATGAAAGATCTGCAATGTCGTTGGCACCGTCGCTCATGGCAGTAGTGGAAGGAGCGTTTTGAATGCTCACGGCAGTGGTGGAATGAGGGTTTCGGATGCTACTGCAGTGGTGGAAGTAGGGTTTCAAATGCTCACGACAGTGGTGGAATGAGGGTTTCGGATGCTACTGCGGTGGTCGAACTAGGGTTTCGGATGCGAGGGTTTCTGAATCACATTTTTTAGAGCAACAACTTAATCGATGAAATAGGGTGATAGTGAGGGGAGACAAACGGTTCATATTTGCCCATTTATATAGAAGGTTATTTTAGTCTTTTTACCATATTTTTTTTTATTTGAGGAACTTTTGGAACCATTATTTTATTCCGTGGGCTTCACACAAAAAAGGCCCAACGGGAGGGACTTTTGACCAAATTTCTCATAAATTTATAATATACTATAATACTTTACTAAATCTGAGGCTCCTATTTTGGGTCAAATTTTTGGGGTCTAAGTCACAGGTCTCAAGGGCCTTACAACTAATATTTGCAAAAGATTAGAAGAACTGAATAGAAAGTATAAAGTGAGATGATGTAATTTTTTATATTTAGTTTATTAATACATCAAAAGAAAGCAGGCACATAAACTCTTTGCTCACAACTAATATCGATCAAGTCCAATCATATTGTTTGAACCAAGTTGCATTACCATTAGTGACATAGAATCCCTTCGATCTCACTGTCCAATAACAAGTATATGTTCCAATTGGGCTTTTGCAATAATCAGCCGTTGTATAGTAATAAAACACATCAAAACTCTGTTGCTTCGAACCCCACCAGAAATTACAGAAGAAGCGAGTAGTATAGAAAATATTGATTTTGAAACTCCAATGAAAATCTTCTCCAAAGTTGAGGACATGAGTTCCAATATTATCATATTTAGATTGACAATGGACTGTCAATGGTTTAGGATTGTTTGGAACTGCACAAACTATAAAAACAGTATATTGATCAGTAATAGCACCTTCGACATACAACGTTGTAGAGACAAAATGTAATGCAAGGATGAGCAAGGAGAGAAAAAAATAATTCTTTGTATAAGCCATGAAAGTGAAGTTGTTTCCTTATTTGTTTGTTACTCGCATGTATGAGCTAGAGAAAGTTTGATTTATGTAGTGAAACAATCAATGGATCAAATGGTTAGTGAAAGTAGATTTTGTGTATTAAAGTGAAGATAGATTTTGTATATGAAAGCAGATTTTGGTAATCCAAGTAGATTAAGTATAAAATAAATGTTTGAGATTTTGAACGTCAAACCAAGTTTGAGAAACTACTTGCAAAGAGGTCATTTTGTGTATACTAATGTTTGATTGGATGGACTGGATAATGGGGGATTAAAATCCATCGGATTTGAATTTTAGGATTGTGAATCCCCCAGACTATTTGGTTGGATTGGATATGTATCCTGTGTTTGTTTTCTCAAGGGATTAGATGTCTAGAAATGACTATTCTTAGTGAATCTAATATTTGGTTGGACGGACTAGATAATGATAAATGTTCAAAAGACTATTTTACCCTTGTAATTTATAATTTATATTTTTTATTTAATATATAATTTTAAATTTGTAATCTATAATTTATAATTTAACAACACTAAAATTTTAATATAGAGGGAATGGTAAACAACTTTACTAGTGTAAATCCGATCATAAATGGGTTTAATCACAATGGATTAATGGTTGAACAAAATATCTTTATAGAAAGTGATTGTTTTCTCTGGATGCATGGGAACAAAATGCCATCCAGGAGGAAAATAAGATTTAACCAGGTCATGAACAGACTGACTTTTAGGGTGACTAGGTTCTTTGAAAAACAGGTTAGTAGTGGTAGATTTAACATAATCAGATCGGGCGGATTTAATAGGATTAGGAGGGTATGGAGTAACTGCTTGGCTGGATGAAGCAAAAGGATCAGTAGCCAAAGCAGATGCGTAACTGGGTTTAGGAATGTTACCAAGAACTTGGTAACGGTTAATCATTTCAGTAGGATGGTATTGGGTTACTAATTCCAAAGGAGGAGGGACAAAAGGTTGACTAGATGGGACCAAGGCTTTGGAAGGAGGCCTGGGGCGAGACATCTGTTGAGTAGAAACAAAGATTAGCAACAAAACTTAACAACCACTAAGGAGATCTAAGTAAGCTTGATGATAATCCAAGCAGTTGTAATAATTAGCAAGTAAATGGCGACGAGCTTGAATTTGATGATAGTTAATATACTGAGCACGTTGAGTAGTTTTCCGGGCTAATTTTAATCGGGCAATGCGGTAAGCAGTTTGGTGGATTAAATCACGGTAATGGGTAATTTGGGTTTTATGGTAAGCAATAAAGGGAGTGGTTATCTCTCAAACTTATCCCCCTGTAAAAATTCTCGGGTAAGAAAATCAGGAATAGAATTTTGACAACAAGGTATATATGTAATATCAAATAAAAAATACTTAAAATAGATTGCCATCGGGCAAAAATTTGCTTACTAGCAAGATTTTGAACATCTTTTTCTAAGACATATTTGGCAGATTTACAATCAACACGAAGTAAAAACTTTTGATTTAAAATATCATCTTGAAATTTATTAATACATAAAACAGTAGATAAAATTTCTTTTTTAATAGTACTATAATTTAATTGTGCTTTATTCCAGACACCAGAATGATAACGAACAATTTGTTCAGATGACTGAGGAGGGACTTTCTGAAGAAGAATGCCACTATAACCAATATCAGAAGCATTAGTTTGAATAATTTTGAATGAATTTTCAGTAGGAATACCAAGACAAGGAAGAGACTTGACATATTGTTTGACTTGTTTAACAATAGCAGTATGAGTAGAAGACCAAGGAGGAGGATTGTCTTTTAACCGATCAAACAAAGATTGACAGGTTTTCCTAAGGTCTCTGCAAAATTCAGCAATGTAATTGAGTGATCGTAAAAACCGTTGTAACTGGGTTTTATCTAAGATTTCATCAGGAAACTTAGACGCAAACTCAATGGAACGACTAATAGGTAAAATAGTATTTTGGTGAATATCATATCCTAAAAATCGGACTTTAGTTTGAAATAATTTAATTTTAGGAGCAGAAATAACTAGACCATGACTTTTAATAATATAAAAGAAAGCAGTTAAATGTTTCCAATGTTCATTAATAGATTTAGAAAAAATAAGAATGTCATCAATGTAAACAATAGAGAAATGACTAAATGGATTGAAAATGTCATTCATTATATTTTGAAATTCACTAGGAGCATTTTTTAATCCAAACGGCATTACATTCCATTCATAGTGTCCAAAGGGTGTAGTGAATGCAGTTTTATATCTATCTTTAGGATGAATTTGAATTTGCCAAAAACCACTTTTTAAGTCAAATTTACTAAAAATAACAGCTTGACTAAGTCTTTCAATCAAATTTTTTTTTATTAGGAATTGGATATCTAATCCATTCTAAAACTTTATTTAATAGTTTATAATTAATAACTAAGCGAGGGACACCACGTTCTAATTCAACATTTTTATTAATATAAAAAGCAGGACAAGACCATGGTGATTTACTAGGGCTAATTATTCTATTTTTTTAATAGTTCATTGATTTCTTTTTTACACATTTCAAGTAATTCATGATTCATTTGAATAGGCCGAGATTTAGTAGGAATTTGTTTTTCATTGAAATTCTTAATATATGGCAAGGTAACTACATGTTTTTTCCTATGCCAAAACGCAGTGGGTAAAGTAGAACAAACAGTTGTTTCTAATTTTAATTTAAATTCTTCAATTTGAGATATGATAACAGGATCAGTTAATTATTGATCAATTCTCTTATAATTGATTTCTTCTTTGAGAAAACGTAATTGACGAGTTAATCGATTAATAGTGTGAGAAATAGAACAATCTTTTAATTGATTTAATTCTAAAACTTCAGGTGGTGATAAAAATTTAAAAGTAACTGTTTGACCAAAAACTTGAGTTGTTATTCCTTCATTGGAAGTAGTAAATGGATAAAGTAAAAATATAAATGGTGTGCCTAAAATAATTTTATCAGTCATATTTTTGACTAAAACAAAGGAGGTTTTAAAACAAACATTATTTTGACAGATATGAGCTTTAGGTAATTTATATTTAATATGCATTTTACTACCATTAGCAGAAGTTAATTTTTCATGACATTTCTCATAATATTTAGTAGGGAGTAATCATTCTTGAATACAATTAAGATCAGCACCAGTATCAATTAAAGCAATAAGATTTAATTCAAAATTATCAATTACAAGTTTAACTTTGGAATACCATTTTTGAATATGAATTTTATTGATAAGATTTAATCTGTTATCTTCAAGATTAGAATGATGGGATCGGTTATCAAATAAGAGATTTTCAGGATTAGTATGTTCAGAATCATGTTCAGATTCATTAGGGGGTTCAACATTATTTTCTTGAAAATGATCTAAGCTTTTATTAAGTATTAATGTAATAATGTCAGCTTCTAAAGCTTTGTCTTTATTTTGTAAATCTTTAATAGCTTGTTTAATCTGATTAATTTCATGTTGTAAATCTTGTAGGGTAACGTCTTTTTGTTTATTCTTAAATCGTTATAAAGTTTTGGATAAACTAATAACTGGTTTATCAATTTTAGGTTTCCTATCAATATTGGTTAATATAGATTTTAGTTTATCAGTATACTTTTGTTTTAATTCTGGATCTTCTAAATGACTAATTAGTTCAATAAGTGCAGTTTCTTCTTGATATTGTTTAGTAAGAACAGTGATATGTTTAACAGGTTTACAACAAACATCATTACAACCTATTTTAATATTATTATCAAAAGTGTCACTAGGTGAATGATAATCAGATGAAGTATTAGGATTATCAGAAAAGGAATCACTAACAGATTGGTTTAATTGAAAGATTTCAAATAATTGATTTTTTGATTCATCGTCGATTTGTAGTTGATTAACTTTATCTTTTAATTTTTGTTTTTCTTTACATTTATTAGAATAATGACATTTTTTTACCACAGTTATAGCAAGTAACATCTTTATTAGATTTAGACTTTGGATGAGATTTCTTATAATATTTCTTTTTGGGTTTAGTATAAAATTTATCAGGAATGTGAATAATTCTTTTTGGATTCATTAGAATATTTGTAGGATGACCTAGATTTAGTGTATTTATGTTTCTTACGGCGAGAGGGTGCAACAGGAGGTAAATCATATTGTTCACAAAAATTTCCTAATTCGTATTTAGCCTTATGTTTATCTTTAGCAACTTTTTGACTAAGTTTAAGATCAATACACATTCTTAATCCTTCTTTTTGAATAGTACTAATGATATCACCATAAGTTAAATTATCATATTCAATAACACCAGTAGGTTGACTAAAAACATCTTGAATTTTATGAGCAAAAAGATTAGGTAAACCATTAATGAATTTTTCTTTCCAAAAAGATTTAGTACAGTCTTCTCTTAGCATAACTCTGGATGTAAAAACATCTTTATACCATCTAAAGTCACTTAAGGTTGGACAAGTAAGATTACTAAGTTGATCATGTATGCGAGAATATATATTAGTAGGGGTACCTATGAAATGTCTGACTATGCTGTAAATTAAAGTATTAATGCCATCAGGGTGATAATATCCAATAGTGTCATCAAAGATAGGTAAATCATTAGCATCTTTTTGATTAGCATGGATAATAGATTCCCTTTGATCTTCAGTAAGGTATTTTTCCCACCAAGATTTGAGCATACCAGTAAAACCAGAGGTGATTAAGGAAACAATTTCAGGTTGAGAATAATCAGGGTAATTACTAAGGTAACTATTAGAAACCATAGATAAATGATTTAATTTTTGGAGGATTTGATCTTCACTAAGACCATCAATATTCCATTCGTATAATTTTTTAGCAGATACAGAAAATTGATTATTAAGATTAGTTTCTTCATATTGGAGATCAGGTGGAGTAGGTCGTGAATACCAATTTTTTGTAGTTTGAGGATTAACTTTAAGATAATGGATTTTATTAAGAGTAGATGAGTGAAATTGTTGGGCTAATTGATTTATTTCATTATCAGTGGAATCAGTTTCAGTTTGATTGGAAACAGTGTCTAAAGTAGGTTGTTGATTTAATACAGTAAGGCCTTTTTCAGTAGATGGAGAAGCTTTTTCAGATGTAGTTAATTTAGTGAATAGTTGTTCTATAGCTTTGACAGTAGAATTATCCTGGGTAACTAAACCAGTTCTTTTGGAACAATGACTAGGTAGATTAAGCAAAGGTGTATCTAAGGTTTGTTTATTGGATGTGGTATCATCGAAAGCAGTTTCTATTTTATCTAATTGTTTATCAATTGTTTTTAGACATTGATTAGTATAATTATTTTGTTCAATTACTTTTTAATTTCAGGGTCAGTACCAGGAAACTTAAAAGGAGAAGCTGGGACTTTAGATCCTTGATGTTCAATAATGATATTAGACAAAGGAGGATGACTGGAACTAATAGTTGTATTAGGAGAAGTTTTCCATTTATGTTTTGTGATTGTATTGACTTGTTTGTAATATTTTTCGAAATATTCAAAGAAAGGGATTTCTAGACCATATTTAATCATAAATCATACCATTTTCGAGTTATTCTAGATTGTTGATGAAGAATCATATTTATCACGATAAGCATGTCATTTAGCTTTATTTTCTTTAGACCTAAATTCAATAAGAAGTTTATCAAGATCAGGAGCAAAAGGTTTACTGATTGTCATTAACTGGGGATTGATTGGTGGTATTACTTCGAAATCAGTTTGAGTAGGAGAATTTTGAGATTCAATGTCATCATCAGGAGGATGTGTGTGAGTTGAATAAACAGGTTTACTAATTTGAGAAGTGGTGGAGTTATCAAGACCTTTCAGCTTACTATGGGAAGTTTGACCAAGATTAATTTGACTATTTTTTTGAAACAAAGGAGTATTGAATATTTCATCTTCAATTTTAGTATCAGTAGGTACACTAGAAGTACTATGTCTAGAAGATTGACTACGATTAAATTTAATACGGACGAAACCATCAGTAAATTGTTGAATATCTTGAATATCTTGACTAATAGATCGTTTTTGATTATGTGTGTAATTTTCATTGACTGTAACCCATTGGTCAGGGAGAATTACATCTTTCCATTCAATCATTTGGGGAATATTTATATTAGTATCATTACTACTACTTTGAATTAATAAGGTTTTATCCTTAGGACTTTTATGCAAAGCCTGAACATTTAAATTAGTTTTAATACATTTATAATGATCTAAAGATGCTTCCAAGTGAGTAGATCTAAAGATCTTTGAGCAAAAAAGTGATTTTGGAGAGGGAGAGAGAGAGAGACCCGCGGTTTAGAGAGAGAAAAGAGAGGAAGAAATAAGAAAAGGGTTAAGTGAGAGCCTATTTATAGCACTAGGTAAAGTTAGAAATAAGCCCCAAAGTCAACCCAAAATATCTGGTCAAAACCCCCAAAAAGTAGGCCCAAACCGACAAAAAAAAATCTGGAAAAACATCGCATGTGTCGACCCCCTGCAACACAGGTGTCGACCCTTATGAAGAAAAGCTGGAACACTAAGTTTAACAACACAGCAGGTGTCGACCGTTCCCCAGGCTGGTGTCAACACCAAAAAACAGCAAGCAACTTCTGGACAAGGGTTAACCCTTCCCAGACTGGTGTCGACTCTTGTGGCCAACAACAAAAGGAAGGTGTCGACACCTCCAAGACTGGTGTCGACCCCAAAATGCAGTGAACAATTTCAGAACAAGGGTCGACCCTTCCCAGATTGGTGTTGACCCTTGCGACCAGCTAAAAGAGAAGGTGTCGACACCACCAAGACCGGTGTCGACCCCAGAACATGATTTTCAAGTTTCCAAACAACATTTCAACGTGAACAAGCGTGAACGACCAATCCCAACAAGTTTAAATCAATTTGTACACCTCCAAAATCAAGATACAACAATACCAAAGATTTCCAAAACAAAATAAAAGATTCAAATACACTTCCCAAAAGCTTTAAAAAGGGTACAAGTGCTACATAAATCATTTATCTATGGTTTCTAATAGTTACCTTAGTAATTACCCTGATTATTCTCAACCTGAAATTGTTTCCTTAATCACCTCTGGTTTTACTGGTATGCTCAAATCTTGGTGGGAAAAATACCTTACTGAAGATCAAAGGGAATCTATTATCCATGCTAATCAAAAAGATGCTAATGATTTACCTATCTTTGACGACACTATTGGATATTATCACCCTGATGGCATTAATACTTTAATTTACACCATAGTCAGACATGTCATAGGTACCCCTACTAATATATATTCTCGCATACATGATCAACTCAGTAATCTTACTTGTCCAACCTTAAGTGACTTTAGATGGTATAAAGATGTTTTTACATCCAGAGTTATGCTAAGAGAAGACTGTACTAAATCTTTTTGGAAAGAAAAATTCATTAATGGTTTACCTAGCCTTTTTGCTCATAAAATTCGAGATGTTCTTAGTCAACCTACTGGTGTTATTGAATATGATAATTTAACTTATGGCGATATCATTAGTACTATTCAAAAAGAAGGATTAAGAATGTGTATTGATCTTAAACGTAGTCAAAAAGCTGCTAAAGATAAACATAAGGCTAAATATGAATTAGGAAATTTTTGTGAACAATATGGTTTACCTCTTGTTGCACCCTCTTGCCGTAAGAAACATAAATACACTAAATCTAGGTCATCCTACAAATATTCTAATAAATCCAAAAAGAATTATTCACATTCTAAATCAACTGATAAATTTTATACTAAACCCAAAAAGAAATATTATAAGAAATCTCATCCAAAGTCTAAATCTAATAAAGATGTTACTTGCTATAACTGTGGTAAAAAATGTCATTATTCTAATAAATGTAAAGAAAAACAAAAATTAAAAGATAAAGTTAATCAACTACAAATCGACGATGAATAAAAAAATCAATTATTTAAAATCTTTCAATTAAACCAATCTGTTAGTGATTCCTCTTCTGATAATCCTAATACTTCATCTGATTATCATTCACCTAGTGACACTTTTGATAATAATATTAAAATAGGTTGTAATGATGTTTGTTGTAAACCTGTTAAACATATCACTGTTCTTACTAAACAATATCAAGAAGAAACTGCTCTTATTGAACTAATTAGTCGTTTAGAAGATCCAGAATTAAAACAAAAGTATACTGATAAACTAAAATCTATATTAACCAATATTGATAGGAAACCTAAAATTGATAAACCAGTTATTAGTTTATCCAAAACTTTATAACGATTTAAGAATAAACAAAAAGACGTTACCCTACAAGATTTACAACATGAAATCAATCAGATTAAACAAGCTATTAAAGATTTACAAAATAAAGACAAAGCTTTAGAAGATGACATTATTACATTAAAACTTATCAAAAGCTTAGATCATTTTCAAGAAAATAATGTTGAATCCCCTAATGAATCTGAACATGATTCTGAACATACTAATCCTGAAAATCTCTTATTTGATAACCGATCCCATCATTCTAATCTTGAAGATAACAGATTAAATCTTATCAATAAAATTCATATTCAAAAATGGTATTCCAAAGTTAAACTTGTAATTGATAATTTTGAATTAAATCTTATTGCTTTAATTGATACTGGTGTTGATCTTAATTGCATTCAAGAAGGATTACTCCCTACTAAATATTATGAGAAATGTCATGAAAAATTAACTTCTGCTAATGGTAGTAAAATGCATATCAAATATAAATTACCTAAAGCTCATATCTGTCAAAATAATGTTTGTTTTAAAACCTCCTTTATTTTAGTCAAAAATATGATTGATAAAATTATTTTAGGCACACCATTTATATTTTTACTTTATCCATTTACTACTTCCAACGAAGGAATAACAACTCAAGTTTTTGGTCAAACAGTTACTTTTAAATTTTTATCACCACCTGAAGTTTTAGAATTAAATCAATTAAAAGATTGTTCTATTTCTCACACTATTAATCGATTAACTCGTCAATTACGTTTTCTCAAGGAAGAAATCAATTATAAGAGAATTGATCAACAATTAACTGATCCTGTTATCATATCTCAAATTGAAGAATTTAAATTAAAATTAGAAACAACTGTTTGTTCTACTTTACCCACTGCATTTTGGCATAGGAAAAAACATATAGTTACCTTGCCATATATTAAGAATTTCAATGAAAAACAAATTCCTACTAAATCTTGGCCTATTCAAATGAATCATGAATTACTTGAAATGTGTAAAAAAGAAATCAATGAACTATTAAAAAAATAGAATAATTAGCCCTAGTAAATCACCATGGTCTTGTCCTGCTTTTTATGTTAATAAAAATGTTGAATTAGAACGTGGTGTCCCTCGCTTAGTTATTAATTATAAACCATTAAATAAAGTTTTAGAATGGATTAGATATCCAATTCCTAATAAAAAAAATTTGATTAAAAGACTTAGTCAATCTGTTATTTTTAGTAAATTTGACTTAAAAAGTGATTTTTGGCAAATTCAAATTCATCCTAAAGATAGATATAAAACTGCATTCACTACACCCTTTGGACACTATGAATGGAATGTAATGCCGTTTGGATTAAAAAATGCTCCTAGTGAGTTTCAAAATATAATGAATGACATTTTCAATCCATTTAGTCATTTCTCTATTGTTTACATTGATGACATTCTTATTTTTTCTAAATCTATTAATGAACATTGGAAACATTTAACTGCTTTCTTTTATACTATTAAAAGTCATGGTCTAGTTATTTCTGCTCCTAAAATTAAATTATTTCAAACTAAAGTCTGATTTTTAGGATATGATATTCACCAAAATACTATTTTACCTATTAGTCGTTCCATTGAGTTTGCGTCTAAGTTTCCTGATGAAATCTTAGATAAAACCCAGTTACAACGGTTTTTACGATCACTCAATTACATTGCTGAATTTTGCAAAGACCTTAGGAAAACCTGTCAACCTTTGTTTGATCGGTTAAAAGACAATCCTCCTCCTTGGTCTTCTACTCATACTGCTATTGTTAAACAAGTCAAACAATATGTCAAGTCTCTTCCTTGTCTTGGTATTCCTATTGAAAATTCATTCAAAATTATTCAAACTGATGCTTCTGATATTGGTTATAGTGGCATTCTTCTTCAGAAAGTCACTCCTCAGTCATCTGAACAAATTGGTCGTTATCATTCTGGTGTCTGGAATAAAGCACAATTAAATTATAGTACTATTAAAAAAGAAATTTTATCTACTGTTTTATGTATTAATAAATTTCAAGATGATATTTTAAATCAAAAGTTTTTACTTCGTGTTGATTGTAAATCTGCCAAATATGTCTTAGAAAAAGATGTTCAAAATCTTGCTAGTAAGCAAATTTTTGCCCGATGGCAATCTATTTTAAGTATTTTTGATTTTGATATTACATATATACCTGGTTGTCAAAATTCTATTTCTGATTTTCTTACCCGAGAATTTTTACAGGGGGATAAGTTTGAGAGATGACCACTCCCTTTATTGCTTACCATAAAACCCAAATTACCCATTATCGTGATTTAATCCACCAAACTGCTTACCGCATTGCCCGATTAAAATTAGCCGGGAAAACTACTCAACGTGCTCAGTATATTAACTATCATCAAATTCAAGCTCGTCGCCATTTACTTGCTGATTATTACAACTGCTTGGATTATCATCAAGCTTACTTAGATCTCCTTAGTGGTTGTTAAGTTTTGTTGCTAATCTTTGTTTCTACTCAACAGATGTCTCGCCCTAGGCCTCCTTCCAAAGCCTTGGTCCCATCTAGTCAACCTTTTGTCCCTCCTCCTTTGGAATTAGTAACCCAATACCATCCTATTGAAATGATTAACCGTTACCAAGTTCTTGGTAACATTCCTAAACCCAGTAACACATCTGCTTTGGCTACTGATCCTTTTGCTTCATCCAGCCAAGCAGTTACTCCATACCCTCCTAATCCTATTAAATCAGCCCGATTTGATTATGTTAAATCTACCACTACTAATCTGTTTTTCAAAGAACCTAGTCACCCTAAAAGTCAGTCTATTCATGACCTGGTTAAATCTTATTTTCCTCTTGGATGGCATTTTGTTCCCATGCATCCAGAGAAAACAATCATGTTCTATAAAGATATTCTGTTCAACCATCAATCCATTATGATTAAACCTATTTATGATCGGATTTACACTAGTAAAGTTGTTTACCATTCCCTCTATATTCACAATATTGTTTCCTTAGTTGAATGGGGTTCTCCTTATCAACTTCGTGATTTACCTAATCACTCTTTTCAGTATAGTTATTATGACTATATTGATGCCTGGTTCAAAGTATTTTTGTATCAAAATGAATCTTTTAGTCACTCCTGGTTCATCCAGTTTGATCAAAAGTTCAAATTAGAATTACCTACTTGGTTTCTGCGATGGTGGACTCATTATGGTGCCATTTCAGATATCTTTCCAGCCATTCTGATCGAACAGGTTAACTATTTTTCAACTGTTTTCTCATTCACTCCACAACAAAAGAAATTCCCTAAATTGCTTATTTTTATATCCAAATACAAAATCCCTTGGATCTTTAAATGGCAATACGGCATTTCTGATGATGTTGTTCACCGGTTGCATATGGTTAAATGGTGGGATAACTTCAAAGTTCCCCGCATTGTTGAAATTGTTCAAACTGAGTTCCCGATTAACATTCATGCTTCTACACCCGCCATAGTTAAAGCTTAGCAGAACCCAACTGCTTCAATCACCCAAGGAAGCCAACTTCCACTTCCTACAGTCAACCTTGGAAGCCCATCTTCAAGTTCTTCCAAGCCCAAGTCAAAGATTAAATCAAAGGATAAAGCAAAGCCCAAAATTGCTAAAGCAAAGTCCAAGGCTAAGTCTCCAGCTTCTGCATCTCAGGCTCAACCCAAAGTCAAGCCCAAGGATAAATCCAAGTCTAAGTCATCCAAAGATGAGCTGCTCAAAATGGCTCATCTACTTGTTAATCAGGCCCAAGCCCAATCAGATTCGGATAACAGCAGTTCAGAAGAAAGTTCAGACAATTCACATTCTTCTGAAGGTTCAACTACTCAAAATCCATATGGACTCGAGTTTCAAGATGCTCAGGACCCATATGCCTAGTCAGCTCTGCATTGGATTCTATATAAATACAAATTAGCTTTAATCAATACTCTTTTGAGAAAAGCTGCCAATTTGTATTTATATTGATTCCCTTAGTCATATCTCCACCGAAAGTAATGAATACTAGAAAGTTACTGTTCACTTTTACTGTTCATCACTCTATCAATCTGCTAAAAGCTACTTCAACTTTCAGTCAATCAACCGAAAGCTTCAGACAGCCTGCTTTTGCCTATGTGCTGCCAGCTGCTCTCATGATCAACTCCAAGTCACACGCTGTATAGTTAGATTAAGTCTTCTATAAATTGTAATATTTTCGTCATTTGTAATCAGAGGTTAAAAAAGAGAAAAAAGAGGTTCGAAACTTTGAGTGAAAACCAATTTTATCTCTGCTAGTCAAAATATCTGTTTTAGTCAAACTTCTTCTTCTTCCTTGGATTAAATGTATTGTGAAGCAACCCAGTGTTACTTCTGTTAAACATTTGTAAGTTGAAATATTTGTAAGTTTATAATTTTGTTAATTTGATAATTTTGTGTGCATATTATTATGTTGTTGTCTTTCATATTCATTTCTGCGCATCGCTTTCCCTTTTGGTATCAGAGCCAAGTTATGTTGCTATCTATTGCCTACTGCATTGCTACTTCTAAGTCAATTCTATTTTCTCTTGATTAAATTATTGTCAGTCATCTTAATCTGTCAAATTTTTACCTGTGTCTTTCCACTTTGGAACTAGCCACCTAGCCTTCGTCCCAGTCCTTGGTAAGTCCTTTGGTTAGGCAGTATTGGATTTTAGGGGTCAGCCGAAATGGGTATGTGTGAAACCAGAGTATGAGAAAACATGATAAATTTAGACAACGTATTAAGATTTCTGTAGAACAATTTAATTAATAGAAACATGAGTCGATTATTTAGAAGTAACTCTTCAGTCAGTTCTAGGTCAACAACCTTGCCCTCAATATCTAATCAAGGATTAGTGATTAATGAAGAAGATGTCGAAATACAAAATAATAAAATTGATTTAAGTTGGAATATAACAAAATTATCAGTTAAAGAAATTTATAAAACTACTTTCTTACAGTCTACTTTTAATGTTAACCTACATGTTAAAACATTAGAACAAGTTTATGCTTTATCAAAACCAAGAGAAACTTGCCAATTATTTGACATTAACACTATTAAACGACATTTGAAAACTGGTCATAATTTTATTCATTTAGGATTAATTCAAGTCGGAATAAAACCATTAACTCCACAAGGTAAAAATTTATAAGGCCATAATTTTTAATTAAATTTTATTTATAATTTATAATTTATATTTTTTATTTAATATATAATTTTAAATAAACAACACTAAAAAAATAATTTTATTGAATATATAAATTTAATTTTTTAACAACACTAACAAAAATTTAATTTATAAGGCCATAAATTTTAATTAATTATTTTTAATTAAATTTAATTAATAATTAATAATTTATATTTTTTATTTAATATATAATTTTAAATTAACAGCACTAAAAAAATAATTTATAAATGTTCAAAAGACTATTTTACCCTTTTCCAATTGTTTACTAAGTAATAGCATGAGGGTAAAATAGACATTTCACATATTAGTCCCATAGGATACCAATTTCGTGGGTGCCTCTACTTACACACCACCTTTCATCTCAAGGCACACCATTAATTAGTTTAATTTTTATTACAATATTAACCTTATATAAAATGACCACAAAAGACATAGGTTTATGATACACCTTTTGTAAAATTACCATAAAGGACTATAGTGAATATAATACACACCAAGTATCTGAAACGTTATGCTCGATAGTCTACCTCCAAATAGTTTAGTTATGTTTGACACTAAAATGTTGAACAAATTTACATTGTTCGATAGAAACAATCCGAACAAATGGTTAATGTTTGAAAGTACAGTGTCGAACGGTTCGAAAATTGAAATTTCAAATACAATGCTCATGGCAATGGAAAAACGTACATAAAACCCTAAAATCCAAGCCAAATGAGAATTCTCACCTACTGTATCTCTAATGTGAAGTTGTTTGCAACTGTGATGACAACAACGAGCACCACCAGCGACGTCTTTGATGAAACAGATATTGGAGGAGAATGGGTCTTCATCACCGGTTTAGACTGGGCGACAATGAAAGAATGGAAGGGGGAGATGGAAGATCGTGGGTGGGTGGGGTGTGTGAGGGTAAAGATGGAAGATTGTGGGTTGGGTGTGTGAGTAAGGGTAAAGATGGAAGATTGTGGTGTGCATTGAGTAAATGTTTTATTTTTCAGATTACTAAAAGTGTGCATTGAGTAGTAGTGTGCCTTGAGATGAAATGTGGTATGCAAGTAGAGGCACCCCAATCCCATGGAAATAATCCCACCCCCCTATGATTGTTTAGTCCCTCATGTGACCGGCTGGACTCCATGTCCGGCAGACTAAAATTGCACCAAACGATGGACATCTCCCTCCATTGAATAAGCAATCTGAACAATAAATAATCCCCCCTCTAATCTCTTGAATCAAACACACCTTTGATTGGACGGACTGGATAAGGGGGAATTAGAATCTATCGGACTTGAATCTTGGGACTGTGAATCTCCCAAACTATTCGGTTGGATTGGATGTGTATCCCGTGTTTGTTTTCTCATGAGATTAGATGTCTGGAAATGGCTATTTTTAATAAATCCAATGTTTGATTGGACGGACTAGATACGGATAAATGTTTAAAAGACTATTTTACCCTTGTAATTTATAATTTATAATCTAACAACATTAAAAAATTTTAATTTATAAGGCCATAACTTTTAATTTATTATAAAAATTGTTTACTAAGTAATAGCATAAGGGTAAATTATCATTTTAGTGTTGTTAATTTAAAATTATATATTAAATAAAAAATACAAATTATAAATTATAAATTAATTTTTATTAAAAATTATGGCCTTATAGATTGAAATTTTTCAGTGTTGATAAATTATAGATTAAAAATTAAAAATTATATATTAAATAAAAAATATAAATTATAAATTACAAGGGTAAAATAGTCTTTTGAACATTTATCATTATCCAGTCCGTCCAATCAAATATTGGATTCACTAAAAATAGTCATTTCCAGACATCTAATCCCATGAGAAAACAAACACGGGATATACATCCAATCCAACCAAATAGTTTGGAATCCTAAAATTCAAATCCGAAGAATTCTAGTCCCCCTTTATCCAGTTTGTCGAATCAAACACACCCTAATAGCGCAAGATCAATTGGACCTAGCTGTTTTCTAATCCATTGATGCTGTGAACCTCATCTTGCTAACATGTCTCCATTTTATCAATTATTGATTTTCGATTGTGAGTTTGGCATATAGTTTAAAAAAAAAAATAAATTTAAGTATATTTTGTCTTTAGTGATTCTTTTTAAAGTTATTCATTTTTTTATTTATTTTGCAAATCCATCTTGTGCAGATGAATTTAAAAAGTATAAAAAATTAAAAAAAATTTGGATGTTTTCTTTTTAATATTTTTAATTTTTGGTCTGTCTATTCAAGTAGAATTCAAAACCCAAAAGTGAAAATTTTAATATATTTTTTAAAAATTCACTAAAAATTAAAAAAAATTAACAAAAAAAATTTAAAAAGTCAACCCCAAGTATCATGGTGGAACATTAATTATGGAAGTAAAAAGCCATGAGATCATCTATATCCTTGTATCATCTTCTATAGGGATGGCAACGGGCCGGGTTAGAGCCGGGGATCATACTTCCCGTCCTCGATCTCCGATGGTAAAAATTCCTCTGTCCTCGGCCCCGATCCCTGACGAGGAATCTATCACCGTCCCCGTCCTTGCCCCTAACGGGGATCGGGTTTCCCCGTTCCTGAAAATTCCCTGGCTCCAAAAAAAAAAAAAAAAAAAACAAAAACAAACCAAAAGCAACACAGATCAAGATCATCGGGATCGGGAGGAACCTGTCCTGCTTGCGGACGTTCAACCTAGGGCTTTGCTCGCCGTTTTCGTGGCTCCCACCATCGGGACTTGCCAGAGCAGCGTCGGACATCGTTATCGAAACCCTAATTCTACAAACCACAAACCACAAAACACATGAGGAGAGAGAGGGGAGAAGAGAAGAGAAGAGAAGGAGAGAGACAGAGAAGTTGATGAGAGGGGCGTAGGAGATGAGACAGTTCGAGGAATCGGAGATGAAGAAGAGGAGAGAGAGAGAGAGAGTGTTGAGATTAGGTTTTAGTTTATACATGTATATATAGGGGTATAATAGTAATTTCACATCGGGGGAAAATGGGGACAGAGACGGAGACGGGGACGGGGACGAGAATGGAGACGGGTTGGGACTAGGGAACGTATCACTGTCCCCGGCCTGAAAATTGTCGGGGATTCATTTTCGAATACCATCTTCAGCCCATTGGGGATATTTTTCGGGGAAAAACCGTTCTAATCAGGGTCGGGGGCCCGGATCACTGTCAGGTCGGGTTCAAATTGTCATCCCTAATCTTCTATTACATATTTTTTTAATCAATAATTTTAAGAATTTCATAATATGAGATAAGTATAGGACAAAAAGTGAGACAGATGATCCATAGTATAAGGGAAAGTATGGCTCACAAATATTATGTAAATGGACTTTTACAAACTCGGGAGAGAGGCATTGATTTTATAAATTTTAAGATGGTTTCAACTTATTATAATTGGTATTTTGTTTTTTTATAGTGAATTGTTAGTTGGACTAGGTTATGTAATTTTTTTAATTGGATTTTTCACATTAAAAATCGAGTATTACCAGAATGACCATGCTTATTTGTTGCATTAAATTTACTATCTCATTTGTCATAATTATATTAGTTGAATGGATTTCACCATTTCTAATTATGTTAATAATACATTATTGACACATCACATAACAAACCAAATGTGATAAATAAAGATGATCATTCTTGCGTTACTCGTAAAAATAGCATGCTTTTTTATGTGTGTTTGATTTAATTTTATGGTTGTGATTTAGATTGTGTGATTAAATGAATCAACTAAACAACAGTAAAGCAAATTCATATGTATTTAATATTTCAAAATATTCATCTAAAAGTTCATAAACATTCAAGCGTTGACACCTTTTGGGCCAACTGAAGCCCATGTCATTTTGGGCCTCTTGGGTTAGCCTCATCAGAAACCTTAGAGCCCATGTCTAGGCCAGAACATACCTATCGGCTTTAGCTTCAATAGGCTTGAGTATGGGCCGGCTTGACAATCCTAAAATATATGATCTAGGCCTAGAATGACGGATAGAACCCGCATATTAGCCCACCGGGCCACCCAAACTCAGCCCACCACAAGTTCACATATAGCTCTTGTTGTTCCTATTTAAAAATTGGATAAATTACAAATACGTTCTTTGAAATTTATTTAAAATATAAATTATCTCTTACAGTTTTAAAAATTATATCTCGTCCTTTCAAATTTTTAATCACATAACAAATAATTCATTTTATTAATAAATCATTTGAACCGATTACTCAAAAGAATTGGCTTCTTTTTGAAAAATCACTTCAACACCTATGAATGTTGTGGTTTAAATTTGAATCTGCAAATCATATAAGATGTTAAATATATATCATTTATCATTTCTCTTACAAAATTATAAACTTATTAAGTTGGTTTTCTTGCAAAAATAAAGTATAAAATTTTAAATCTTGAATTAATAACAAATTTTTAATAAAAATATATATTTTTGTAATTTTAATTATTATATTTTATTTATTAATATGTTTATAATATAAGGATTGAATTATTAACTCTTAATCTGATATTTTTTCCAATTCGCTCAACGGTTTGAATTCCAAGAACATTGCTCAAAGCCATTCTCAATCATTAAATGTGAATAATAGAAGAATCTACTCATTAATTAGTAAAGAGTAAATGTAGAACCAAATCTAGTCATTAATTACTAAAGAGTAAATGTAGAACCAAAAATAAAAGAATAAGTAATGTTAGAAATCTCAAAATTTTTATTAATTGTCTTATATGGGTGTGGGACCTGCACCATGTGGGTCCTACACTCAGTGAGACATTTGGTAGAAAGTTTGGTAAAACTTTTGAAATCTCTAACATTTTTGAAAGAATAGAGTAATGTTAAAGATCCAAAAATTCTATCAAAAATTTTACCAAATGTCTCACATGGGTCCCACACCTACGTGAGACATTTGCGGCTGTCCCAAACCTATGTGAGACATTTTGTAGAATTTTTGGTAGAATTTTTGGGTTCTCTAGCATTATTGTGAGTCCCATGTGGGTCCCATACTTATGTGAGACATTTGGAAGAAATTTTGATAAAACTTTTGGAATCTCTAGTATTTTTGAAAGAATAGAGTAATGCTAGAGATTCCAAAACTTCTACTAAATATCTCACATGGGTGTGAGACTTGTACCTTGTGGGTCCCATGTGAGTCCCACACTCATGTGAGATATTTGGGAGAAATTTTGGTAAAACTTTTGGAATCCCTAGCATTTTATATGCATCAATTAATATATCAATTAGGCCCCGCTTGTGTTTGGGGTGTAAAGGATGGAATGAGATTAGGATGGAGGTGGGGCTATTTAGTGTTGTGTTTGTTTGTAGAGTTGGGGAAGTGATTAGGATGGAGGAGGGGATTGAGATGGAGGTTGGAAGGGGGATTGGGATAGAGGAGGTGGAGGTGGAGGTAGAGGTGGAGGTGGTATTAGAAAAATAGTGAGGGGATTAGAAATTTTTTTATTTTTTTTTATTTTTTACATATTGGGAATTTTTTTTTGAACATTAATGTTTAATTTTTTGTATTTTTTTATTTGTTTTATTATTTTATATAAAAATAATTTAACAATTCCTATACCAACAACTATCATCAAAACACACACAATTTTACTTAATCCCCTCACTAGCCATCCTCTCAGTATTAATCCCCTTACTATGGGGGTGTTCGGTAGGGCTTATTTGAGCCAGCTTATGGCTTCTGGCTTTAAAAAAGTTATTTTGGACTGTTTGGTTAAACTTATTTCAAACAGCTTCTGATTCTAACAGCTTATTTTAAGTCAAAAAAGCTGATTCTGAGAAGCTGCTCACCCCTTGCTTCTGATTATCAGCTTCTGCTGTGGACATATTAATTCACGGTTATACTCTTAGATTTTTTTATTTTTTATTTTTTTAAAAATAGAAAAAGTCCCAAATGGACTATAAAATATTATTATTATTTTTTATGAAAAATGTAGATAAATAGTGAATAATAAAAAATAAAAATTAATTGAAAAAGCTACTTCACAGCTTATTTAACAAACACTACTCAGCAACTTAAATCTATAATCCAACAGCTATACCAAACAGGTTAACAGCTTCTGATTAAAGTCATAATCTATAATCTGTTAAGTTATAAGCTATAATCTGTTTTAACAGCTACACCAAACAGCACCTATAAATCCCCTCAATTCTACCACTAAAAACAAACGGGGCCATAGTGTACTAACAAATGATGTGTAATAATTTTAGAAGTTTTAGATATTTATAATTTGTATAATGAGTGGAGTCAATAATAATATTATAATAATATTGGTACAGTAATTAGTATATCAATTAGTGCATATAACACAACCAAATACAAAAGGGTGGTGGTTTTTCTAATTGGAAAAATGAAGTCATTTTAGTGGTTTATAAATCTAATTCTACTTACCACACAATGGGGTATACTATTATACTACAAGAAGAAAGTTTCAAAGATAAAAATTTAAGAATGTAATTATTTTTTAATGACGAAATATTTTAGTACTCAAAAGGTATCATTGTTGGATTTAAAATAGTAAAATTGGCTATTTAGTGAAAATATTATTCTTTTGAGATCAAAATTTTCATTTAAAGAAACAAACCTTTTTGACATGAAATTATTTTGTTCATAAAATTATATTTATTAGTGATATTTTAAAAAAATTGTTGCTAACGCTAAATGTATTGACTTTTTGAGATGATCTTTTGGTGACGACTCATGATGATAGGAATCGGTCTCTTAATTCTTTTAAAACAAGATTTTTATTTTTGAATACAAAAAAATTTAATTTCTAAAATTTTTTATGTTATGGTTCCAGACATTATTAGTATAACCAAATTAACTTTACTTACCATGACTATATTTATCATTTTAAAAAAAAAAATATAAACCTAAAATCACTAGTTTCATAGTATAGTTGGACCCTTCAAAAGATCACACAACACAGTAGAAAAAAAAATAAAAAATCGGAGTAATATTTGCAAAAGATTAAAACAATTATATGAAAAGTAAAGTACGACGATATAATTCTTCATGTTTAGTTTACTGATACATCAAAAGAAAGGAGGCACATAGGCTCTTAACTCACAATTAATATTGATCAAGGCCAATCATGTTGTTTGAACAAAGTTGCATTACCATTGGCGATATAGAATCCCTCCGGTCTCACTATCCAGTAACAAGTGTGTATTCCAGTTGGACTTTTGCAATAATTGGCCAATGTATAGTAATAAAACACATCGAAACTTTGTTGCTTAGGACCCCACCAGAAATGACAGAAGAAGCGAGTAGTATACAAAATATTAATTCTGAAACTCCAATGAAAATCTTCACCAAAGTTGAGGATATGAGTTCCAAGATCATCATCTCTAGGTTGGCATCGGAACGTCAAGGGTGCGAGATTGTTTGGAGCTCCACAAACTATAAAAATAATCAGTGGGTTTGGTTTGAGTTTTTTGGATTAAGTTTTTTGAAAACTGAATTTTTTGGTTTTCGTGTTTTTTTTGTTTTTAGTGAATATTTTTAAAATTTTAAACATTTTTTTTTAACTTTTTTAGATGTACCTTACTTAGATGTATCTAAAAAGTAAAAAATTTGTGAAAAAATATTTAAAAAAACTAATAAATACATAAAAATACAAATAATGTACTGAATTCTCATTTTTTTTTTTTTGGTATTTTGGGTATTTAGTGAATTTTTAAAAGGTTTTTTTTCACAATTTTTTTACTTTTTAGGTATGTCTAAAAATTAAAAAAATTGTTTAGAATATTAAAATAATTCAGTAAAAACAAAAAAATACGGAAAACAAGAAAATAGAATTTTCTGAAAAGTATTTTTGGAAAAGTGTAACCAAGAAAATACATTTATCAATAACACCACCTTCGATATACAAGGTTGTAGAAACAAAATATAATGTATGGATGAATGAGGAGAGAAAAAAATAATTCATTGAATAAGTTATGGAAGTGAAGTTGTTGACTCATTTGTTTGTTCATTGCATCTATAAGTTAAAGGAAGTTTGATTTATATAGTGAAGGATGAGCTCCCATCCATATATCGTCTTTCAATACTCTTCTATACCTCTTTTGTATGCCTTATCCCGGATACAAATAAATGATATGATCTGTTTATCTGGTAAGTTTTGTAATAAATGTTAATAATGTAAAAAATTAATTTTATCAAATAATAACTACAAATACAAGAACAAATAACATTTTATTTTATAAAATGGATGTTTAAGTTTAGAATCATATTTGCCGTTTATTTATAAAATAAAATATAATTTATTCATGTGTTTATAAATATCTTATATATGAAACTAATTTTTTAAATGGATGATCTTTATTGTGACTTACGAGGTAAACGGTTTGAATTATTAGTATTGGTCCATGTTGGGACCCACAAAAGAGGGTATGGAGGGGTATAAGAAATGAATATATTGAAGGGAGCTTATTCTAACAGAACCATGGATCAAACAAATTTTGTATTAAAGTAGATTATGGCAATCCAAGTAGATTATGTTGTTCAAATTGTGAAATTAAATAAATAGATTTATGAAGAAATCAAATTATATACCAAGAACATACGCTAATAATTACAATTAAATTTCAACAGAAATACATAAAACAATAAAAACAGTGGCAGCACTCACAGGTCGAGTGCTTGAGAAATCCCGGCGTCTGTCTCCCAGGATACGACGGTCAAAACCAGCTACGGCAGAAGCACTCTCTGTCTAGCTTAGCGAACAAAAACAGTGGCAGCACTCTCTTACAGTAGGAACTTTCTGGCAAACTGACTTGTAAAATGGAAGCAAAAATTTCTATATATAAACTTGATAGGAGGGTCTCAATTTATACATGTAAAGGGGAGAGAAGAAGAGCCTCCAGCCTTTAAGGCTGGTCATTAAAACACCAAGCATCCATAGCCTCTTTCCAGAAATATGAAAGTTTGGATGCCCAAAGGATTCACACCCTTTAGCCAAGAAAAAGGATTTAAATACTCTTTAAAATCCTATTCATGAATCTAACATCATGAAGCAATTTCTTGGCAATTTCTTATTCAAAACTCAATGATTTTTGGCTCACTTGGACCCAACACAATAAAAGGTTGGGACCCACTTTAATATTTAATTAAAGTCACCACACTTTAATATTAAATTAAAGTCACCAAATATCATTTTTTCCAACAATCCCCCACATGAATAAAAATTGACTGAAAGACTCAACAAACGGACATCGTTCAACAATAATGACTCGAAGAGAGAGTACAACGAACTAACCCCGACATCAGAGAAGGTAGCTTTTGGCTTTGAACTTCTCCCAGTGAAAACCTATCGAGTTTACTGGCTGATCAGTGAATATGACATCTTGAACTGCTCTGCCATTTATGTAAACTGAAACAATAGATCTCACACGAGAATTACTCCTACCACCATTTTGTTCTCACTGGTGTGCCCTGTGTGGCCCTGGAAACTAGCCTGGTTCAGCGAGTGGTTTCAAAGAATCTTGGCCTGCCCAATTCTTCTAGAAGCGGCCCCACTTCACACTCACATAGGTGACTCTACTTGAGTATCCTGCAATACTCAGCTCAACAGCTTAACACACTAGAGTCATTAAAAGCTCAGCTTATCCTCTACACTTGCAGGTATCACTGATAGAAGGAATGGCTGGAGGTTTAACCTCTTCAGTGACATACCACCGTTACACGCAATTAGGTTGTCCCATTGAACCTAGATCTTGGGATCTCCAGTCAACTAGGTTGCGTTTCCATTCCGGTAACTTCCAAAGGCCTTAACCCCATTCCTTTTGACGACGTTTCTACTAACACTCGATTTAACCCTTTGGTTAGCGGATCCGCAATGTTGTCCTTAGACTTTACAAAGTCTATAGAGACAACTCCATTCGAGAGTAGTTGTCGTATGGAATTATGTCTACGACGGATATGTCTAGACTTTCCATTATACATATTACTTTGTGCCCTACCAATTGCAGATTAACAATCACAATGAATACAAATAGCTGGCACAGGTTTAGACCAACGTGGAATATCTTCAATGAAATGGCGAAGCCATTCTACTTCTTCCGTTGCTTTATCCAAAGCAATAAACTCTGATTCCATCGTTGATCTAGATATACACGTTTGCTTGGAAGATTTCCAAGACACGGCTGCCCCACCAAGAGTGAACACAAAACCACTAATGGAAATTGAGTCATTTATATCAGATATCCAATACGCGTCACTATAACCTTCTAGCACCGCTGGATATCGAGTATAATGCAGCCCATAATCCCGAGTGTAGCGTAAATACCTTAACACCAGCACAATGCCCTTCCAATGAGAAGCATCGGGATTACTTGTGTATCTACTAAGCCTGCTAACCGAGTAAGCTATATCCGGCCTAGTACAACTCATCAGATACATTAAACTTCCAATTACCCGAGAATATTCTAACTGTGAGACACTTTCATTATTATTCTTGGTAAAATGTAGACTTAAGTCTACAGGTGTCGATGACACACTTGTATCTGATCCACTAAACTTCTCAAGTATCTTATCAACATAATGAGACTGAGATAGTACAATTCCGCCAGAGATTCTGGTAATCTTAATTCCCAGAATAACATCTGCAATGCCCATATCCTTCATGTCAAGTTTAACAACTTCTTGGTAGTTTTGATCATTTCATCGTTACTACCAATAATGAGCATATCATCAACATATAGACACAAAATGACATAACCTCTGTTAGTGTCTTTGACATAAACACACTTGTCACATTCGTTGATTCTAAACCCATTTGACAACATTACATTGTCAAACTTCTCATGCCATTATTTAGGCACTTGCTTCGAACCATACAAAGATTTGTCAAGTTTACAGACTTTCTTACTTTGTCCTGGAGCTGAAAACCCTTCAGGTTGCTCCATGTAGATTTCTTTATTCAAATCCCCATTTAAGAAAGCTGTCTTTACATCCATCTGGTGTATTTCTAGATTACGCAAAGCTGCTAACGCAATCACTATGCGAATGGATGTTATCCTAGTTACAGGTGAGTACGTATCAAAGTAATCTAGGCCTTCTTGTTGCCTGTACCCTTTGATACTAAGCCTCGCCTTATACTTGTCAATTGACCCATCGGCCTTCATCTTTCGTTTAAAAATCCATTTGCAGCCTAAAGGCTTGCAACCTGGAGGTAAATCTACCAACTCCCAAGTGTGGTTCTGTAAGATGGAGTCAATCTCACTTTTGATCGCTTCTTTCCATAAAGGACTATCAGGAGAAGTCACAGCTTCGTGGAAAGTTTGAGGTTCGTTCTCAACCATCTAAGTC
The DNA here is from genome assembly GCA_036172215.1 of Camellia granthamiana. Lineage (NCBI taxonomy): Eukaryota > Viridiplantae > Streptophyta > Magnoliopsida > Ericales > Theaceae > Camellia > Camellia granthamiana. The sequence goes on along the minus strand of CM069910.1, from coordinate 22,541,792 downwards.
AAGAAGTCAGGACCAAAAGATTTGGATATCCTAGCCCTTTTACTCCTTCTGGGCTCATCTAAAACCTTAATTTGATCATCACCTGAATCATCAACATGATCATCCTCACTAGCAAGCTCATCAAATTGCTCCAAAGACCTTGGAACCCCTTCATGGGTTCGGCAAGGAAAAATGTCTTCAAAGAAACGTGCATTCCTTGACTCCATGATGGTATTCCTGTGTATGTCTGAAGTTTCAGACTTATGTACAAGAAACTGATATGCACTACTATTATGTGCATAACCAATGAATATACAATCCACGGATTTCGGGTCTATCCTAACCCGTTTGGGTGTAGGAATCGCCACTATTGCAAGACACCCCCACATTTGTAAGAATTTATAAGAAGGCTTAACGCCTTTTCATAACTCATACAGGATCTTGTCCACTTCGCTTCAACACAAGTTTCACACTTGTGTTTCGTCAGAATGACCTTGTCGGACTCAAAAAACCATGTGAACAACATGTTTACTGAGAAGAGACCTTGAGACAAGATTCTAATGAAAATCCAAAACATATAGGACTTCGTTCAAAGTAAGCTCTTTTCTTGAGGTTAACTTCAGGACCACCTTTCCCTCAACAAATGAGGTAGTAGAGTTTCCCATAAATAACTTCTTACCATTTGTAACCGGTTTAAAAGTTGTAAACAGCTCATTTAAGGAGCAAATGTGGCATGTAGCCCTAGTAAAGCTAAAAGCCTCACTACCACAGTTGTAGCACTTCCCAAAGGACTGATAACCAGGTTCCCACAGCTTGTATGCCAGCTTCTTTGCAACACCACCCCTTGGCCCCAACTTAGAGCCCTTGTTCACAGGGGGCTTCTTCCTTATCCCAGAAAATTTGCCATGCTCAATGACATTGGCCTTCACTGAGGAGGTACTCCCTCCTTTCTTTCTATTATCCTCCTCAATTCAGAGTCGGATAATCAGGTCTTCTTTGTAGAATAAATACAAAGTCTTAAACAGATCCTTGTGTCGCAATGATTATAAAACTCTCAAAATCATATCACAGTAAATACATTCCTAGAATGTCATCAACCAAATTAGGCACCCAAATATATTTGGTCCAACCTATCACTCTGAAGCCAATAGTCTTACTATTAGGAAATACAAATCCAGTGTTCAATAGTCTACTATTCGGAACTTCATAACATGGCCAGTAGTCTTATCACTAGGAATCACTAATTTCTCAGCATGTGGTCAGTAAACTTTCTACTACTAGGAATCACAACGTCCTAACATAGGATCAATAGACTCTTTCATTACTAGGAATCATCATGTCATGACATATGACCAGTAGCCTCTCCACTACTAGGAACCATGATGTCTTGACATGTGATCAGTAATCTGTTCACTACTAGGAACCACAATCTTATAACTGTGTAGCTAGTGGTCTAACATCTCCTAGGAACCACCAGTTTCTATCTCTGTGATCAGTGATCTTGAACTCACTAGGAGCCGCCAATTTAAGAATATATTTGGAATTTAAAAAATCCAAAAAATATTCATCCACTATAACAGGTTGTCTCATTTTTGCTCTCAAGCAAAGTCACATAGCAATCATAAATACTATAAATAACACAAGGATACCATACTAATTGCCTCTGATCAATTCAGAGATATTTTAATGCAATCTTATGATTTCCTTTAATAATCTCGTGAAGCTAAGGTTGTTAGGTGGAACAACATTTCTGTTTGTCACCTTTAGAAGCCATTTCTGAAACATCACAACAGAATTTCACTTCTATGATTTCAGAAATTAAACTTAACCCTTAGAAAATCCCTCAGATGGAAATTTAATTCAAAACTAGTCTCACCATTTAACCTAGAATCGAACATGGTCAGGAATGTTCCCAGGAAGACTGGAGGGGTCACATCGGTCCCACTTAAAACCCAGTTAACCTTTAGACAAAACATCCAAGAGCATGTTGACTCCTAGTCCATATGAAACAATTTTAAAATTAATTCCAGGGGATAAACCAGGTTATAACAAACCGATTTCCAAGCAAATAAAATTTGCTACCAGAATTACACCACTTATAAAAGTTAACCGGTACTCCCGGAACTAAGTCTATTATTTCTGAATAAAACAGAAATATTTTAGCTAGTGCTAAAATTTGGTTTCCTTTCTCAAAACCAAAACACTTTGGACATAATCAGATTATAACCAAAGACTTTCTCCAAACACGGTTTTCCAACACTTTGGGAATAAAATGATTAAACCCAAAGACTTCCTCAAATTCCAAAGGTTTGAAACCAAATCTATCTTAGTTGTCATTTCTGAACAAATAAGAACTACTCTTTAGGCAAAGCTAAAAACTTTTGTTTCTATCATAGAAAACCAAACCAAGTTCCAAACTTACAAACAATTTAAAAAATTGCTATAACAATTACACGCATATAAAATGCTTCTGACAAAACAAACAAATAAAACTTGCTACTACAAATTGGTAAACAAACCAACTAAATCTCAAGCAAAACATGCTTCAAACATTTAAATAAAATAGCCAATCCATAAGGATTCTATTTACTCCAAAAGCCTTTCCACGCTTAGGTATTCCTATTCAACACAAAAGTTAGTAGACTAAACATTTTTGTTTTTACATCCCAAATACTATTCATTTGGTTTTATATTTGTTTTTCGCATTGGTATCTCTACGAAGAAAGTTAGTAGCAAACCACAACAAAATCCACACAAATAATCTAAAAATTTTAATAAATTAAATGAAACCATCTAGCCAACTTTTAATTATATAAGTAACCAATGCATTAAAATGCCAATTAAATTAAAACTTTAAAATAAAGTTCTACACTCATGGGTTATGAATGAAATTAATTCATAATAAACATTTAAACTGTTAACTCCAAATAAATAAGTTAAATTAAAAGTTAATGCACCCAATTAAATAATTCAGATTAATACTCCCAATTAGATAATTTAGATTAATGCACCTAATTAAATAATTTACATTAATGCACCCAATTAGATAATTTAGATTAATGCACCTAATTAAATAATTCACATTAATGCACCCAATTAGATAATTTAGATTAATGCACCTAATTAAATAATTCACATTAATCATGTACACAATTCATAAAAAACTCTATAACTCCAAAATACATTAAATTATGTAATCTAGTCTAGAAAATAATAAGCATGTAACAAATTAAAACTAGAATAGAATTAGCATGTCAAAATTACAACATCCATAAATTATTTTTTATAACCTTAAAATTCATGCAAATCACGGTAGGGAATGATGAACCATACGTATAAAATAAGATCGTACTAATACAATTAAGTATGCAAATTATGATAGAGCATTCTAATTAAACTAAGCAATTAGAGAATAACATTGCATAATTTACAATAATTGAAATAGTGAGCAATTCTGCAACAGTTCCTAGTAACATTATACAAAGCTAACCTAATTGTATATATAAATCTATTCGATCAATTTCATAGAAAATATAAAAAAAATCTGTTTTAAGCTTGTTGTTCAAATTGTGAAATTAAATAAATAGATTTATGAAGAAATCAAATTATGTACCAAGAACATACGCTAATAATTACAATTAAATTTCAACAGAAATACATAAAACAATAAAAGGGTAAAGAGACGAAACCGAAGCCTGCACGGAAGCAGTTTCCTTAAAACAGATTTCACCGCCTCACAGGTCGAGTGCTTGAGAAATCCCGGCGTCTGTCTCCCAGGATACGACGGTCAAAACCAGCTACGGCAGAAGCACTCTCTGTCTAGCTTAGCGAACAAAAACAGTGGCAGCACTCTCTCACAGTAGGAACTTTCTGGCAAACTGACTTGTAAAATGGAAGCAAAAATTTCTATATATAAACTTGATAGGAGGGTCTCAATTTATACATGTAAAGGGGAGAGAAGAAGAGCCTCCAGCCTTTAAGGCTGGTCATTAAAACACCAAGCATCCATAGCCTCTTTCCAGAAATATGAAAGTTTGGATGCCCAAAGGATTCACACCCTTAGCCAAGAAAAAGGATTTAAATACTCTTTAAAATCCTATTCATGAATCTAACATCATGAAGCAATTTCTTGGCAATTTCTTATTCAAAACCCAATGGTTTTTGGCTCACTTGGACCCAACACAATAAAATGTTGGGACCCACTTTAATATTTAATTAAAGTCACCACACTTTAATATTAAATTAAAGTCACCAAAAATCATTTTTTCCAACAGGTTATCTAAAAAGTTAGGCTTCTCTCAAGTTCATAACTCAATTTGAAAGAATTTGAGGGGTTGGTGGAGTTCATCACGAGTCTCATTTTGATGATCTGAATCGTTATTTTGTAGGGTCCTTAATTTATATTATTCATGAAAAAATTTAGTTTGATCTGATAATCGTGATTTTTTTTTAAAAATTTTATCGCATTTGTTTCTAAAAAAATAAATAGCAAATATTTAAAAAATAGATCACCCAATTTTGTAGAGAAAAATATGATAAAATAAAAATATTATAATTGTCTGATCAATCTAATTTTTTTCATAGTGAAAAGCCATGATATCATTTATATATCTCACTTGTTGTATCATCTTCTATCACATATTTTTTTAATCAATAATTTTAAGGGCTTCATAATATGAGATAAGTATAGGACAAAGAGTGAGACAAATGATCCATACTTTAAAGGAAAGTATGGCTTGCAAATGTTATGTAAATGGATTTTTACAAACTCGAGCTAGAGGCATTGATTTTATAAATTTTAAGATGGTTTCAACTCATTATAATTGATATTTTGTTTTGTTTTATTTTGTTTTTTGTTTTTTTGTTTTTACATTTTAATAGTGAATCATTAGTTGGACTAGGTTATGTAATTTTTTTAATTGGATTTTCCACATTAAAAATCAAGTAATACTAGAATGACCATGCTTATTTGTTACATTAAATTTACTATCTAATTTGTCATAATTGTATTAGTTGAATGGATTTCACCATTTATAATTATGTTAATAATACATTATTGATACATCATATTGTGTGGGTCCCACACCCATGTGAGATATTTGGTAAAATTTTTAATATAATTTTTGGGGTCTCTAGTATTACTCAAAACAATAATGTTATATGCATTAATTGGTATATCAATTAGTGTATAGAAATCCCAAAAATTTTACTAAAATTTTTATCAAATATCTTACATAGTGTGGATCCACATGGGACCCACATGATGTGACACAAATTTAGAGTTTTAAATATGAATAATGCCATATGCACCAATTAGTGTACTAATTAATATACTAATTGATGATGTGGCATAATTTAAGAGGATTTTGGTATTTGTAATGTGATTAATGAATGGGGTCAATAATAATGTCATAACTAGTGTTGGTACATAGTTAGTACACTAATTAGTGCATGTAGCACCACCGATTGAAAGATGATATATGGATGGGAGCTCATCCTTCACTATATAAATCAAACTCCCTTAAACTCATAGATGCAATGAACAAAAAATAAGTCAACAACTTCACTTCTAGGACTTATTCAATGAATTGTTTTTTTCTCTCCTCATTCATCCTTGCGTTACATTTTGTTTCTATAACCTTGTATGTCAAAGGTGCTGTTACTGACCAATATATTATTTTTATACATTGTGGAGTTCCAAATAATCCCGAACCCTTGATGCTCCGATGCTAATCTAGAGATGACGATCTTGGAACTCATATCCTCAACTTCGGTGAAGATTTTCATTGGAGTTTCAAAATCAATTTTTTCTATACTACTCGCTTCTTCTGTCATTTCTGGTGGGGTTCTAAGCAACAGAGTTTCGATGTGTTTGATTACTATACATTGGGCGATTATTGCAAAAGCCCAATTGGGATATATACTTGTTACTGGATGGTGAAACCGGAGGGATTCTATATCGCCAATGGTAATAATGCAACTTTGTTCAAACTACATGATTGGACTTGATCAATATTAATTGTGAGTTAAGAGCCTATGTGCCTCCTTTCTTTTGATGTATCAGTAAACTAAATATGAAGAATTATATCGTCGTACTTTACTTTTCATATAATTGTTTTAATCTTTTGCAAATATTACTAAATTTTTTTCCCCCTACTGTGTTGTGTGATCTTTTGAAGGGTCCAACTATACTATGAAACTAGTGATTTTAGGTTTATATATATTTTTTTAAAAATGATAAATATAGTCATGGTAAGTAAAGTTAATTTGGTTATAGTGATAATGTCTGGAACTATAACATAAAAAATTTTAGAAATTAATTTTTTTTTTGTATTTAAAAATAAAAATTTTGTTCTAAAAGAATTAGGAGACCGATTCCTATCATCATGAGTCGTCACCAAAAATCATCTCAAAAAGTCAATACATTTATGTGGGAGCCGAATTTAATTGGATCAATAGGGACGAATGGACGAGTCTAGTCCGGGACATAATCTTTATTCGGCACTGATCCTAGTCAATTGAAGAGCCGAATAAAGTAATCGGCTTTCCAATCAGTAGAACAAAGGCCGAGTAGAAGTACATAAAAAGGATCGAGGATGGGCTTGGCCCTAGGGCCCAAAGAGAATAATATAAATACAGGATCATCAGTCAGAGAAAGGTATGTGAGAACTAGTGTGCTTAACTTAAGACATAAGCAACCAAGAGAGTATACACTGACTTATCCGTCGGAGTGCTAATTCCGGCACCCCCGACCGGAGTGTTCATTTCTTTTCAGGTGACTAACTGAGGATCACGAGCGTCCCCCAGGATTAGAAAAGTATTTCCAAACAACTTCCCCACAATTGGCGCCGTCTGTGGGAATACTCAAGTACATCCATGGCGGGTGTAACGGAAGACCCTTCGATAGTCATTGACGAGACCACACAAAGAGACGACCTCACACCAACGAACATGCTTGGACCGGAGACTATCGCCGCAAGACGTGCCTTGAACTTCGGCTCACCCTCGACTTCAGCGCATGAGATAATGCAAGCAATCATGGAACAAGCAAAGCAAAACGAACAGAGGTTAGAGAACATGATCGCTAAGAACGAACGTCTCCGTCAGGATTTGGCCTTGGAGGTGGCGAAGTCCAAACAAGCTGTACGCCAAGATCCAGAACGACCTCTGAGGGCAGATGGTCGACGATCTCGAGCCCGATAACAAGACACTAATAGCGACTCCGACTCCTTATCCCTGGAGCCCAAGAAGAAGGGACAACCCGAAACTACCAGTTCCTCTGAAGAGAGTCCACGTATAAGGCATAAGCGAAGAAGAAACAGCTTAGACGAAGAAGACCAGCACGATCCCTTTGTATGACGGATTGCAAGGGCAGTACTACCCAAGAAGTTCAAAGCCCCGTCGTTCACCTTGTACGACGGGAAATCGGATCCCACGGATCATATCCGTCACTATAAGCAAGCCATGACGTTGCATGCAGATGACGAAGCTCTCATGTGCAGAATATTTCCAAGCAGTTTAGGACCACTGGCTGCCAGGTGGTATTATAAACTGGAGCTGGCTTCGATCAAAAGTTTCCACCAACTCCAAAAATCCTTCAGGGCAAAGTTCATCACTAATGAGGTCTAGCCAAAGTAAGCCGATTCCCTCTGGGCAATGCAGATTCAACCGAGGGAAACCCTTCGTGCATATTCGGCGCGGTATTGGGAGTGTTTTAATCTGGTAGACGATGCTTGCAATGACTCCATGGCCATTACCGCCTTCAAGATGGGGTTGCATCCCCGCAGCGCCCTCTGTAGCTCTTTGACCAGACGGCCCCCAAAAACGGTCTGGGTGTTGATGAAAAAAGTTGAGGAATATTGCAAAGTCGAAGACGATGCCCTTCGGGTCGAAGACAATAATAAAGCCACTAAGTCGGCCCCGTTTGAGGTCGTATAGCCGATAAATGCCGTACCACCACGGAGCCCCAAATCACGGAATCGGACCAAGCGAGATCGAAGATAGGATTCACGCCGATCAAGCGACCAGTGTCCACACTGAGCTAATGAGTAGCTTCAAGTGGATAATAGGCGCGTGAGGTGCGCCGACAAAAAATACACAGAGTTATCGGAGTCGGTCAGTGCGGTTATGGCTAAGGTTCAACACCTCCCATTCTTCAAATGGCCATAAAAAATGGTGGGACCTCCTGGTACGAGGAGACAGGATAAGCGGTGCGAGAAGACCACGACCATGATACCGACAGTTGCTTTGCTTTGAAAGACCACTTAGAAGAGTTGGTACAAGATGGTTGACTTCAGCAACATGTCCGAAAGAACTCGACCAAAACAGTTGCCCTTCGGCAGGACTCACCTCCGCTCGGCGTCATCCATATGATATATAGCCTACCGACAGCCCCAATTGTGCATGCAATTCAGTCGCACCCAATAACCCAAAAGCACATCATACCAGAGAAACGGCCTTGTGAAGCGCCAAGTATTACCTTCGACGATTCTGATTTGATCGGCGTAATGCTCCCCCACATTGATCCATTGGTTATTGAACTGCGCGTAAACCGGTTCACCGTTGAGTGCATACTCATTGATCCAGGGAGCACATCGGAAGTTATGTATTACAAGACATTCACTAAACTCAGCTTCTCCGAATCGGATCTTTCTCTGGCCCCTTATCCACTATTCGGCTTCAACGCCAATCCAGAATACCCGTTGGGGAAAATCACACTACCCATTCGAGTAGGCTCCCGAACAATGGATGTGGAATTCTTGGTCGTCAAGCTGCCATCGTCGTATAATCTCATCATGGGGCGAACTTGGTTGCATACTATGCAGGCTGTGCCAAGCACCTATCATCAGCTGCTACGCTTCTCGACAGAACGCGACATTGAGCAAATCCGTGGCTTCTAGAAATCGGCACAAGCATGTTATCTCCTTGCTGGAAAGACACCAAGAGAGTTACAAGTGAATTCTATTGAGGTGCCGGATCAAGAGAGCCTCGACGATGTTGGGCGGCTCCCAAGTGAAAAGGCCACGGAAGCCCTAGATCGAGTTGAAATTGACAGAAACCCAGACAAGTTCTTCATGATCGGCGCTTCCCTGAATCAAGCCGATAGACAGCAGCTAATTTCCTTCTTGCTCGGCAACCGTGATGTATTTGCGTGGACTCCATACGAGATGTCGGGTGTAGATCCGTCTGTTTCGCAGCACCGTTTAAATGTTGACCCTAAATGCAAGCTGATTATCCAAAAGAGCCGGCGTTCAGCTGCAGAGCACACTGCCGCCATTGTTGAAGAGATTGACCAGTTGCTTGACGCCGGGGCAATCAGGGAAGTGGACTACCCGACATGGCTCTCGAATACGGTGGTCGTGAAGAAGAAAAATGGGACTTGGCGAGTCTGCGTTGATTTCGTGGACCTAAACAAAGCCTGCCCCAAAGATTGTTTTCCTTTCCCCAAAATAGACCAACTTGTAGATGCTATGGCACGTCATCAGCGTATGAGCTTCTTCGATGCCTATAGAGGTTACCATCAAATTGCCATGCATCTGGAGGACCAAGACAAAACTGCATTCTTCACCCGAAGAGGAACCTATTGCTATAAGGTTATGCTTTTTGGGCTGAAGAATGCAGGGGCAACTTACCAGAGACTAGTCACCACCATGTTCAAGGAGCAACTCGGTCACACAATGGAAGTGTACATTGACGATATGGTCGTCAAGTCCAAGGAAGAGCGGAATCATATAGCCAATCTTGAAGAGACATTCGGCATTCTATGCAAATATAAAATGAAGCTGAACGCTTCCAAATGTGCATTTGGGATCAGCTCTGGCAAATTCTTGGGTTACATTGTTAACCACCGAGGAATCGAAGCCAACCCAAGGCAAATCACAACAATCCTGGAACTTGGCTCCCTTCGATTGGTCAAGGAGGTTCAGAAGTTAATGGGCATGGCTGCCGCACTCAACAGGTTCATCAGTCGTTCCATGGACCATTGCCGACAATTCTTTTATACACTACGACAGGGAAAGGCTTTTGAATGGTCCGCCGAGTACGAAGCCGCTTTCAACGGCCTAAAGACCTACCTCCGATCAGCTCCACTCTTGACAACACCTTCGGTAGGTGACCCGCTCATTTTGTATCTGGCAGTTTCCGACCGGGCCGTTAACGCCGTACTGATAAAGGAAGAGCTGGGGGAGCAACGGCCAATGTATCATGTGAGCAAGGCAATGGTTGACGCCGAAACACGCTACCCATCTTTGGAAAAACTCATTTTGGCCTTCGTCATGGCAGCGAGAAAACTGATGCATTACTTTCAGGGGCATACCATCTGGGTACTAACGGACCACCCCCTTCGGTCGGTACTCCGTAGTGCAGAAGCATCAGGGCGCGTTTCAAAGTGGGCTCTTGAACTTGGCCAGTATGATATTCAGTTCCTGCCTAGAACCTCAATCAAGGGACAGGTGCTTGCCGACTTTGTGGCCGAATTCACTAGGGGTCTCACCGACTTCAAGTCTGATGAAATCCGACCTAAGCCGAACTGGAGAATTTATGTTGGGGACATTTGGCAGCTGTACTGTGATGGATCATCCAATCAACGGGGCAGTGGAGTCGGGGTAGTAATCATGGCTCCCGACGGCGCAATAATTGAGCAGGCTGTCAAACTTGGCTTCGAAGCATCAAATAACGAGGCCGAATACGAAGCCCTTTTAACCGGTTTGCGGAATGCACATTTTTTGGGTGCCCGGCATTTGATTGTATTTTGCGATTCAAAATTAGTGATCAATCAGCTAAAAGGGGAGTACGCGGCCAAAAATGACCGTATGGCGGCTTACATGAAAATGGCCAACTCTTTGCTGCAAAGTTTGACCACCATGAATTGAATCAAATAACACGTGATTAGAACATACATGCCGATGCCCTGGCTTGCCTAGCCTCCGCCATTAACTCAGAGATTAAATGGACCATCGAAGTAGGTTTTATCCCGGAACCAAGCATTGGTCCTTCGGAGGAAGTCCAGGTCAATATCATAGAGTCAGGACCGAGTTGGATGGACCCCATTACTGCATTCCTGTCTTCCGAGCAGCTCCCAGCGGACAAGAAAGAAGCACATAGGCTGCGAAACAAATCCCTGCGATACTACTTGGATCCGCAAGGAAAGCTTTATAAGAAATCCCTTTCTGGCCCATACCTGGAATGCGTGCATCCAGACAAAGTCGAAGAACTTCTGACTGAAATACATGAAGGCAGTTGTGGCGCACATTCTGACGGGCGCTCTTTAGCTCATCGAGCTGTAACACATGGGTACTATTGGCGGACAATGAGAGTAGATGCCGAATGTTATGTGAAAAAATATGAACAATGCCAGAAGTTCTTCCCCTTAACCCATTTGCCTACTGAAGAGTTAAGCTCTATCACCAGTCCTTGGCCGTTCACCTAGTGGGGACTTGATATCGTCAGACCATTGCCGAGGGCCCCAGGGAACAAGCAGTACTTGATTGTCGCGACTGATTACTTCACAAAATGGGTCGAAGCGGAGGCATTAACGCACATTTGAGATGTTGATGTTAAGCGTTTCGTATGGAGAAATATCATAACACGATTCAGCATTCCAAGAGCACTTATCTCAGACAACGGCACCTAGTTTGATTGTGGCGTGTATCGAGAGCTGTGCAGCAAGTATGGCATCCGGCCTTACTTTACCACGCCGGCTTACCCACAAAGCAATGGTCAAGCTGAAGCCTCTAACAAATCCATCTTGGACGGCATCAAGAAGAGGCTGGAGAAAGCTAAAAGCAAATGGGTCGAAGAATTACCGAGTGTGTTGTGGGCTCATCGAACTATGCCGAGGCGATCCACTGGAGAAACGCCGTTTGCTTTATACTTTGGAACCCAGGCAATCATATCCCTGGAGATCGGCCTCTCGACCTTGAAATCGAAAGTTTTTGATATGGGCCAAAACGACATGATGCTGGCCTTAAATTTGGTCCTAATTGAAGAACGAAGAGACCGTGTCCTTGCATCCATGGCACGGTATTAGCAGCAGCTTGCTAAGTCGTATAATCAACGTGTTCAGCTGCGCCACTACACACTAGGAGAGTTGGTCCTGAAGAAAGTACTCCCAGCTGCCAGGAAACCGGCTGATGGAAAATTGGGTCCTAACTGGGACGGTCCCTATCAGGTTGATTCGATCGCGAGAGTAGGGGTATATCGGCTTAAAGACATGTCTGGAAGGAGCCTGCCACGGCCTTGGAACTCAACGCACTTGCGTAAATTCTATCATTAAACCCGACTTGTGAGAAATGATACTAGTTTTGAATGGTTCACCATGTACATATTTCACTTTTGCAATGCAAAGTTTCCGGTTTCCTCTTCACACAATTCAGTTCAAAAGTCTCCGGATTCGGAGCGCCCTTCGTGGATATCACAATTGGCCAAACTAAGTCTCCGGATTCGGAGCCCCTTTTGTGCATGTCACTTTTGGGCTGATTAAGCCTCCGGATTCGAAGCGCCACTGGTGCATGACATCTTTGGGCCGATTAAGCCTCTGGATTCGGAGCGCCCTTCGTGGATATCACGATTGGCCAAACTAAGTCTCCGGATTTGGAGCCCCATTGGTGCATGACATCTTTGGGCTGATTAAGCCTCCGGATTCGGAGTGCTCTTCGTGGATATCATGATTGGCCAAACTAAGTCTTCGGATTCGGAGCCCCTTTTGTGCATGTCACTTTTGGGCCGATTAAGCCTCCGAATTCGGAGCCTCATTGGTGCATGACATCTTTGGGCCGATTAAGCCTCCAGATTCGAAGCGTC